>CM034156.1:59309433-59909433 GCA_019776745.2 Taxus chinensis | reverse complement strand
TAAACTAAACAATGACTATAACAAGATTTACCATACACGAACCAGATTCAGTCATGTTCAACACCATTATCCATCTAATATGAACCATTGTATTGAGTACTGTAAAACAAAAAATCTTCTTACATTACATAAGTATCTCCCTGAGTCATGTGCCCGTCAAAACTAGCAGTATGACTCTACCATAGTTTTCATACCTTAACCCGTACAAATCAATACATATATATAGGGGTGGGGACTTGCCCTTCACCGCCCATGCATTTCTCAAAATAGGTCATATGCTAATAATAGCCATGTTCCTTTACAATATGAGGCACAACATGTAAGTGCTCTACCAATAGACTTCATATAGTTAACTTTGAGTAGAAATCATATTATTAGCCTGAATTATGCATGATGCTCAGCTGTCGCTTATTCCCTAAATACCATTGCGTGGACCACAAGTTTTCATCTCTTTGTGTGCTCAACACGCTAACTCCAAAAATAGCCCTTATCCAAAAAATGGTTGAGTCTTGATCCTGGGCGCTCCAACCCTATCATAGCGTCGTGTGCTCTTCCAGTGCCCTACATTCGCACACCCAACACTTAGGCCATTTTTATTCACTCAACACCAATTATAGAATGTCATATGGTGAAGATGTTGAGTTGTGGAGCTAAATTTATTCACAAATAACATGCTTTACGAACTTATAGGTTTACACAATAAACGACATTGGTCAAGTGACCTACGTCGGTCACCTGGGAGAAACAAGCATCAGTTACATGTGCGTGAATGTTTTTATTGAAGTTGTGGGATTAGATCCAACCTTTGATTATAAAGGTGATCTAAAGTTTGTAAATGCATAGCTAAGTTTCCCTAAGTTTGTATATGCCTATATAAGCTAAAAAGATGGGGTTGGAAGGTGAGAATCCATAAGAGTTGAGCAAGATTATTGATTCTCATTGGTTGAGATGAATAAGAGAAATAAAAATAAAAAGGTTTCATGAAGACAGAGCTTCCATGGAGAGAAGCTGGACAGAACGAAATTGCAAGTACGTCTGAATGGTGAGAAAAGGGTAATGTCTTCTACCGTATTTCCTTTGTATTGTTCGGTCTCAATGTAATGGCTTGCATAGTATGCAAAGCACATAGGGTTTCTTCTTGTAGATCTACATGTTTTTGTGAGATCTTGTATTGTTTATCCATGAGACCATGTTTTATTGTTGGTCCATAGAGATCTAGTATTATAGATCATTGGATAGCTTGTGGGTACGTGACAGTATCTAGATATTATAGAGGAGGTTGTCTTCTTATTTGCATAGGTTGATGAAGAGAGGGAGGAGAGACTTACTTCTTGGTGCATAGTTATGGTTGCACATTGGTAGACCCATTTTAAAGGTGTTGTTTGCAGATTCACATGAGATCTTGGTTGCATAGTTTAGAGATTCGGTAGTTCTTGGTTATGTGAGATCTGATGGTGGTTTAGAGGCACAGTTGTAGTGCACTTATGTAGATCCATTTAGAGATCTGGAGGAGGATATACTCTTGAAGAGATGCATTGTACTCTTATGGGAAGAGTTGATTTGTACTCTTGTTTCTTATAAATATTGATATTTCTATCTTTGGTGGATGTATCCCACATTGGGTGAACCATGGTACACGATGTGTTATGTGAGTGTACTTTGTTTTGATTTGGATTTTCTAGTATATGCTTCCACTGCTGTAGATTTTGGGGGATTTTCTACTTCCATATTTGCATGATTTGGTTTGTTATTGAATCATAACACTATTATATAGTCAAGTGTCCCTAACAACTGGTATCAAAGCCTGGTTTTTTATCTTATCGGATACCAACAACTAGTATCAGATCGATGGCTTAAGTTTAAATAGCAAGGGTTTTGTTAGTTGTATTACTGACAGTTGTATGAGAGTAGGTTTTTGTTTTTCCTAATGTGTAAATCATAGGGAGAGATTTAATATCAAGTGGGAGATGGAAATGTAAGGTTGCTGGAAAATGATAGTGACTGATGTCAATATGCTATACTGATGTTGATATTGTTCCTTAGCCAATGTTGGTAGGGTGACCATGGTCGGTTTGTTGGAAACCGGAATTGGTGACCTGTTAATAGAAAATCACATATCTGAAGTTATTCAAGAAGATGCAGTGAATTTTTCTTTATTGTTGAGGTTTACCTGGTTCTTGGAGGCACAGGCATGTTGGTCATATTGCAAATCCGGATTGTAGAGGTATGGTTTTGTTTTCTTGTTATTGCAGTGCTTGTATGTTTTTTGTTGCACATGCATGTTTGGGATAGCAGATTTGAGTAAGAGATAGAGGATCCGTTATGCATCCTTGGTGCAGTTAGATGCACTAGCTTCATTAAAGAGGCAAAATATAATAGTACAGAATGAATATATGGCTTCCATCAAAGAGGAAAGTACTTCGGTTAAAGATGTGGTTGAGTGTCTTGGTGCTGTTAAGGTGATGTATTTCATCTTGGTGCAGTTTTATTGCATGTATTATTATTGTAAAGTTTTTGTGCAAGATTTGGGTGCTTCTTGAAATGACTGGCTCATCACAGCTATCGGATTTGGTCAGAGTAGGCACATGGTTTGGTGTACTATGCCAATTTGTGGCATTTTGGTAGTTCCAGCAACACCAAAGTCCATCAATGAACCAACGTCAGTCACAGGGGAATTGGTACCGATAAACAGACCGAGGTCGGTCTCTATGAGAGTAAGTTTGTACTGGGTTTTTTACAGCATAAGAGGGCATGAAAGGTTTTAGTGTCCAGTTTGGAGAATTGGGTTTCTTACATAATGTATACAGGTAGAAATGGAGTATATCACTTCAATGTTTGAATCATAAAGAGGATAGAGTTGGCTTGGTGATTCTAGTGAGACTTGGGTCAAATTCAGGTATCTCTATATGGTTCATGTTTTATTTCTTTCATTTGAAGCAACTGGTATTATGTTTGGATTGTGTGCACAAGTAAAATATGCACCATGGATATTTGGTGAGTTTGACTTTTATTTCCAAGATGTGTTGGAATCTTGAGGACAAGGGTATCTAGTCTAAGGATGAGATCCTCAATGAAAATTCATGTTTAGACATAGTTGCAGGTAACGGGAGATGTTGAGTACACATGGATGAAAAGAAGGTGGTTCAACCTACTTCACAAGAAGTCCAAACTTTTGTGATGTAGAAGTATTCTTTGATAAGAAGGGAATCAATTTTATATTTTCTTTCATCTGTTTTATTTCTCACTTATATACATACATACATACATACATATACATACATATATATATATATTGGGTCTTTTGAGCTTGGTGATTAGAGGCAATGCAAGGGAGTTCATGTTGAGTGGGAGAAAGCCATGGTTGTTGGCATTGCAAGTTGGACACATATGCACGTGTGGAGTGAGAGGAGAATGCTACTATTCAGAGTGGCATGAGGCACAAGTTGTTTTGGAGGACAATCACGGTTTTACAGGTATTTTGTGTTTAGTGCATGGTGATGCCACTTCTAGTTTTATTTTGTAGTGCTTGGATATCCTTATGGGATATCATTTGATGGTTGTTCAGTTGGGTTAAGAAGAGAGCAATGTTTTAGAGTTTGAAGGGTGAAAGAAGGAAAATATGTTTGTTACAGTTGACTAGTGTCAGTAGGATCTTCCGTGGTCGGTCAGGTTACAAGTGTGATAGTAGTGTGTATTTACAATTTATTGGTGTTTCCCTTGTTTGCTTTCATCTTGGATGGTTGTGTAATATGTTGATGACATTTTTGCTGGTATTTTCACTAGTTATTAGTAGCATGGTTAGCATGGTTGTTGTTGTTGACATTGATTAGCACAAGATTCATGTGTGGCCTTGGAGTTAGTCAGTGAAAGACTTGGAGCTTCTGGAGAGCCTGGTGATATGGATGGATGTACATGGTGAGTTTATACATGTGGATAGATTATGTTTTGTGAGTCTATGATGATGCAGATATTTGTTTTTCACATGGATTCCTATGAGCATGGTTTAGATGCCCTTGAGCATGAGTAGGGGATGTTTGTATTTCCTCTTATTACTATGTTACTCCATGATAGATATGTTTTCTACATATGGTTTTCTTATACATGCAAGTTTTTTATGTAGGGTTGGATTTGTAGAATGCAATGTTTGGATTCTTTGAGTTATGCATGTGTTATGGATTGATCACCCACTAGTTGCATGTAGAACTCATTTGGGTTATCTTTACCTAGGATCGTGTTTTGTTTATGCATATTCCAGTTTGACTTGTCTTTGGTCAGTTGTATTGGTGGTTACATGGAGACATGGATAGATGGTTGGAGAACATGGTTGGTTTTATAGGTATGGCTATGCTTGTGATTGAAGCTCGGTATTTCAGTTTGAGTGGGAGCTCTTGTAGATTATTTTTTCATGGTGGCTTGGTTGCATGAGAGGCTTGGTGTTACGATTCAGTGGGAGCTTGATGTATGGATAGCTCTAGTATCACGAATCAGTAGTAGTTCCGTGCAGGTATATGGTAAGTCATGGTTTGTTATCTTCTTGGTTTTATAAGATGGTTTAATCTTCCTATTTTTGAGAGAATTGTTGAAGTAAAGAATAGTTGGTCTCCACGATTTATAGAGGATAGTGATGTGCAGGTTTAGGTTCAAAAATTTATCTCCAAGTGGGATATTTTTGAGTTGTGGAGATAAATTTCTTCAAAAATAGCATGCTTTACAAACTTGCAAGTTTACCCAGTAATTGGCATCTTTAAGCTGACCGACGTCGGTCACCTGGGAGCAACCGACATTAGTTGGATAACCGGCATCGATTACCTATGCATGAATGTTTTTATTTAAGCTTCGGGATTAGATACAACCTTTGATTATAAAGGTGATCTAAAGGTTGTACATGCATAGCTAAGTTGCCCTAAGTTTGTATATGCCTATATAAGCTAGAAAGCTAGCGTTAAAAGGTGAGAATCCATAAGAGTTAGGAAGAATATTGATTCTCCTTGGTTGAGATGAAGAAGAAAAAGAAAAAGGTTTCATGAAGAAAGAGCTTCCATGGAGAGAAGTTGAATAGAAGGAAATTGCATGTACATCTGAATGGTGAGAAGAGGGTAATGTCTTCTACCGTATTTCCTTTGTATTTTTTTGTCTAAATGTAATGGCTTGCATAGTATGCAAAGCACATAAGTTTTCTTCTTGTAGATCCACATGTTGTTGTGAGATCTTATATTGTAGATCTATGAGACCATGTTGTATTATTGGTCCATAGATATCTAGTATTGTAGCTCATTGGATAGCTTGTGGGTACATGACAGTATCCAGATACTATAGAGGAGGTTGTCTTCTTGTTTACACAGGTTGATGCAGTGAGGGAGGAGATACTTCTTGGTGCACAGTTATGGTTGCACATTGGTAGACCCATTTAAGAGGTCTTGTTTGCAAATTCATAGGAGAGCTTGGTTGCACAGTTTAGAGATGCAATAGTTCCTGGTTATGTGAGATCTGCTAGTGGTTTGGAGGCACAGTTGTAGTGCACTCATGTAGATCCATTTAGAGATATGGAGGAGGAGATAATCTTAGAGAGATGCATTGTACTCTTATGGGAAGAGTTGATTTGTACTCTTGTTTATTATATATATTGAGATCTCTATCTTTGGTGGATGTATTCTACATTAGGTGAACCATGATACATCTTGTGTTATGTGTGTGTACTTTGTTTTGATTTGGATTTTCTAGTATACGCTTCCACTTTTGTAGATTTTGGGGAATTTTATACTTTCGTGTTTGCATGATTTGGTTTGTTATTGAATCATAACACTATTCTGCAGGTAATTATTCCCAACAAAATAATCCAAGCAGAGCAAACGACCCAAGAAAGGATGTAATGATATTTTTGAGATAGAGTGATAAACCTAAGGGGGTCGATAGATTAAGTGAAGATAAAGGATATTTTTGTAAAACCCAAGTGGTGGCCGAGAGCCCAAGCGAAAGTGATGGATTAAGAAAAACAAAGAAAATAAGATGTGATCAAGCTATTTATAGGTAACTAGCCACGAGGGGAAAAAAATCACAACATATTGGTGATAATATTGTCAACCTGATGTAGAATATGTCTTTTGGCACAGGTCATGATGTCCTCGATGGCATGCTTAGTAATAGTTAATTTCTAATGAACTTCAGACCATGTGGCGAACAAGGTGTCATCGATGTGATCCTCCATTTGAGTGAGAACATCACGTTGAATAAAATCTATAGTGGGATGAGGATCGTAACGAGGTAGTGGTCTATAGGTAGGTTGTGGTCTAGTTGGTCTAAGGGAAGGTGGTCAGTTCTAATAGGAATTTTCTCCACGCTTCTAATTGCGAGAGGATCTTTTGGGACTGGGACGCTTGTTACACAAAACCGGAAAGTTGGCGTTGGTGTGCGTGTAATACCCATGATGAGATCAAAAGAAAGGAGCTAAAGAGGAAGGATGTGTAGCCTTGTTGGTTTGGTCATGTTTGACCTCAACTTCAAGCTTCTTCGTGTGTCATTTATAGGCTCTATAGTTAGAAACATCATACCCCGAAGTCTCGTGCCATGTGTAATATGGCTCATTCGTGGAAGACTGAGGAGCCATAAGGGCAAGGGGTAGGGGAGATGTATCGTAGGTTGTAAAGGGAAAGTGGAATTGTCTTATAAGGGTACCGATGTGATGGGTGAGGATGGCGTCGATGGAGCAATGTGTTGTCCAATCATCGATGCACAATAAATAATATTGCCACCCATGAGATCATCAACTTTGTAGTCAAAGTTGGTAACATAAATGGGTCGGTTAAGTCTATGGTAGTATGTGTAGGTGTAGCCAATGGAGCAATATGAAGATCGGGCACCAGTTGGGAGTAAGTTTCAATGGTATTTAGAGGTTCTATTTATAATAGGATAGCATTCACATCATGAGTAATTTTGGTGTATAGGGTTTCTTGGTGGCGCAAGACTTCCCTATCGCGAATCTGGGCATAGCTATCCAAATGACGGTCATCTAAAGAATAATTATCTTTGTAATTTGATATGGAGGCATCCACAGTGCAAGATCTAACTATGGTTTCAAGTTGGACAATACAATCCTGCAAGGGTTGTGGTGCCTGTGAGATAACTATAGGAATTAAAGGTTGTTTCTTTTGAGGTCACAAGGAAGGAGGTAGCTGAGATATGATGAGTTCAGGAGGGTTAGAATAATTGATTTGGAGTGTGACTTCATCAGGCTCGTCGTCATCCAACTCCAAGAGACTTGGAGGCATGCACCCGACCAACTCAGGATGACCAACATTTCCACGAAGGGTATCTATGGGGCAATTAAAGCGTTGATATTCCTGAAAGGGGATTGGTGATAGTTCATCATGCATGGGGAGATTGTATGTCCCCTTTTTCTACAGTGTATCATGATCCCAAGGCTTAGTGTCCCCTTTAATATTATAAATAACTCCCTGGTGAGCGAACATCACAAATTGACATACAGAAGAAGTGAGGGCTCGCATACGATGAGTCTAAGACTTCCTAGGAGAATGTTATAATATAAGGGAAAATTAAATACCATAACTTTGATGCAGATAGACCTATGGGGAAAGGTGATGGGTAAACAAATACACCCCATAGGAGGTATCTGGTGGCGATCATATCCTTGGCAAGTAATTCATGTGTATTTTAGGTTATTAATAGAATAACTAATGACTTTGATGAAATATAATGAGGCTACACACGTGCATGCTCCATCATCAATGAGAGCATGCTTAACTAAAGTGTGACTAATCTGAACTGAAATGAAGAGTCGTGGATTATGCACAAAGAAATAGCTCATCCAGAATCATAGAAATGATGGGAAAACAAATGCATGAATGATAATTCGTGGTGAGATCAGTATGAATTGAGAGTTCCTCAACTTATTGGAAGAAAATTTCTACTGAGCCATGTAATATAGGACTTTTCCCCAAAGAGGGAGGAAAAGGGATATTCATGTCAAACAACACAATCATGAGATGCTCACGATGGTGAGGTGACGTATGCAAGATCTCCAAGAAGGGAACTAGACCAGGAATTTGGGTAAGTGCTTCAAGGGGATCCCACTCATCATGATTGGACTATGTAGGAGGTTGAGAGTGCTAGGATTCCTCATAAATAGATCCAGAAGGAGCACAGGTAGTTAGAGAGACTTTTGAAACTATTTTTTTCTCAGTTCCTATGCCATCAGCCCTAAAAGTTTGATTTGCACAAGGGTCGATGGTGTCTGCAACATATCCAGACACAATCGGCCCTATAGGAGAATTTCCACAGGGGGCGATGGTGTCTGGAGGAAACAATTTTTTTTGTGGAGCTTGATTCTAAGGCACAGAAGGGTATATGACTTTGTGAGTTTGAGGTTGGAATGTTATAGGATATTCTAGTTCTAAATAAGCTATAAAATGTTTTACATCATTGATGGCAACCATATTTTTAGGAGGGTAATCCGTGTCAACTACATTGGCTATAGCATTCTCTTACTTCTTAGAACTTTTAGTGACTTTATGATAAGGCGTAGGATTGGAAAATATTTTAATTTTTTCATTAGCTTGGTTGATGGCTTTGTCACGATCCTTCTTATGAGCCACGTCACGAGCTTTGACTACTTTGGTCGAACGCTTGGGACTGATGACATCATAATCAAATTTGGGTCCTAAGAAGAAGATGATGACAACCATTTAGATTACATGAAAGTTCTCATGTGAGTGGCCCCAATTAGCGTGTCACCAACAAAACTTACTCTCATCATGCTAATGACGAACAGGTCGAGAAGAATCTAGAATTGCGGTAAACAGTTTAGGAAACTGATGCTTCAAATTTTCCTTACTCAGTGGTTGATGAAAGTTAGGTTGGTTTTTGTTGTTGTTAGGTTGTTGGTCAATGTTGAAAATAATCCTAATTGAAGAAGCGACAAGAGGAAGAGTATATGAGACTTCGTCGTCTGTCGCGTTCTTATTTTTAGAACGTTGAAGGATTTGGACTTATTTTTTAGTTGGTTACTTGGATGGAGCCTTCTCAAATTCCCTCATGAGATAGTCTTACCTTTTGGCTTGTTCAAAATCCTCTTCTAGGGAAGTAGGAGAAAAGGACCTCACCTTGTATTAGAGGTGAGGTTCAAGGGCTATCATTTGGCATGTTATGTTATTCCCGCATGGATAGGGTCTTCTAACGCGCGATAAATGATTGTGTTGATTTGTTCTCATATTGTTGATAGTTGATGAAAGCATTGATGTTATTTTTAGGTAGATCGTGGTATTGGAATTCATTCACTAGGGCTGTCATTAGGGACTCTAGCTCAACTATTGATTTAGGAGGCAAAATATGGTACCAATATAAAGCATCTCATGTAAGTGTCTTTGTTAGGAGTTTGGTGGTAACTTATGAATTGGTTTTGATCCACTCTTTATAAATATTTCCAAAAGCCTTGATATGAAGGGTAGGATCAGGAGACCCATCGTAAGAGATAGATGGAGCAATGCCACCAATATCCATACTAGCAATAAAGGTTGTTAAAGGCTCTTATTGGACTAAGCGCAAGAATGTTTTCTGAATGGGGGATTGAGTGATGGGCACCCCATTAGACCCATTTGGCAAAGGAGGGGGCGTGGTGCCCTAAGATCTTGTTGGAGGGTGGTTAACTAACTAAGCCATATTGGTTTGCATTTGGAAAAATTGAGTTGTCGTAGTGGATTAATGTTGGCTCACTTTTTCAATGAGTTGTAGAATGAAATTAGTAGGGTCATAATTGGGGGCATTTTCATATCATCCTATTTAAGTGAGTTTCCCCTTTTCTGCCCTATGGTCAAGTTGTTCGGAGATGAAATTGAGAAGATGTTTTCTAAGCATTTATTTTGACTCTCCTTTGTATTGAGGAAATGGAGATAGAAATTTTTGAATCTCAGGAGGATGGTCAAAAGTATCATCATTCTAATTGTCTTCTTCATCATCCTCGTGCAGGTCATTACAGTGGGTAGAAGGCTCCTTTTTAGGTGCTCCTACGATGTAACAGTTCATACAAAAGGGGAATTCTAGTTCACGATGATATGCCTCAGGAAAATTCTTCACATTAGAGTCAACAGACCCCATGCCCAGATACTTTATGGAGTGTTGATCTCACTGAGAAAAGGTCTGAAAATGAGGGCTACAAACACAATCGGTCGTACAACAAAGTGTACACAGGAGCCAAAGGCATCTTGAAGAAAATATGGGAGAATAAACAAAATCAGTCGTGTAAACAGGTTTGCACAAGGGTCGAAGGAGTTCATGTGTGAGCAAACAAAGAAAGACAGGATCGCCTAGTGGTGATGGTGTTTGTGCAAATGGGTTTTTAAGGTTTTTAAGGATTTTTGGATGCTTAGATAAGGTCAAATTGAAAGATGTGTGCTTTTGACGGGTTGTGCTTGATCAAGAGGTCTCTAAGATTCACGTCCGGTTCACCATTTAGATGTATGACGAGAAAAAGCTATGTCTCAATCAATAGTGCACTCTTACTTATCCGTTCAAATAGGGTATTTGAGGCGACGAGTAGAAGACATATTTTAGCCAATCGATACAAATGGATATACTTGAAAGGGGCTACTGTGAGCACTACGGTCACATATCCAAAGGGTAGTGATCCCTACACTAGGTCAATCTAGGGTTTCTAAGGCCTGCAATTGAGATAGAAGAAGGTACCCTCTTGATATATCAGTGAATAGATGGTGTAAGATATAGATCAATAGATGAAGAAACGGGAGTTGAAGATTATAAAGACAAAGAAACAAAATGATCTATGCAAAAATACAAAGACAGGTTAGTGCACTCACATGTAGTTATAGGGTGATTGTTGATGCATCTATCTCTCTCGAGAAGCATCACCAGAGAGAGAATCACTATCATGTGGAGTAGGGGAACTCGTGATGTCCTAAGCTCACTATGGATGACCCAGTAGTGCAAGCAATCTAGCCAAGAAGGGAAGTGTCCAAACCGATCCAAGCAATGTGCAAGATGAACCAAAAGCTAAGTGAGAAAATGCAAAGTTGGTGCAAGAGAGCGAAGCAAGTGGCAGTTCAGATCTATCTTTGGTACCCTGTGTTATTGTGATGGTCTAATGATATGATATGATGAAATGCCAAAGTGGTGTATATATCGGACGCAATTGGGTGATGGCGTCGGCTAGGATAGAACCTAGCATAGACACAATCACCCATGGGCGATTGTGTCGATTAAGGATAGAGTGATGTGTCATGCAAGCGAAAAAGTAGGTGTCATGGATGGTGCTAAAATGTCGGGATGCAAGCAAGGTGTCGAGTGATAAGGATACCTAATGCAAGGGAAACTAAGGATGAGACCAAATAGCGATACTTTCTTTGTATGTTCTCTCTACCCCATAATGATTACATGAATAATCATTCCGCATTCCCACAGGACCCTAAAGGCACCCGCTCAAGAAATAGATGCATCAACACCCCTTATCTACATAAGGAAAATTGTTAGTAATAGGTATGAAAGAAGAAAAGTGAAAAATTTGGTGTATACGCTCAATTCTTCTACCCTCCTAAGTTGTGCTTGGGGGGGGAGGGGGGTGTTACTGTAGGTTTTTAGTTCCATTTTATGGTTTTTCCTACACATGTATTTAACTTGCTTAAGTGTCGGCAGGATAGATGGAAGTTACACTTCACCTTTTTAGGTGGTAGTTACACTTCCCCAATTCCTATGTATACACCTCTGTAAAGATATCTTCTAATGCATTGAATATACAAGTAATATTTTGGCTCATGTTTAGCTCCTCTCTCTGGCAACTTTACTCTCTTTGTGTGTTTGTATTTTAGTAGCGCTCGATCTTGGCCCAAAATCTCATAATAATAAGAACTACACATTGTCATGGTTAGCACAAATGCAAGGGGTTCAACAACAAGACCATTGGTGGTACTTGAGCTATCATTTCTCATCCATGGTGGTTTTGTATGCATTAAAATTGCATATATTTTTTATCCCATTCACTTTTTATATTTTTTAGACTTGATCCCATTCCCTTTTTGATTAAATGGTTATGTTTACACCAATGATCAAAATTGGCCCCTTTTAAGTCCTTCTAACATGTTCATATTTCTATTAGAAATGTAATTCAAAAATCAATTGTCAAAGATATTAAATTTTGAATTCTTTTGTTATTTATGAAGGGAAACATGTTTTATTAGATTTTAAATATAATCTGCAACTAAAAAGGTGGCATCACACTATTTAATTGATTATGTAACTATCTTGAAATATTTATTTATAATTACAAAACTCAAAATATTAGATTGTTTGAATGTAATGACATGATCCTAATAATAATCCAAACTTATTTTGAATGGTGACAAATGAAGGTAATCTAAACCTTTTTGTTAATGGTGAGAAATGAGGATATGTGCGTCTCCAAATACATATGGTGAGCACATCACATTAGAGAATGAAAAAGCATTTTCATGAATTTTGTGCAAAATTTCACTTTCAACAAAATTATTTTTCTTTAACATATTTCCTTTGACCAATACTTCCAAGTAGTTTAAACTCTCATAAAACTTCGTAAGTCTATAAAAATTACAAGATCAATAAATTATTTCGTATATTTTTAATGATGCGTATACTTAATCTACCCTACAACTTTTCATCATGAAAGGGTTGCATGAATATGCGGTACCTTCATCTTGAAATCAAAACCAGCCTTTCAATTTTGATCACTGAATATGGGACCTCCACGGAACTGTACATATGTTGAAAAATGTAATAAAAAAATTATAGTTGTCAAAACAAGTGGAGAGACGTTGTATGCTATCATTTTCAGTCTTATAGTAGTTGGACCCGCAGATGGGACACAAGTATTAAATAGAAAAATGTTATTATGAACTGATTAAAAAATATACTTATTCACCAATAAAAGAATGAACTTTAATACATTAAAACTACAAAATCGAACCATTTGTTAACATATTTATACAGTAAAAGCATGAGAAAAAAAAAAAGTAGACAGTCGTGCAGCCTAGTTTATAAAGGCAGGCATGCCCACATGATTTTGTTGGGAAGTGCGTCACATGTGATACCCAAAACTTTCGATCAAATTTAGAAACAAAAATGAGAATATGGTTCGGAGCCGAACTGAAAACGAATCCTGGGAACATTTAATGCATGAATCTGCATGAAATTAATTCCACTGAAACTAGAATCAAAATATGTACATTTAATTTGTAGTCTAAAAGATGTGTACCATGGTGTAGAAGTGTTCTCTAGACATGTATCAAGATATAAATTTTAAGAGATATCAAGATATAAATTTTAGATCAAATTTAGAAACAAATATGAGAATATTATTCAGAGCAGGATTGAAAAAGAATCAGGGGAACATTTAAGGCGTGAATCTGCATGAAATTAATTCCATTGAAACCAGAATCAAAATATGTACATTCAATTTGTAGTCCAGAAGGCGTGTATGATGGTGTAAAAGGTACTATCTAACCATACACTAAAATATAAGTTTTAAGAAATATCAAGTATTAAGGGATGAGGTCAAAATTCTGTGGATATATAAATTTGGTGAAATATCGTTAACAGGCGGAATGAAAACCCCTCAATCCTTCACAAAAACACTCAATACTTAACAGCTAAACCTAAAAATTATTTCCACTGAAACCAGAATCAAAATATGTACATTTAATTTGTAGTCCAAAAGGAGTGTATGATGGTGTAAAATGTGTTATCCAGTGATACACTGAGATACAAATTGTAGGAGATATCAAGTATTACAGAATGAGGCCGAGATCCTGTAGTAGATAGATTTGGCAAAACATCATTAACAAGTGGAATGAAAATCCCTCAATCCTTCACAAAAACACTCAATGCTTAACAACTAAACCTAAAAATTCTGTGCACCTAAATCCGAATAAAATTTGAATTCAATCATAAAAATATATACATTACAGTTAGTCATGCTGCACATACATCTATTAAGGGATGAGGACGATACCTTTAGTAGATAAATTTAGCGAAATATCATTAACAGGGATGATAAAAACCCCTCAATCCTTCACAGAAACACGCAATGCTTAACAAAATTCTGTGCTACTAAATGGGAATGAAGTTCGATTTCAATCAGAAAATATATACATTACAGTTAGTCATGCTGCACATACATCTACAGACAAGCTAGGCCTACAAAATCCATTCTGCTCTTTCTTTTCCCTCTTTTCTTATCAGCCATTTCAAACACCTCGGCGTTGATTAATGGGGGATGACAACTCAAGCCATCGCCAGAGTTTAAAAAATCAATAAAAAACAGATTATTTGCGCATGACCACATTCTCAGAAAAGAAAGGGCGGCATATACCCGGCGGGGAGGGGGGGGCTAAATATCTTTCAGCTCACAGAATTCTCTGCAAATACATGCAGCAGAGGCCTCGAATCCTTGTCGAATAACCCCTTGGAGCAATGCCATTCGCTGTTACAGTACAAATTTCGCTGTAGCTCCTCCAAATTCAGAGGCTTTACAGTGGCCGGATCGTTTCTGCCAAAAAGGCGTAGAATGTGCTCAAATAGCAGCTCATCGCAGGGAATAGCGAGGCCGCCTTCATAATCGTAGCCAAATTCCTCTTCCGCCTCGTCCAAAAGCGTGCGAAACACGGGATGGTTCAAATACGTGGCTCTGATCACAAACCTCGTACATTGTTTCCCTACGTATACGGCCAAATGCCCGGCGGGTACGTCGGCAGGGACGCCAGATCTAGGGTTCGAGTCCTTCCCGGCGCCGTATTCTTCAGAGAAAGACGAAAATCTGGAGAAACGCGAAGAAATTTTACAGCTCAATGCAGCTTTCCGTGCACTGGCGAGTTTTCTCCATTTTCGCAAAATCTGCCGCAGCCGCACAACGTGCCTGATCTTGTTGCATTTGCTCCCGTTCATTTTCACACAGAAACAGAAACAGAAACAGAAACAGAAACCGAAACCAAACCCTCCCCAAACCGCCGGTCAGGTGTTCTAACCCCAGTAAACCCCAAGCCCCTCTTACAGAATTTTCCAAATTTTGCAATTGCATTTGCGTTACAGAGCACAAAACCGCTGCAGAAGAAAAACTGGAAGGTGCCGGGTATATAAGTAGGAAGGAGTGGGGTCATGCAACCAGAAAAATATTGCTGCGGCTCCGACCACCAGCTATACTTAGCAGAAGAGGGGTCCGCCTGTAAACAGAAAAATGCGTACCGTGAAAAGCATACGAAATGTACGGTGACGGTAAGGCTAAAAAGCACATCGTTTTTTTTTTCCCGTTTAGCCGGCTTTTTTTCATCATTATTATGCCATGCCTCACATGTTAACCACCTTCGCTAGGGTTTTTTTGTGAAAAGATATTAGTCCAACTGCTATGTCGTTGGAAATGCCACGTGTAAAATTTTTAGATGGGTAAGTGGGATGAATGTGAATGGAGAATGGTAATTGGGGGAAGGGGGGGGGAGTCCACTCCATGTGCATCTTTCGCTTTCTGTCCACCCCTTGCTATAAACGACATAAATGGAACTATGGGTGGCACCCAATGGAGGAAAAGATTGAGGACCCTTTCTTCAGTTCAGAGTTAGAGTACAAAATTTAGAAAGATGCCCTTTGCCAGTCTCTGCAACTTTCAGTTTAGCTTTATCTTTCATGTGTCAAGGGATTCACAATAGATCATTGCTAACAATGGTTTTGTTGTGCTAAACTTTTCTTTTTTTTCCAAGCAAAGCTTTGAGTGGAAATAGGTGTATAACATTGTGTCACATTTTTTGTCGTTGATTCGGTAGTTTTGGAGTAGTCTAAACTTTTTTCGTTTATATGACATGCTTGTATCGTTATCTTTGTTTCATATATTTGAGTTGAATGAATGAGCCATTGATGAGTGACCACGTTTGTAAAAGTAATGTAAAAAACACTTGTTGCATGGTGGAAACTGACCCTAGAAAAATGGTTCCTTCGGTTATGCAAACCGCTATGAAAATGCATTTATCTAATATGGCTTGAAATAGGTCTCTCGTGTGGAAACGGATTCACACGAGTGGCGTACGACAAAACCTTCGTCTCTTGACAACAATTGTGTTAAAGCCATGAATGCAATTTGGATTTGTCTTATCTTAATTGCTCATGACCCAAGAAAGTGCTATTTACCAACCCTAACTTGTTTATTTCCGCATTGGGATTTAATTTTGGTTTTTTATATTTGCTTGAAAGGTGTTTTTTCTACGTGGGTTTCGAAGGTACTTTGGCTTATAGAGCACAAGTGCAAACTTGTGATTTTTGATTTTTTTTTCTAGAATTGTACCTCCAAAATGAGTATTAAATGTCAAATTCTAGCCCCATCAATTTCCTTGCATTCTCCCCATCTATAACAATGGGTTGGAAGTGTCAAAAATCATGTTGGTTACTCAAAGACCCTTTTTACGAAGCCATTATATGGCCATGTGAGCTACTTTAAGCTATAGTGTAAATTTTCAAACTTCCTCATTTCGCTTCGAAATGGTGCCTCTAAAATGGGTGTCGTTTATCAATTTTAACCATTGTCAGAGCTCCTCATTGATCTCATTATATAGGATAAGACGTTAGAATCAACTGTTTCCTATTTCACATATGTTTCATCCCTTTTTGGAGGCCATCCTTTGGCTAGTTTAGCTATGTTAAGTTGTATCGTGATTTAGCGCTTGACCATGTTTTTTACTCTACAAGATAAATCTTATCGAGTATTATAATATGTTGTGTTAGAAATTTTTTTTACAGTTTATTACCTCTCTGGTCTTTATAAGAACTCGCAAATTGTGTGAATATGTAAAATGCTCTCTCCCTCGTTCTCTCTAAAACTTAGCAATATATAATGGAAATGCAACATTGTGTGAAGGTAGTGATTTATTTCTCCATATTCTCTCTAGAACTCATAAATATAATGGAAATGTGACATAGTGTGAAGATAATGATTTGTATATCTCCCCTATTGTCTCCCTGGAATTCAAAGACAAGAAATGAGAAAGTTGTGTGTGAAAATAATACTCTCTTTTTCCTGCTCTCTCTTGCTTCTTGAAAAGACAAATGAAATTATGTCATATCATTGTTAGACAGGATGGTGAGATCCATGCTAGCTTTCATGCTAACACATGTTATTACAGGTGGCAGGTGCTACAATAAAAACATAAATACTTGGTGTTAGACAAGATTGCATTTACTGCTAGTCTTAATAAGAATTATACAAGCTCATTTTCTAAGAGAGATTCTAAAGATGGATTTAGCAATGTAATCAAAATGTGATTGGATGGTATTTTGTGATGCCCTACCGCGTCTCATTGGGTTGGTAAGTTGTCCAAAGTATGTGGCATTTGATTGTACGTGTTTTGAGTGAGTTGTCTAATCAATCCTCAATGAGACTTGTCATGAACCCTAGTTTGGAGAGGATTACTTTTACAATTCAATTGACCCATGATTGATTTCAAATCGCGAATGTGAAATAATAATAATAATATAACATTAAAAATTATCATAATTAAATAGTTAAAACTAATTTGGGTGGTTTTCAATAAAGAAATCATAATATTTTTGCCACCTAATGGAGTTTGGAACTTTTTTAGATTGGCAAAATTACCACATTGTAAGAATTGGTCAGAGAAGGTAATTTATGTTTGTAGCCTTTGATTTGATTTTGGGAAAGTCATCTCGGGGTCGAACCACATCAAATTCTAGTTCACATATGTGTTGGCTTGGGCATCCATGTAGAGGTTGATATTTTTAAGTGCTTTGCCAAGTGATTTAATTTAATTTGAATTAAATATATATTACAGACTAACTACAGTAATAACTGATGTACAAATCCTAATATACAGAAAGACACAATCAATAAAACATGTAAAATGTAAAACCCTAAACAAGAAGGAGAGATAAGAACACTTAGCTGATTTCCGAGTAGACTGGGGGTAATCTAGGCAAGCGCAAATGTTGAACAAACTATAGACAATGCCATTAATGCTCACTGTAAATTCTGGGATTCAAGAACAACACATGACAGGAGCGCCCAAAGGAAGAAAGAGGCACCTGGTAGCTGGCGACTAGAACTGGGCACTGGTGGCCGTGCAAATGCTCAAGAACTTGTTTCTTCTATGTTGCAAGGTTTCGTTGTTGGTTCTTGTTTTTTGTTTGATATTCTCTCTTTGATCACCGAGGGTACCTATAACTTGCAAAATAGAATGTCTACCTGCACATGTCCACAAACCACGTCAAATCTAATAAAAAAGATGTAGAATGTGGAGTTAGACTGACCCCTACAGTCACCCAAAGATTGAACATACTGCTGAGCATTGCACTACATCTTATACCCCATGTAGTTCTTATGTGTGTATGTATGCAGAAATGGTGTCCTAGGATTCCCTTATGCAAATTTGCACAAATGATAGCGGGATAGATCTAGATTGTAGCAATGTATAATATGTGTGGATGGAATAGAATAGACATCCCCTCCTATGTAGTGTATGCATAAGTGATGTTTCCCTTGTCCCTTATATGGATGTTAGATGGATGTCTTTGAAGTGCTTTTGTGCCTTATAAGACGACTGTCTTACAAGCATAAGAGTCCATCTTACAAGGACATGGTCGTCCAACCCTACAACTGTTCATCCAACATAGATGTGTCATTCAACAGAGCCTCCATGTCATAGCAAAGAGATGACTGTCCAAAGTCCCTTCCTAGTTAGATGGACCATGCTAGACACCCTCCCTTTTTATTTGGCTTGCCATCCTGGATGCCCATCTCTTTGGATCGGATGGTCGTCCCTTCCTGGTTGGACAAATCCCATCAAATGTATGTCCTTTCCCTTTTGACTACCATCCTTTTCTGGATGGTTGTATCTTGTGGTTGGTCTTCCATCTCTTGTAGTTGGACATTCGTCCTGTATATGTTGGGTTGTTAAGATGGTTGTCTCTTTAAAAATATACGGTACCCCCCTTGTAACCCCTCGGGCTATGTATTATACCTTGGCGAATATGAGCATGATTAGAAATGTTGGCTAAATACATGCATAAGTTCACTTTAAACTGTCAATAGTAGGTGAATTGACCTATATAAATGACTTGCCGATTGAAATTTTAAGTAAACTGGGTGGCAACCGACTGCTGAAAAATTTGCCATTTCCAATTTCCAAAATCCCTAATATTCACGAGTTTACAAAAATTTGCCACTAAATTTTTTCGTAGTTGGATAAAACACCTCAAGGAAATGCGGCCTTATGACATGCAATGATTCCTAAGTATGATTAAAAAAAATGGGTTTGTTGAAAAGGCACTGGAAACTTCAAGAAAAATTATGCACATTGACTACTGTAAATCCATACTCCACAACTCGTTTCAATGTACTCTTAGCTTGTGCGAAAAGAGGACCTTGAAACAAGGTAGGGGCGTCCACCAAAGCACCATGGAGATGAAGTTTTGTTAGATGTTATAGTTGCAAGTGCACTAGTAGACATGTATGCAAAATGTGGAAGCTTGCACTTGGCACACAAATTAATTTGTAAAATGCATGAAAGAAATTTGGCATCATGACATACAATGATTGTAGAGTATGCACAAAAAGGAGCAGGATGTATGTTGTAGGTAAAACTTGTAGCACCTCCTCCAACTAGTTGAGTTACATAATGCTATGAGATTGAGATTGGCAGTGGATGACATTAGCATTATATGATTTTTTTATTACAGTGTGAAAATGCGGAAGCATGCACTTGGCATGTGAAGTGTTTGACAGATTTACTGAAAAAAATATGGTTTATTAAGCAGTTTCCTGATCATATAAGCTCCATTTTAATATTATTTTGGGTAGTTTTTCAGTTGAAATGAGGTGAGGTCTGACTATCTAGGCATGGCCAATGCCTTTGTAGTTATACCTTTAATAAAATGTGCATGCATGGTTGACCTTTGGACTACTAGAAATTAGGGGGAAACTCTAAAACTTTATTAACAATAGGCTGATTTAGCATTTGGTTGCTGTGTGGATTTGTTTGCTTGGTGCTTTTTTGAGTGGCCTTCAAGTCGGGTCATGAAAATACCAAAACATGAGATAAAAAAAACAAGGTTGGGACAAACATTGATGTCAGGGGTTCTATTCGGAAGAACCATGGTGGATATGTGTGCAAAATGTGGAAGCATAGACTAGGCATGAGAATTATTTGACAAATGCTTGAAGTTTTGGATGATCGTGATCTGGGCTTAGTTTAATCCTTGTGCACTTGCCAGTTCAGTTAATAGACATGGTTATCTTACCTCTGCCTTGCATATTTTTAGTGTTTTTAGTTTTCCTTTCTCAATGTTATTAAAGATCAAACCAGTGATGGATATGCTTTAAATAAATTTAAATGAGATGTAGTATTGAACAATTAAAATTACCTATTTTCTACATAACCAAAATGACTAAAAGTATTAACCTTACTTTCGAACCACGCCTAGTGACTATTAGTAAACTTAGATAACACAAATGGATAACCGTAACCACTTGATATTCTGAGTTGAGTTTGAGTTCCCAGTTAAACATACCATTTGTTTACCTTTCAAAAATTAATAAAACACAAATTTATGTGATGTGTAAAACACTTTTCTGAACCCCATGATGGTAAAATCAACCCTAGATTGTGTTTCTTGTCACATGGAGTGTTACACCAAGCCTTATAATAAATTTGTATGTTCATTTGAGTGATTATCGTCGCGTGTTTAGAAACCTAGAGGACCTTTTTGCAGCTTTAGACAACTGTTGAATGTTAAAAGTTTAGTTTGGTTTGGCTCGCAGTTTAGGCCCTGGGTGGACAAATGGAATTTGGCCTCTACATTCCTATAGCATTTCTCCATGAAAATCACTATCAATCTCTAGTTTCGAGAAAATCACTTCGCAAGAAATTTCTACAAATGGGTTTTGTATGCCTCTAGTCGTTAGGTGAAAAAGTTAGACTGACATGCATAATTATGATTTATAGCTCCAAAATAGTAGTCACCATTCAAACCCTTGTCAATAGATTTAACTTTCATCAACTCTAAGGGTTTCCTTATATATATGGGACTACATAGGATTTTTCACATGGTATATGTGAGCTTTGGAAATTGGTTTTTGAACTATGTTCCATATCCACTTTGGCTAAATTGGACGTATTCCTAAGTTTGTAGAAAATTGGGAAAAAATGTCATGGGACCTTCTTCAAGTCAAATTCCGGTTAGAAACCCTATATAGACTAACATATAACTATATGGAACCTCTTTTTTTTATGTTTTATTTGAGAAATTTGATTGTAAAAAAATGGTGTCTCTCTCTCTCCTCTTTCTCCCTCTCTCTAGTTTTGAAAATGAAATGAAATTAATGTCTCTCTCTTGTTGCATGTTAAATGTTGTTATCATTGTGAATGGAAAACTATGAAATTATGAATTGTGCTAGATTGTAGGAATATTCCATGCCTACGATTTTCTTTGACGCATGATTACATGGTTGTTACAGTTTACAGGTAGTGTGGAAAATAATAATAATTGAAGGGATTTAATTTTAAAGTTGTAATTAATTTCTAATATGTGTATTATTTCCGAAATGATGAGATGTATATTGTTTTCGAATAATTGTTTTTATTTACCTTTTGAAAGAAGAAAAATAAAATAAATAAAAGTTGGATAAACCATGTGTTCAATGAAATGGATATGTAGCTGTATTCAAATGTTGTACTTATGGTTTATACATTTTAAAACAATCTTTTATCATGGTAACTATTGTAGTTCTCCCGTAACACTCATATTACTTAGTAGAAACACATTATACCTAAAGTATCAAAACAAAGTGAGTTATTAACCCTTATTGTATCCTTCCCTCTTAATTGAGTCTTGTCCAGTTTGTAATATACTTATCACTTTAGGAAAAGGACTTAAACCTATCATCAGTCGTTTTCTTGTCTTGCACCTAGGAAAAGTCTTACAAAGACCCTTTTTAAAGTATTATGTGTGAGGAAATGCCTATTATGAGTATCGTGTCATACTTGGGGTGAGAAAGACCATCATTTATAGGTGCCGTAAGTCTAATCACTTCATGGGTAAGTTGTAATATTTACGCGTGTAATTTTCCTTGAAACCTTAGCATGTAACCAAGTCCTTGTTATGATTGTTTGGGGTGTTTTCACCTATGATTGATCTTGTTGAGAGATCTAACTGATGTGAGTGGATTCTAAATGTTAGTTTACCTATGCACCCATACCTATATCACCATGATACTCCTTATGTTATTACCCTAGAAGATTGGTGGAACCTTGAATCATGAGAAGTGGTTATTGTTGTTCCACATTGTTGACATGGTTCTTCATCGATTTTTGAGACTAAGACATGAATAAAGATAAAGCCACGAAAGCCAATAAAAGCCGCAAAATATTGTAAAATTTGTGGAAGACTATTAATTATGTGGAAAACTATGAAATCCGTAGAAGACTACGATAAACCATGGAAGCATACTTAAAGCCACAAAAAGATAAAAACAAAGTACATACTAAGTAAGAAAGAGTCACGACTAAAATGAATGACTTTTGGATAATTAGCATAGTACGATACTTATTGTAATTCAATGTAATCTATGGATATCGTATCAATAGATAGATAGCAATAGATAGGTGAATCTGTATATGAAGGAAGAGTGTAGAACATGAGTGAATACGAGAAAATAGAAAAGAAAGGATTATTGATGTAATGAATGGAAAATGTGTGAGACAGATGTGAAAGACATATGTAATAGTTAAATTGAATGAATAAAAGAGAGATGTTTGGAGAAATAAGAAATGTTTGTTTCTGTTAATTGATATCTATATATTTTACGTTGTAATCTGAACCGCATTCCTGGTAAGTCCTTAATAAAAGGGAAAACTACTTAACCCTCACAGTCACATAGAGGCTTAAGGTCAACATTTTGTTTTTTGAACCAAAGTTCCTTTTCTTAAGTGGATGTCTGGGAAAGTTTCACCACTAGGATATCAGAAACTTGCGCTAACAGATATTGAAAATAGGTGGGAAAATCATATTAACATATTCATTAAAAAGGAAGCAAGGATACTCAAAGAATCTTACAAAGGGACTTAATAGTATTTCTTTGGAGAATTTGGAGACGAATTTTGGTCTCAATTTCCACATCTATCATGGTCTTGCATTCTAGGGACATAAAAAGAACATACTGGTCATAACTACATTTACGGGAACCATTTGAGTGGAATCAAAAGAAATTATAAATACGCTACGATCTTGATAAAACTTGGACAAGGGCCCTTAATTACTCGTTTGTGTAGACACCCAAAAATCACTCACTCATTCCGAGTATTATCCCAATACATCTTGTTATCCCCCCTTTATGAATAATTAATTAAATTTATTAGTCACGCACTTGCACCCCTTTGGATTAATTAAATTAATCCTTAGTACCCCTTTAGCTAATTTAGTTATCATTTATTAATTAAATAAATAATTAATTAGTGTGAACATTATAATATCCCCTTGGACTCCACTTCCTCATCCCAGTCAACTGCACTTGGACTCCACTTCACCAATCCAATCAACTGCACTTCTAGAATCCTAGAAAGGTGGGGGTGATTCAATTGCATGTACAACCACCTTTCTGGATGTAACTTCTGCCAATTAATTCCTTTACTGTCCCTAAATGACATTTATCTTCCCACAAGTGTTTGGTCCCCTCAAATGCTCTTTTTAGTATGTGTATTCAACTAACTTCAACCAAATTTCAACCAACTTAGCCTCTATAAAAGTAGGCTCGTCCTCATACAAATCCTCTTGGATTTTATGTACAATCACTCTATTAAAATCCTCTTGGATTCTCAACACAATTACTCTGTACATTTTTCTATCCAAATTCTATTATTTTGGAAGCAATAATCCAAGCTAAATATGCTCGTAGCATGGTCACAATCCACGTTTGGAGGTCATTCCAAAGAGCACCCATAAATCAATCTTTCACAAGGTCACATAGCTCAAATCTCACACAATCTACATTGAGGTTGCATTAGAAGGCCACACGGAAGTTTACACTTGTTTTTTTGTCTCCGTTATTTTTTTTCTTCATAGCTTTCATTTTTGCACACTTGGTGGGACCACACCCATCTTCATTTGTTTTTGTGTTTCATCTATTATTCATTTGTTTCACTTGTTCTATTTAATTTGTTTCATGCTAAATTGCTGATTTATGTGGCTTGTTATCCATAATAAACACCACAACTATTTAGATAACTTACAATTCCATTCTGGCTCTAAGTTCAAGTTTTTTAGGTTACGCATGCCATTGGTTTTCTTCCTTGGCACATTTTCTTGGTTTTGATTCCACATACGCACCCTCACACGCCCTTCCTACTTTTTCCTTATGCTTTCTCTTCCCTTCACTTCCTTTTGTGGATCTACTACATTCTCCTGCATTTCTTATTTATTATTCGCCTTCCATTTCCCTTTTGCATGCATTCCTTATGCACTACGATTTCCTCCCTAGGTCATTGTGAATTCATCTTAAGCGTACCTGTTGACTTACATTACATTTTTCTATAGTCCTTAGCATGTTTTCTCTTGTGCTTTCCTTCCTTCCAAGTTCCGCATAATGCTTCGTGTGTAGTGTTCTCATTTGCATTTTTTCCTTGCACATTTGCTCCTTCCACACATCTTGGCTTTGCGTGCTTCTCTCTTTTCCTCTTGGTGCACTCCTGCACACTACCTTCTTTTAAGCTCTCACACACATCCTCTAGTGGATTCCCACGCCTTCCTTTAACATTTGCATACCTTTGCAGATCTCCACCTTTTCTTCTCACTTCTCGCATACTCTCTTACATGTTCTCACAAACCTCTACATTATTCCCTCTCGCACCTCCTGCTTCTGTGCATGTGCCACATTTGTAATCCCATGATCCAGTCACTAAGAGCCATGTTTTACTCCTTGGGACTCATCAGATGAAGTACATAACACATAACCTGTCAGAACACGCCTGCTGCATGCCAAATCCTATAGAAAAATAAGTGTATGACACATGGCATAAAAGAAAAAATAAACAAAGAGTCAACCAAATTCTTCAGGCGATCAGATCATGTCATGTGTCTTTCATATTCATCTTGTACTACGAACTTCAAACTACCATAACTTCTGCTACAAAGCTCAGTTTCTGGTGCACCTAGAATTTTTGGAAATTTGCTAACATGGGCTACACTCTACGCTATTCAAAATCATATTTTGGTGAGATTTGGTAGGTGAAAAACATGGAAACGTGACTCAGATCATTAGTGCACATCCAATCGAACCAACCACCTAGATTTGATGAGATTTATTCTCCTTCCTTCTTCCAAAAATTAACCGAACATGGGGAGGTGGATTTGACAGTGCTATAGGTGGTTTTATAGGCATTTATTGCTTGTTCTTAGTGGTTGGATTTTAAAATCCAAGTTTCCCTCTCTCTTTCCCTTCTCTTCTCTCATTCTTCTCCTATATATTATTTAATAATGCTCATAGTAAAAGGTTTGACCCTCTTGGTTTGATAAGAGAATTGTTCAGAGAATTGTTGAGTTGGAAGACTCGGATCTGGTTCACTGCATGTGGATACTTGCTTCTTTCCACCATTGTAATCGGTTGTACATCTTTTGGCAACAATAAAAGTCTTGTTTTGTGGCTATTATCTTCCCTAGCTAGCATTTTATTGCATCTTCTTACCTTTTCTCTGTAATATTGGTTTGTTGTGCATATTTTATGTCCCTTACAGATTTCTTTTTTGTTGTGCTCCATGAAAATGAGTGGGTGAGTGTTGTTTTAGATTGTGGCACATTTTCCTGCCATTCCTATGCGAGTTTTCCCTTTTTTTACTCATCTTAGAGTGTTCATCCCCTATTTTTGGTGCTATCACTCCCCTTAGCTTAGGTTTAATTTTCATGCATCTCCTTCTCACACTGGTCCTTTAGAAATTGTAGAGTAGTGATAAGTAGCTACATTTCCCTTTCTAGGAGTAGTTTTAGTAGTAGAAATAGGTAGAGGAAGCCAACCTTCTCTGTAGGTTTGTCTCAAGTGAAAGTCCCACCACTTGGAGACAGTACCATGTTGCCTCAAAGCCTCAATTCATCTTGATCTGGGATGGGTGCAATTTTGAGCTCTAACAAGTTTTGGCACACATAGTGGGACAAGTATTAAAATATTGAATTTCATTGTTGCGAAGTTCTAGTGTGTGAATTAGTGATTTCCAGCCTTTGGAGGCTTGTTTCAACACATCTGACGACTCCCGACTTCTAGATCTATTGATTTCAATAGTTCGCATGCCCTCTGTCATCAAAGGAAAGTATACAAAAAAGCACAGAAGGACGTGCATAAACCATTTTATAAAAGGTGCACAAAACAAAAATTACAGTTGTGCGCACACATGAATAGGTGCAATAAAAATGAAGCTAACACATGCAAGGCAACAACAGTCTTTACATAATTCTTACAACAGTCATTGCGTAATTCTTTGCATGTGTGGGAGAACACACTGTACAATGATCCACCAAGTTTGATGTGTTCTTGGAAGAAATCAACCTGTGGAGGTAATTCTAAGCACATCTGATGACTCTATTGATTCAACCAATCCATTGTCTCATTTGCATACCTTTCCCTTCATTATTTCATTCATTTCCTTTCTTTCTATCATTTCATTTTCCTCCTTCATAAATTTGTACAAGCATGACTTCATTCCCTCATTAGGAATCCCCATTTTTAAGAGAAATACCACTTCCCTCCATCCCCCTATTGTCAAAATCATCCTTCAGATCAATTTTATAAGCCCTATCATGAATATGTGTACAACCTAACCCCTAGTGATTTATATGGTTATCCTAGTAACAATAATGTTTTTCAAGAACAAGGTTAAGCATATGACAATGGAAACTTCATGGCAGATGGTGATTTCTAAAAACGATTCAAGCAATGGAGATGAATATGGTATAGGTCAGGGATACATGTCTAATAAAGGCATGTAAAATTGGTTGTAGGTATCCCTATCTATTGGTTGGACCTATGCCAAATGGGATTAACCCTCAGCAAAATTTAGATTTTATGGCTGAATTGGTGCCCCAAATAAAAAAATGGGCCAAAGAAATGGAGGATTATCAATCTAGCTGTAGGGAACCTTGTCAATATGGAAATCCTACCCTATCATCTTATAACCTTCCCATTTCTCCTCCCAAACCTACGCCATCTCAACCCGCTTTCAATGTTCCTAGTATTTTTCTGGATCCTCCAAAAGGTTCCATTTCTCCATCTCCTTCCCTTCCCTTTCATCTTCAATTTTACACCCTATTTTCTTCCAAATCCCCATCTCCCCCACAAGAAATTTTTTCACCTCCTCAATCATTTGAACCCCTGTGCACTCGAACAAAGGCTAGATCCTTTCCCCATTTCACAAAACCAGATTTACATGTGCTTGAGCCTCATAACATTTTAAACCATGAGGTATTGGAAATTTTTAAGCCAACTGAACTCCCAACTACTTGCTTTCCTAAGGATCCATTCCTTTAAAAATAATATCTTGAAGATTTCATGGCTGAAAAAGTTGATTTACATCCTTCTAGACAACATGAGGCACATACATGCCTAGAGGCACTGACAGGGAGGATCCAAGAAAAAAAAAATCATATTCAAACCTTCAAGGATTGGAGCCATGATATTAAAGCAAAAGAGTTTCATCATTAGGATCCTATTAGTTAATATCATACAAATCAATCAATCCCAATTTAAGTAAGTCCTATTCTCGGAAATCATGAAAAACATTATTGAAGAACGAGCTACCTCTGAAAGCATAGATGGAGATGCGGCTCAATCCATTGAAAAAAATCCTTCTATTTCAATTAAATGATTTGAAGATAAGGAGGTTGAAACGTAAGAGCACAAGTTTGAGGAGAATTTTCCAAGTGAGCAAGATGTTACATTCAAATGCAGCGAACCCCATTATCCTACATGCTTATAGGTTGCTTCATTTTTGGTAGATTGCAGTAATTCACCAAGAACATCTTCAAAAACTGTAATTAATCAAAATGATCTTCTTATTTAGGAGGAGGAGAGGTTTTATCTATTAAACTTCTTGTTTGATGAGGAGAAGGTGGATCATAAGGAGGTAGAGTTGTTTGCTGAGGAAACATAGAGTGCAGTCTAGCCCTAAAATAGTCACCTTCAAGAGGAGAGTTTGCATGAGGATCCCATATGTGGGATTGAGCTTCAAATAAATGGGAAAACTACAAGGATCATCCCATGCCCAATCAAATATCTAGCTAGTTTATAGCCAAAGAATAGAGTTGCCACCCGGTCATGCTCATTTTAGAGCATGAGGTCAAGATTTAAAGTGTCAAAGGTCAGTGACATATGCCTCCTAGATGCAATTGCAAAACAACTAAATGAGGTATTTGTTTTGTTTGTTGTTGATACTTTGAGGAGAAGGGTGGAAAACCAATTGCAACATAGTTTTTCACTCTTATTAAAGACCATGTCGCACCTGAAATCAATTACTTGGTCTCAATTTGTGAGGAAATGAATCTACTTCTCCCTACCGATATAAGGCTTTGTTTAAAGCATCCTTTGCCTTTGATTATATTAGGTTAGTTTAGGTTTATTTTCAATAAAATACATCTTTTTGCACACTTTGCATGTTTCCCCTTAGAACATGTATGATCTTTAGATTTTGTACATAGTTATTGTGGTTCATGTTGTTTTACGTGATCCTTTTGGTACCGTTTATTTCCTCTCACGTGCTCTTGTGCACACTCTTTTATTTCTTCTAGATGATGGTCCCTATGCTTGTAAGTCCAAGGTTTCATGGACAAATTTATGATCCAACAGTGAGGTAGTTTCCAATAGTTTGCACACAATTTTCCACTCTCATAAATTCAAATCAGGACACCTTCATATGAGAGTAACAATTCCATTTAGAGTTTAGACAATGCTTTAAGTGATTTCAGGGGCGTTTCTTTAGGGTGCGGATCATAAATTTCATGTTTTCGGGCCGACTCCATGCCCAGTGGATGCTTCAAGGATAGTGATATCCTTAATCTAGTAGACACATGGCCTTGAAAGTTGCCAAACAATTGTCCAAAACAACCACCCCGGTTATTTAAACAACTTACAATTTCATTCTGGCTCTAAGTTCAAGTTTTCAGGTTACGCACACCACTAGTTTTCTTCCTTGGCACATTTTCTTGGTTGTAATTCCATGCACATGCCATCTTGTGCCCTTCCTCCTTCTTCCTTATAATTTATCTTCCCTTCAATTCCTTTTTCACTCACACATATCTTATTTATTCTTCTCCTTCCATTTCCCTTATGCGTGCATTCCTTTCTCACTCGCTTTCCTCCTGGTCACTGCACATTCATCTTGCGCACACATGCCAACTTACATTACATTTTTCTAAGTCCTCGACATGTTTTCTCTTACGTGTGCCTTCCTTCCAAGTTTCGCACATTGATTCACATGCACTGTTCTCCTTTGCATCTTTTCCTTGTGTAATTGCTCCTTCTATGCACCTTTTTCTTTGCACACTTCTCCCTTTTTATCTTGGCACACTCCCGCATGCTACCTTCTTTCAAGCTCTTGTGTACCTCCTCTAGTGCATGCCCATGAATTTCTTGCACATTTTCATACCTTTTTAGATATTCACCTTTTCTTCTCACACCTCGCGCACTCTCTTGTGTGTGCTCATAGACCTCTACATTCTTCCCTCTCGTGCCTCCTACTTCCGCGCATGCACCATGTTTGCAATCCTCTACGCTAGTCATTAAGTGCCACATGTCACTCCTTGGGACTCATCAGAAGAAGTGCACAACATGCAACCTATTAGAACATGTCAGCTTTGCACCGAATATTTAGAAAAAATGAATGCATGACAAGTGGAAGAAAAGACAAAACAAACATACAGTCAGCTGAATCCTTCAGCCGATCAGATCATGCCACATGTCTTGTGTATTAATTTTGTACTATGAACTTCAAATCACCATAATTTCTGCTACAGAGCTCAGTTTTTGGTGCACATGGACTTGTTGGAAATATGTTGACGTGCACTATACTCTAGGCTATTCAAAATCAGATTTTGGTGGGGTTTGGTAGGTAGAAAATAGGGAAACATGACTTTGATCATTAATGCATGTCTAGTTGACCCAACCACCTAGATTTGAACATATTTGGTCTCCTTCCTTCTTCCACAAGTTAACTGAACATGGGGAGGCAGATCTGACAGTGCTTCAAGTGTTTTTATATGCATGTATTGTTTTCTGTTAGTGGTTGGATTTGAAAATCTGAGTTCATCTCTCTTTCCCTCCTCTTCCATCCTTCTTCTACTATATATTATTAAATAATGCTCATTGTAAAAGGTTGGACCCTCTTGATTTGCTAAGAGCATTATTCCTTGGTATTTTGAGATGTAGGCCTTAGATCTAGTTCGCTACTTGTGGATACTTGCTTCTTTCCACCATTATAATCAACTATGCATCTTTTATAAGCAATAAGTCTTGTTTTGTGGCTATTCTCTGCACTGACTATCATTTTATTGTATATTCTTTCCTTTTTCTCTACAATATTGGTTTGTTGTATGTATTTTATGTCCCTTGTAGGTTTCTTTTCTATTGTGCTCCATGAAAATGAGTGTGTGAGTGTTGATTCAGATTGTGGCACATTTTCTTGGCCTCCGTATGTGTATTTTCCCTTGTTTTCACTTATTTGAGAGTGTTCACCCCCTCTTTCTGGTGCTATTACCTCCCCTTAGCTTAGGTATAATTTTCATGCATCTCCTTCTCATCATGGTCCCTTGGAATCATAGAGTAGTGATAGGTAGCTACATTTCCCTTTTTAGGAGTAGTTTTAGTAGTAGAAATAGGTAGAGGAAGTCATCCTTATCTAGAGGTTTGTCTAAAGCATAAGTCACACAACTTGGAGTCATTCCCATGTTTCCTCAAAGCCCCAATTCATTCTGATCTTGGACATGTGCAATTTTGAGCCCTAACACAACTTCTAAAAGTGACTGTAGGTGTTCTGGGACATCAAAATCAAATTTAACATTCAAAAACATATATATACATATATATAACTTCTTTGTTGTATTTTTCTACCTTTTCTAGATTTGCAAGTCTTTTTTAATAACATTAATCATTTTTCAACAATCTGATTAAAAAAAATACCTTTTAGTATTTTTGGGCGAAAAACACCTCCCCAACCTGCATCTCAATATCTTGAGCTCACAAACTCCATTTTTCGACAAACAAGATATCAACGGATTCAAAATTTTATGCACTACATCATGAAATCAAGAGATTAGTGATTTGATGTAGTTAGGTGAAGGAAAAAAGAAAAAATATCTCGGTTCTAAATGATCACTCCCAAGTCAACTTTGGAGCATTAATGGAGCTATGGAAGTAAATTTTTTCTTTCAGGAGCTGAAGGACAAGATGAAATGATATTTTCAGGGACTCCCATCAATCTGGTGGGTGCATCGATGGATTTTTTTGGTGGTTGAAGGATAAACTCACCCTTTCTCTCTCTCTCTCTCTCACCAATTTTTCCTATATTATGTAAAAGAGAGCTCATTTTCAAAGAGTTGGACAATTTTCTCATGATGTTCTCTTTTTCTTCTCTTCTAGGTGGGAATGTAGCTTAAAGCCTCATTTTTTGGGCATTATAATGGTGAATCATTCCCTCTATCTACATTTTTCTATATTGTGAAAGCTCTAGGAGCAATAAAACTTGTGTTTTGTGATAATTTCTCTATCCTTGCATGATTTTTGTTGTTCTATCTTACCTTTCCTCATGTTACAGGTATGTTGTGAATTTCTTTATTCCCATTACATGATCAAATGTTTTTGTGTTTAAATAGAATGGTGTATTGTGTGTAATCTTGGCCCGTGATGCTTTTCCATCCTCTCCAAGCTCACCTTTATCCATTTTCATGCATTGTGACTTGTCCAACACCCCCTTTTTTTGGTGCTATCACCTATGTAGTGTATGATTTCTCTCTTTCATACTTTCTACTTCTCAATGGTCCCTTAGAAATCATATATTAGGATTTGATAGGTGTTTTTATTTAATTAGGAGTAGTTTAGTACTAGGATTAGGTAGAGGAACCAACCTTCTTTGGGGGCTATCTCAAGTTCGTAAGTCCCACAACTTGAGAGATGGTCCCATGTTAGCAAGAAGTAGGGATCTGTCATTTCCATATCCTAGAGTGCTAATTTTTTGACATCACAATTTTGGCATGCCCGGTGGGACAACACATAAGTCATTTTTCACAGGTGTGCATCCAAGATCTTTTAGAGGGAGTTCCATTACACCCCCTTGTGTGATTTACACCTTCATTTCACCAAGGTTGTTATGTTCTTGATGAAATTGCATCCTTTGGAGGCACTTTCAAACATAGCCTCTGATTCTAATGATCCAAGTAACCCATTTTTTGAGTTATAGACCTTTCTCTTCACCCATTTATATCCATTTTTCTTCCATCCATGAATTTTTGCAATCATGAATTCATTCCCATCATGGAATTAACACTTGCAACAATAAAACTAGTTAAATTCACCTCTAATTTGTTTCAATACACCTCTAGATCAATGTTATAATCATATTCAAAACCATTATGCCTATACCTATGAGCAATATCAAAATTAGTTTGGCTATGGAGCTTATCAAGAACAAGGATATGCATGTAATGATGACTATTCTATAGAGAACATTGATTTGCAAGAGAAATATCAAAGAATGGAGGTACGTATGGTGCAAACCAGGGCTACATCTCAATTGAAAGCATTCAGGATTGGTTTCAGGGTCCCTTGTCCATGGGTTGGTCATATGCCAACACATTATAGCCCTCGACAGAAGATTGATTTCATGGTTTAAATGCTACCACAACTTGCAAAGTGGATTGAGGAGATAGAGGCTTGTGAACTTGATGCAAGGAAACCTTATCAATGGATAAGTCCTACACCACTACCTCATAGTATTTATATTTATTTTTCCCCATCTACATCATCTCAACCTGAGTGTCATGATTCTAGCTTCTTACATGTTTCCCCCATTTTTGAATCCATTTCTCCACCTTCTACCCTTCCATATCATCTTGAATTGTCTACCCTTTTCACTTCCAAGAATCCATCCCATGCACAAAAAAAAGAAATTGAACCTTCCATTCCACCAAAATTGTAAAAATCAATTGAATCCCAACCCACCCCTCCTCTTGTATTCCCAAAACCATTTTGGGAGGAAAAAAATCATAAAATCAGCCAAGGAGGAAAGAAATATGAGGATCCTAACAGAGATCAATCAACACAAAAATTGAGAAATTGGGCTACTAAGTTCAACATTAATTGAATGCCACTAATGAATAAGCCTTCAGTGAGAGTTGAGGTTCAAGAACAAGTGGTGAAGGATGATTTTACAAATGAGAAAGTTCAAGAACATGAAGATGATGATCACCAATCATTGTATTTCCAAATTCAAAACAATTTTCTACTCGCATAAAATCTAACTCTCAAGATCACCTTGTAAAAGTTGGAAGATTGAGTAATGACAAAGGCATTTCCAGGTTAAGGAAAAAATGTTTCGATGGTTCAGGGACATGATTTTAGAGTTCAAGATTAGTTTCCAAGTGTATCAGGCTGACTCCATGCCCAATGGACGCTTCAAGGTAACTGGTCACTAATCTAGTAGGCAGATGTCCCTGAGAGGTCACCAAATTGTTATCTATTTTTACCCCTAGTAAAAATGGACAGCATGGGAGGATGAATTTAGACATTGGACAAGGCTTCATGGAGGAATCTAGAGAGATACATGTAAAATTTCATGTTTTGGAAGAATTAAAAGTGATTTTGGGAAGTTTGGGGTCAATTGAAGAATTTTTTCCTCTTCTAGGTTTTCATTCTTAGTCAATTTTGGAGAAAAATGAGAAAAGGGTGAAAAATTGGTCTTGGGGACATTTTACTCATCTTCATATGACTCGGCTTGAGAAAATCAAGAAAATAAGAGAAATTGTGAAATTTGGAGCAATTTGAAGCCCATATCCCCTTTGTCTCAATTGCAAAAGGATTCAAAAATTAGCTAAAAAATGGATAAAATTTATAAAATTGGTCTTAGGATGTCTTATTCCATCTACGTTAGTTCTTGGTCCTTGAACACATCCAAAATTTTGGCTAAAATTGGAGAAAATGGGTTAAAATAGTGTATTTTAGTGTATTATGGCTTTGGCTGGGTCGGGTGACACTGGGTCAAACTATAAAAGCTTCCATGGAACTAAGATAGGGTCAATTTGAACTAAAATAAGTGCCTCCCTTTATTTGTGTAAATTTCAGGCCACTGTGGAACACTTGGAACTAGGCGAGGGGATTAAAGTTATCCACAATGCATTGGGACCCGATAAATATATGTTGGGGTAAAAAATGGTTACATTTCGGGATGGCATGACTTACAGGCACTAAAGGTCCTAGAGGAACGGTTTTACAGAGAGCTAAGTTCACTGTTGGTGGTGGGGAACCAATTTACAAGGGATTTGGAGTGTTTGGTTGTAGGTGGAAGCTTAGTAGGAAGAACCGGGCTAAGGAGGAACTCAGGTGGTGGATGGAAGGGTTTCCCGAAAGAGGGTTAAACCTGAAATATAAAGGGAAATTCAGAGACAGTTTAATGTGGGATCACGGGTATTTCAGGGCCTTAAAGAACACTTGACCCTGTTCCATGCATCAAGAAGTTCCATGCACCCCTTAATGACCTGATTTACAAAGGACCCCTGAAATTGAAATTAGAACAATAAAGCACGGAATATGGGTAAGTTGGGGGAACTTGGCTGAACTTTTGGATTTTGGGTGAAAAACACCTCCCCAACCTGCATCTTAATATCTTGAGCTCACAAAATTCATTTTTACAACGAGATATCAATGGATTCAGAATTTGATGTTGAACGTCATGGAATTAAGAGATTAGTGATTTGATGAAGTTTGGTGAGGAAAAAACAAGAAAAACTATCTTTGTTCTAAATGATCACTCCCATGTCAACTTTGGAGCATTAATGGAGGTATGAAGGCACATTTATTCTTCAAAGAGTTGAAGGAAAATATGGAATGGGATTTATAGGGTTTCCCATCACTTTAGTAGGTGCATTGATGGATTTTGTTAAAAGTTGAAGGAGAAACTCACCCTCTCTCTCTCTCTCACTAATTCTTCTTATATTATGTAAAAGAGAGCTCATTTTCAAAGAGTTGGAAAATTTTCTCCATGAGGTTCTCTTCTGGGTAGGAATGAAGCTTCAAGCCTTCATTTTTTGGCATTGTAATGGTGAACCATTCCTTCTATCTACATTTTATTTTATTGTGCAAACTCTAGGAGCAATTAAACTTGTGTTTTGTGATAATTTCTCTATCCTTGCATGATTTTTGTTGTTATATATTGCCTTTCCTCATGTTCCAGGTATTTTGTGCATTTCTTTCTTCCTATTACATGATCAAATGTTGTTGTGTTTAATTGGAATGGTGTATTGTGTGTAATCTTGGCTTATGATTCTTGTCCAACCTCTTTAAACTCACCTTTCTCCATTTTCATGCATTGTGAGTTTTCTAACACCCCCTATTTTTGGTGTTATCACCTCTGTAGTGTAGGATTTATCTCTTTCATCCTTTCTCCTTCTCCCCGATCCCTTAGAAATCATAGCTTAGGATTAGATAGGTGTTTTTCTTCCATTAGGAGTAATTTAGTGCTAGGATTAGGTAGAGGAACCAACTTTCTTTGGAGGATTATCTCAAGTTCACAAGTCTCAAAGCTTGAGAGATGGTCCATGGTAGCAAGAAGTAGGTATCTGTCATTGTAATATCCAAGGGTGCTACTTTTTTGACATAACACAAAATTTTGAGGGATAAAGGACGAAAAGGATATCATCAAAAGGCTTGCACTCAAAACATGAAGGTGAAAGCACCAAAAATACAACCAGTGTAGAATCCATTGAACACCCAATCCATCAAAAGAATGTCAAAAAAGATCAATTTACCATTGTTTGGAAAATATACCAAGGATGCATAGGAGTGTCTGTTCATCTTAGATTCTTTCTTGAAGAGAAGCAACATCATATATGTTGTAATTAAGCTATATGAATTCATGGGAACACTTGGAGATGAAACCTTAAGATGGCACATGAATAAAAACCCACAACACATAAAGGATTGGGATGTAATAGAAAAGAGTTTATAGAAAAAATTTACTACCCCGAAACACCGAAAAAAAGTGTTAGAAAAATACGAGACTTGATTCAAAAGTAAGGAGAATCAATAAATGAATTTTATTAAAAATTTAAAAATATGGAAAAAAGGTTAGAAGAGTCATTATCAAACAAACAAAGAATTAAATGGTTTACTTCGGGAGTATTACCCTACTTGAGAGCCTTACTAGATGTACATATATTTAAAAGTTTTGTGGAGGCATTAGAAATGGCTACAAAAATAAAATCCCAACCGTGGAGAAGGGAATGATAAAATTACCTCAAGATTAGATTGAAAAGGGTACAATTATTATTGGCCTGGTAGAAAATGCAATAGGAGATTAACATAAAAGAGGATTTAAGAATAAATTCACCTCCCATAAATACCAAAAGACCAAAAAATCTAGTGTACAATATGTTTTGTGGAAGGACATAACAAAATAGAATATCGCTACCTAGAAAAATTTAAAAAGCAACAATAATAAGACACCATTCTTCATAAAATGCATCTTCTAACAACATACTCACGGCTAAAAGAACTTGGTGTGGAATATGTAGATTGTGGGAACAATGTAAAGAAGATACTTGTTTCCTAATGGAAGTAGGCCCACCTACAAACCAGTTGACGTATTGTATAACATGCAAATCCTTTAACCAATATCATCACACTTCCCTTGCGTTTGAGATCATAGAAGATTTGAAGGAATATAATAACTGAAGAGTAATGAAAGCTAAAAAAATAAAGCACCAACACCTCCACCACAATAACCAACCCCAATATACTAGTACAACAACCCCTCACAATACGATTACTAGAAATTGATCCAGAGGGATCTAGAAAACACACCACTTCATTAGTTCTATCAACACCATGAAGGAAAAACAAAGAAAATAAGGAAAACAAAGGTTCTGTTAGATTTTAATAGAACTGCCACTATGTGCAGATCAGTAGTTACAGAACTACTGCCCTGTAGGGGCGGTGGTCTTGTAACTGCCACCCAGCTAAGGAGGTGACCCTGTGACCGTCAGTCTACACCGGGCGACGGTCCTATAACTTTTGGTGGAAAAATTAAAAGGATGTAGAATGGTTCGAATTTAAACCATCTGGCCTTATCTCTTCCTTTCCTTTGTCCCTTCACATCCTCTAGTGCACATGAGGACATGGGAAGGATATAAAATCATGAAGGAGAAAGGGATTTGGCATTAGAAGATCCAAGGAGATCAAGGAGCAAGAAAATCAATTGTATGAGAGCAAGTGAGCAAGATTTTCAGTGCTGGAGTTGAGTTGTAGAAGTAAGGTGTATGTGGAACAGAGAAAACAAGCATATGGAGGGAGAGTTTGACATTGTTGTCTCCATTTCTACTTCTTGTAATCTATATCTTTGCATTTAAATTGGACAATACATAAAAATGGAAGAAAGAGCAATTTACCTTCCCGACCGGTTTTCCCTCACACTGGGGGTTTTCAGAATAAAAATTGTGTGTTATCTCTCTTAATTTATTTATCACTCTCTTAAATTTGATTCTAAGGCATTAAGAATTCGATCACTAGCTTCAAATATGTCATTTTCCAAAGAGAAAGTAGAACAAAAAATTATTTGTGATTTGTGAATTTCCAAAGTAGGAGTTTATGGATCATTTGGGTATCAGAGATGATTATATATCCAAGAATGTGGTATTGGATTCTTTCTTGTGATTTTTATGACAATGAAAAGGTCCAAATGTGAATAATTTTTACCTTACGATCCAGATATTTCTACGAAGAAGTGGAAAAAGAGAATTCGAGCTCAAATGGAGGAAGAAGACTTGGTCCGTAGAGTCAAGATGCTAAAGACCATTATGGATAGGTTGCATAGAAAAAAACAAGAGCTTTCAGATCTGAAAAAGATGAATTCAGTTAAGAAAGATTCCATGGAATTAGTGGTTTGAGCACTGGCAAAAAAATTTGGTATCAGAGGGAGCCACGATGAGGAAGATTTGGAAGGGCATGAAGAAGAGGCTACAACTATAAGAGAAAAGGTAAAATCTGCTCATACTCCTTTTAAAGTTGAAACAAAATTTGAAATAAAGAATTTTGAAGGATAAGTAGATGTAGAATTATTGGATAAATGGATAAAACAATTGGAAGTTTATTTTAGTGTGTATAATGTCACTGAGGCACAAAGAATCACCTTTACACATCTCAAAATGGAAGGTCATGCTCTGGTTTTGTGGGAAACCCTCTTAGCCACTTGTGAAAGGAAGAAACATCCCATTGTTAGTACTTGGAAAGGTTTTAAAGAGTTACTTAGAGATAATTTCTATCCTATTGACCATAAGACTGACCAGATGATTAAGTGGTAGTACTTTAGACATGATAACAGTCAAAGCATGCATGATTATACCACGAAGTTTCATAGACAAGCCATGTTGCTTAATATGGACTTAGAGGATGAGGACATTCTGACCAAATATTTGGGAGGACTTCACACTCACCTTCAGAGGAAGGTAATCTCCACAAATCCCAAGGATCTCAACGAGGCTTGCATGTAAACATACTATATTGATGATGAGAAGAAGCAAGGAGAAGAAAATCTAAAGGAAGACCCATCAACAAATCAACAATGAAAGGAGAAGGTATCAACAAGTTACAAAGGTAAATGGAAAGGTAAACAGGCCGCCAGTGCTTTGCATACTTATAAAGATCCTAAGAATTTTTATAAGACTTATGATATAAATGGACACACTGATGCCACATGTTAGAAGTTGCATCCAAAATTGCACCCAAAGCACCAAACTGAGGATTCCGAGAAATCCATGGCCACTGTGAAAACAAAAGAAGAGGTGGAGATTGAGGATGATTCGGATGTAGATGAGAGGCTGGGATGCACAACCACTAACATGTACGAGGGAAAAGAAGAATAAGAGATGAGTAAGCTATTTCAAATAAAAATCCAAATCAAGAAGACTAAGGTAAAAGCTTTAGTATATTCTAGTTCTCAGTCAAATTTGATTTTTGATATGGTTGTAAAAGAGCTTGGTCTAGAAGCTTATGAGTATGCAAGTCCATACCCATTGGGATGGGTAAAGAAGGGTGTAGAAATCCAAGTAATAAGGAAGTGTAAGTTCATATTTGGGATAAATTCCCAATACATAGATGTATTAGAGGTTGATATCATTACACTTGATGTATTTGATGTTGTCTTCGAAAGTCCTTACTTGTATGCTAGGGATGTTATATTCACAAGAAGGGAGAACCGATACAAATGGGTCAAGGAAGAGTCCATTTCAACATCCGAGCACACTTGAGCAAATCAAAGAAGGCTATGGTAAGTGTGAACTAATCAAAAAGACTTATTAAGGAAAATCATCAGTTTTGTTTACTTTCATTGGAAGAAAATAAAAATGGAGTAGAGAGCACAAATGTTTCTAACCAAAGGATGGAGAATTTGGATAGAATTTGTCAGTTTTTTTAGAAGAAGCCACCAAAGGAACTGCTCATTTAGAGAGCAATAAAAACTTTTGCTATGCAGTCACTATATCTACTTACTGATTCATTGGACCTGACAGTAGGGAAACCAGAAGAGGAGAAGATACAAGGAATAATTGTGACTATAGAAACATCACACATGGAGAGGATCCAGAAAATCCATCTCCAGAGACAAATTCTACTACACTTCATGCGGATGTACTTGGTAGAAAGTTGCAAGAGCTTGTACCTACTAGGGTCATCTATGCATGATAAAGAAAACATACAGAAGTTGCCTTCCAAAGAGGATTGTACTCAAGGAAACTCAGAGGAGGACCTGGCACTAGATCAACAAACTAGAGTTCCATAAGAGTCTTGGTAGGTTGGACGAGAAGAGAAGACACCAAGGGAACCCCAGTGGTACTCAAAGGAGCAAGAGAGGGAGTTTATTCCTCTACCACTCCCCCACTAAGCTTTTATGGGACCAAAATCCTCCTAAGCAGGGGAGGTACGATCCATAGGGATCCATAAAACATACCACTTCATTAGTTCTATCAGCACCATGAAGATAAAACAAATAAAATAAGGAAAACAAAGGTTATGTTAGCTTTTAACAAAACCACCGCTTTGCTTAGAGCGGTAGTTGCAGAACTGCCACCCTACAGGGGCGACAGTATTGTCACTGCCTAGCCAGGGCAATAGTCCTGTGACTAAGGGTCTGCACCGGGTGACGGTCCTGTCACTTTTGGCAAAAAAATTAAAGGGACACAAAATGGTTCAAATTTGAACCATCTGGCCTTGTCTCTTCCTTTCCCGCATTCCTTCACATCCTCCAGTGCACGGGAGGACATGGGAAGGCTATAAAAACATGAAGGAGTAAGGGATTTGGCATTGGAAGATCCAAAGAGATCAAGGAGCAAGAAAATCAATTGTATGAGAGCAAGTGAGCAAGATATTAAGTGATGAAGTTGAGTTGTAGAAGCAAGGTGTATGTGGAACAGAGAAAGCAAGTATAGGGAGGGAGAGTTTGACATTGTTGTCTCCATTTCTACTTCTTGTAATCTGTATCTTTGCATTTAAATTGGCCAATACAGAAAAAGGGAAGAAAGAGAAATTTCCCTTCCTAACTGGTTTTCCCTCACACTGGGGGTTTCCAAGATAAAAATTATGTGTTTTCTCTCTTAATTTATTTATCACTCTCAGTAATTTGATTCTAAGGCATTAAGAATTTGATCACTAGTTTCAAATCTGTCATTTTCAAAAGAGAAAGTAGAACAAAAAATTATTTTTGATTTGCGAATTTCCAAAGTAGAAGTTTATGGATCAAAAATAACCGCACCACCATAATACAAAGGATATCAAGGAGTACTTTCAAACTATGGAGGAAGATATGAAGGAAACAACTACAACCCTAAATACCAAGGTTATGGTGGAAAACACAGAGGTGGATGTAGAGGTGGTTATCAGGGAAAATATGGGGGAGGTTACAACAATTATCAATCTATCAAGGGATATTAGGGCTACCAAATAAGATGCTATTAAGCATACAAAGGTTGAGATACCATAACAATCCTAGAAATGGACCACATGAAAGAAGGTTGATGAATTGTTAAAATGTGGGAAAGATGGACACTTGGTTAGAAATTTTACTGAACCATAACCCTGTTGGCTATTTCATGAACATAAAACACACGATTCCTTTCGTTTTCGTAAAGTCTCCCAATTCTATAGGAATGGAGGTACAAAATCAGAAGCATTGGGAAAGGATGCTAAAAAAACATATACAACATATAACTTGAATACCAAGGGAAGAAGCAGGATCCTTAGAGGACGAAAAAATAAGTAAAGGAAAACATCTATTTTAGGAAAATCAAAAATAGAAAAAAAATAAAGAAAAAATAATAAGCAATAATAAAGTGAGAAGGAAGAACCACGATACAAAGAAATAGTAACTACAAGAAGTGACCATAAAAAGGAGCAAGTAATTGAGAAGAAAAAAATCATTAAACCATCAACAAAAGAAGATACATCTAATGAGGAAGAATGGAAGCCAAAGTGGTTAAGACCAGAAATGCATGACAAAGAAGTAACGAAAAGTAAAGAAACAACAAAGAAATATCAACACCATAAATAAATAGAGTAACAAAAATTGAAGGAGATGATTTCTCTTAAAGAGATAGATAAACTAACTCTCAAATGCGGGTTAGTAGAATTTTTTAAAAAACTTGTAAATATCGGAATAAGGAAGAGATTTTTTTTAATATTCAGCAAATTGTGGTTGCAAACACAAAAAAAAAAGTATTCCGCATACAAAGAACATGGTGAAAATCCACCATATACCTAGACATTGAGATTTGTGACACAAAGATTACTAAAATACTACTAGATCTCAGCGTAGAGGTAAACATAATGCCAAAATCCACATGGGAGAAACTTGGAAGACCCCACCTAGATGCATCCAGATATGACATTGGCCTTGTAGACGGATCAAGGAAATCCCCTATTGGTGTAGTGCAGAACATGGAAGTTAACTTTATGGGGATTAAAAAACAATAGATTTATAATTTATAGAGAATGTAGCTAGAAAACCAATGTACAATGCCATTTTAGCACTTGACTGATTCGTAGACTACAACGAAACATTAAATTTTTAAGAGGAAGAAGTAACACTAAAATAAAATTATATTCAAGTCCATTTACCATTACAAACTAGAATGAGTATGACATGGGAAAAAGAAGTCTGACATGACACCAAAGATGAATATTTTGATGATACTCAAGGGATATATACCCTCAATAATATAGAAAATTTTGACAAGGAATCTTAACTTAATTCAGAGGAGAAATTTCAATACACAGTGACTTAAAAAATGAAATCGTAGACCACATGGTATACACATGGGTACATGGATTTCTAGAAGTAAGAGTAAGAAAATTTCACTACGTAAGAAGATTGGAATCTACAATAATCAAATTAAAATATGACCTGTATGAATTCGTGGAAGAGTAAGAAGAAATATACAAGCCCACACAAGAATAATTTCAAGAAGAAGAAGGATACTTTTTTCTAGAAGAAGAAGCTCAATCCATAGAGGATTGTAACAAAGAATAAGAACTAGAATGGATGGTGAAAAGGGTCTATAGATTAAACCGTAGAGCTTCTCATCATACCTTATATTTTTTTTGGGTTTTGGAGATTTAGAAGGTTATTTAGAATAAATTCCCAAGAGACTTTAAGGAAATACGTAGAATAAAATAAGAAGTAGGTGTTATGAAAATAAAAATAAAAGACGGAGTAAAACCGCTAAAGAAAAGGCCATATAGGTTGAACCCCAATCTAAAGGTGAAAGTCAAAACTGAAATCGTCAAAATATTAAATGCAGGATCAAACTAGTAGATGATGTAGAATGGAGAAGTCATATGGTTGTCCAAAATAAGAAAACATGAGAAATATATATCTATGTGGACTATCGAGAATTGAAAAAAGGCTTGTGTACACGACCCATTTCCTACGCCATATACTAAAGAAAATTTAAAAATTGTGGCAGGAAGAGAGGTATAATCATTTCTTGATGGTTTCTTAGGTTACCATCAAGTAAAAATATCACCTGAGTATCAACCCAAAACAACATTCGTTATTGAATGGGGATCCTTCATGTACATAGTAATGCCTTTTGGGTTAAAGAATGCACCTGCGATATTCAGTAGAGTAATGATATATTGATTCAAATAATTTATCCAAGATTTCCTAGAAGTTTACCTTGATGACTGAGAAATATATGGACTCTTAAAGAACCACATACAAGTACTAAGATTGGTGTTCCAAATATGTCCTGCATTACAAATATCATTGAATTTATGAAATGCAATTTTCTTACACCTTTTGGAACATTGTTGGTCTATATAATTTATAAATAAGGAATTCTTAGAGGTATACTAAAAACATCCACAATTGTAACTCTTCCACCACCAAAATCACAAAAAATTGTGAGAAAAATCTTAGGATATACGATATATCATAAAAATTTCATAAGGAACTACTCAGAAATAAGTACACCATTGGAGGAACTATTGAAGAAGAAATCAAACAACAAATAGAATGGAAAAAAAAGTGTGTGGATGCATTTGAAATATTGAAGGATAATATTTTTCATGCCCCCATCTTAATATTCCTAGATTGGAAAATCCCATTCCATGTTCATTTACATGCTTTAGGAATAGTAATATGCACATTCATAACACTATTGCAGAAAAAGATAGATCATCCCATAGCTTTTGCAAGCCGCAAACTGGCCAAAGTAGAAAAGAGATATTCTACAGTAGAAAGAGAAGCTTTAGACATAGTGTATACACTACAAAAGTTTGGACATTACTTATTAGCTACACCATTTGTATTCTACAAAGATCATGAACCCCTTAAGTACCTACTCAATATACCAGTTCTACAAGGGAGAGTACGTAGGTGGTTGATGTTATTTCAAGAATTTGACTTCACTATTTATGTGAAGCCATGAAAGATAAATAATGGGTTAGAATACCTATCACATATTGAAATAGGAGAAAAAATAGACTTAACTGATAATGAATTCCCAGGAGCACACTTATTCACGGTTAAATCCCCAAATAACTAAACAACATAGCATGGTTTCTCACTATGGGTGAGTTACCAATTGACTATACAAAATAAAAAACGTAATCTACTAAGCCTCTCATTTTCATTCACATTAATCCAATGATAACTTTATAAGAAATGACAATATGAAGTCCTTAGACGGGTAGTTCTAGAGCATGAAAGGAAGAATATCCTAAAGGAATCTCATGAGGGGATAATAAGAGGGCATAATGTTGTAGATGTAACGAAAAAAAAGTAAAGATGGTATGGTTATGGTTGCCTACACTTTTCTGTGATGCATATAAATATGTAAGATCTTGTGATATCTATCAACAGGTAGGAAAACTAAATGCAAGAGATGAAATTCCTCTAAGACTAGTGCTTTCATTAGCCCCATTTGAGAAATGGGAAATAAATTTCATTGGACCCATAAAACTCGTGAAAAGGTATTCCCAATAAAGATGCATCATTACGAGAACAAAATATTTGACAAGATGGGAGGAAGTTATGCCAACAAAAGATTATACAACAAAAATGTGACAAAGTTCATATATGAGAATATCATCACAAAATTTGGATGTCCACTCCGGATCATAAGTGACCAAGGGATTTTTTTTGTGAATGCCACAATAAAAGAACTATTAGAGAATTTCATGATCAATCAAAATAAAAGTAATCCTTATTATCTGTAGGAAAATGGAATAGTGGAGGCATTCAATAAAGTCCTGGACTTTTTTTTAACAAAACTATGCTCCATACAGAAGGTGGATAGGGACTTAACAATACCAGTAGCACTATGGGCATACCACAAAACTTACAAGAGGCTAAAACAATATTCACCATTCCAATTGGTGTATGGGTTAGAATCCATGATCCCAATGGAGTTTATAATCCCAAGCCTTATAGTGGTAGTTGCATTTAGATGAATGAAGAAACATTAGTGCATGAGAGACTCATTCAATTAGATAATTTGGATGAAAAAAACTTTCTATCCACATGTAATCAAACATAAGAAAAATGAAGACATAAAGTGTGGCATGATAGACATTGTAAACACAAAGAGTTTGATATAAGGGACAATGTGCTATTATATGATAGTAAATGGAAGAGGCCAATAAAATTGAAAATGATATGGATATGCCCATATATAGTCAAGGACATTATACCTTTTGGTGCCATTAAAATAAAAACATTATAAAAAAGAAATATCAGGATATGTAAATGGAGCGTGGCTAAAAAAAATATCATACCTTAGAATAAAACACATAAAATAATAGCTCAATAATTGAAAAAAGAGAGAAAAACAAGAAAATATGTCTTCTCTGAAAACTAGAAATTTGGTGAAGTTTACGAGGAGGGAGAAAACCTGCAAGGGCACTCTTTCTCTACCAAAAAATAGAGAAAATAAGAAATAAAAAAATAAATAAAAGAAAGGAAGAAAATACAAGAAGAGAAGAAAGAAAAGAAAGGAAGAAAAGAAAGAAAAGAAATGGAGAAAAGAAGAAAATAAATGAAGAAAGGGAGAAAAAAAAGAAAAAAATGCAAGAAAACCCACCCAAATAAGAAAAAAAACCACGAAGAGATACACATAATAAAGAAAATAGCAAACCTACAGGAAATCATGCGAAACAAATAATGTCACACAAAAATCCACCGAACAAAGAAGGAATAAAAACCCACAAAGATACCCACAAAATGATAAGAAATCTGCAGAAAGAAACGAAGAAAAAAAACAACATAATGAACAAAGAAGAAAAAAATGTGAAATTAAGGAAAGAGAACAACCCACGAATAAAATAGTAGAAGAAATAAATTCCACCAAACAAAGAAATAACAAAATAAAAATCCATGGAACAAAAGAAAGTAGGAAAATTTGTGGAACAAGGAGGATCAAACACGCAGAAGAAGACAAACAAACAAAAAAATTAAGAGACATTCCCGAGTCAAGAAAGTCAAAAATATATTAGCAGGAAAAATAATAAATATGATATGTGATAATAAAAGTTATAAAAGGAGAAAAACAAAAACCAAAGACCCACATTTGCAAAAAATAAAAATTCAAAACGAGGGTGAAGGAGAAGAAGGAAATCTGAACTAGGGCATAAGAAAGAAAAAAGAACAGTAAAGAAAAATGGCAACCCCCACCATTGTTTCATAAAATGAACTCCCAAACTTAAAATTCCAAAAATTATCATTGAAATCAATGCTCCCAGGCTCTAGAGGAGATTTCTCCCATGTACCCTTCAAAGTTGCACATGTGCACGAAACATTAAAATATATCCACTCCACCATACCTGAATATGACCATACGTAGCTCGAGCTTGACCACCAATTTCTCCTTTAGAAGAAGGAAGAAAAAATAATAATGGAGTATACAAAGAATGCAAAGATAATCACATATTTGAAATTAGATGCATGGAGTAGGGCACCATATTTTTTAGTGGCTGCTAATGCCATTAGGGTTCTTCTCAGTTGGTTACACAGTGAAATTCTCTATTTGGATCTTCCATGATGGATCGACACAAAAAAATGGAGAGAGTGATGGGACTATGGGTGAAAGGGCATTCAAATTTTCAAAAGAAGAATATCCCAATGTAACAACCCATGATATTGATGGGAGTCACAATGACAGAAATATGGGTACAAATCGAAAAACTCAAGAACAATACTCATAGGTATGTCATCAAATGTGTTTGCTTAACATAATATCATACAAATAAAGAAGATGGTAAAAATGTTGTACATGCCACAATATCCCTATAAATCATCATAAGTCATTATGAATATAACCTGTGTGAAATCCTTACAACGAAATTTCATGAAAACACAGAAAATTAAAGAGGGGAAATATACATTTTGCTACGGATCAATACTTCTATGTTTAGCTATGTATTTCACACACACCCTTGTAGGAAAAAAATAACAAATACAATGGGATCCAAACACACCCATAAAAAAAAAAAATTGGAACATATGAACACTCTATCTCTAGTAGAAAAAAATACTTCATTGATTGGATAGATTGAAAATATTAGAAAAATGGCTACTAATAAATCTAGGGTTTCCAAATAAATAGTGGCAAAATATGAAAAGGAGGTTTTTTTCATTACATGTATTGATTATACTTTCCTCAGACCATTCACCCCGCAGTTTTTTCATATTTCCCCACTCCCATATGAAGCATTAAATGAGTTGGTGACAACTAAAATCCAGGTAATTAGAGATCTCCCAATTGATAGTAGGAAACCAATACTGCCAAGTATTAATGACATTATTGTAGAAATATGGGAGGAATATTGAAAGAAAAATCCTAAAGATTTTACACAGGAGGTCGCAGGGTTGGAAAAGTCATCTAGACCATTGGAGAGACCAATAATAGGAAAGGAAAAGGAGAAAAATAAAGCATAGGAGGAAACAACACCAAAATTTTATAAAAGGAAAAAACACAGACCAAAAAAAACTTCTCCACAACCCCCAACTAAGATATAGAAGGCCAAAATATCTAAAAAACTGGTAATGGAACAAGAAATAAGTTAAGAACCATAATACTTGGGTGAGGATCCAATGAAAATCACAAATTTTGATAGCGAAGGACCTAAAAAAGTTAAAACACATCCTCACAACAATAGGAAGAAGATTTGGATCCATAATTCTAAGGAGAATAAAATCATTTGAGGAATAAAAATTACTAGGTCAACATACAAGTTATATAAAATCTTCTTTGACCATGGAGGTATATTACAAGATGCATAACAATTTGATGCCATCTCTGTAACTCATAGGGAAAATTTTAGTGGAGATTTTTTTGTAAACTTGTGACTAATAGGGGTTTGAAAATTGGAAATGGTGATCTTTCAGCCATTGGCTACCACCTAGTTTTCCTAACCTTTCAGTTGACAGGATTTTTGTATGGGTCATATTGCCTACTATTTACAATAAAAATGAACTTATGCATATATTTATCTAACTTTTCGAATCGAACTACACTCATATTTGTCTAGGTATAATACATTTTCATATACAAATACCTCTTTTGCCCCACTTTCATTCGTTATGTAATCTTCCCTCCAACATAGCTATCGTCCTACCCCATGGATGTCCAACACCTTTTCCTTCCTTTTTACCTACTTTACTCGTCCAACTGTTGGCATCTAACCCCTCATCTGTCCTACACCACTGCATCCCGCTCCTCTACCTTTACATTCCATTCACTGCCTTTACTATCCATCCCGTCTTTACCATCCAACCACTACCACCACCATCCAAACTCTGTCTTTACCATCTAACCATTGACATCTAACCCCCTACCATTCAACCCCTCACCCATCCTACCCCTTTCTGTGCACCCCTTTATCATCCAACCCTCTCCTGTGAAGGCCTATAGTGTACAACCCAATAGTTATCTATCAACAATCAATATCTACAACATATCCATATATTTTAGAAAATATGATAAGAAGGATACTGCCAGTTCAAAAAAGAGTAAGATGACCTTATTTTTCTATTTTGGGAAGTCACAAAAAATGAAATCGGTGTCGATATCTACAAAAAAGGTATGTACTATCTATTAATTTACATAATTTTAATAATATATTTCCATGTTATTTTTTCCTTGTACTCATGTTTAATAAATTGTACCCATGTTTATTAAATTGAATGTTTACTCTTTGTACTACTGTTGATTTAGTTGTATTAATCATATAAATAATTAATCCTATATTTTTATAACACTTATTTATGTAGACATTTATCAAACACATTCAGAAACTAATGTATTTCGAGATGATCCTATTGATGAAAACATTTGTTCCCTTGATGACATCGAACTAGGAGAAAACACATAAAATTCTCATCTAACACCGATATCTGATGAAACTTCTAAACCAATCTCTATTTTTAGAAAAAGGAGACATGACGATCAGGATATTCTTGATGAGAACAAATGTACAAAAGATCTAGAGTCACAAGTTTAAGGAAGTAATAAAAAAATATGTGAGAAAAAATATGAGTAACTAGACAATAGGAAGGAATTTCAAGTTTGAATGGGCACCCAAATATCCTTTTATTGAGCATGTGGAGAGAAAAATTGTAATGATATTCCAACTCAATGTCTATGTAAAATATGTAGTTGGAAATAAGGGAAAGATCATACAATACAACTCAAATTAGACACTACTGAAAAAATATTGCGGGAAAATATATATTTCACAAAAGCATAAGGATGGGCAGATAGTAAAGACTCATAAATGGAAAAATTCAAAACACTTCTTACTTATAAATTACTCAGAAGAGTATTAAAAAAAACAAAAAATGTTTCAAAAATCTAAATGAAAAAGGTGACACAATTATAGTGAAATTAGGAAAAGCTATGTAGACTAAAACTCTTGCCAAAAGTATTCAATTTTGTATAGTATTATATATATATATATATATATATATATATATATATATTGAAAAAGGGAAGAACTAATTCAAATTTCTCAAATAATAAAAAATTTGTATCAAGTTATTGGAAAATGGGAACATTCCACAATCACATTGGTCAGATAACAATGGCCAGGAAATGGAAAACTGTCTTGCTATGGTGGAAAAGGGGGATTTGAAATAAGCTATTAAAAATGCAAAGTTTATTTCACTTTCAATTCACGAGGTCATAACAATGGACAACACTTCATGGGTTTGCATTCATATCTATGATTTTATAAATGAAATAAGAAAACCATATCTCCTTGTTATTCATACAATGGTGGAAAATTACAATTCCGAAAACCTTTACAAATTGGTGGTGTCAATTTTAAAGAATATATCAAGTATGGATGATTTTTCCATTTCCATGAATTTATTTTGTGTTAGAACTAATAGTACAAAAATAATGCAAGGGGGTCATAAATGGTCTCTACGTCATATTACAAACAAAAATTGCACCATATATGATTGCAATTCATTACATGGATCATAGAATGAATCTAGCATTTAAAATTTTGAGCACATTCGAAAGTGTTGCTAGAGTGGAGGATATCATCTGTGACTTGCATGCATATTATTCAAGTATTCCAAAAATAATTTTAGAAATTTACAATTGGATTGACAGATGGGAAAAGTTTCTTAACGATGTAGATATTAAATGGATTTCTAGGTATGATCCTGCTTGTAGAATATTTGAAGAACATTCTTCATTGACAGGTTTTATGTATAAATACCATAGGGAAATAGATAAAGATAAAGATTTGTTGTACCATTTGGCAGATATTGAAACTTTACTTACATTATGTGGTATTTTTCCAATGTTGAATGGGATTAATGTTTTAACGAAGCATGCCTAAGAGCGTTCCATATTCATTACTGACTTCATACGACTGAGAAAACATGTACGGATGACTCTAGATAATTTATATTTTTCAGATTGAATTTTTCAAGGACATGTTTTTGAAAGTTGGAATACATTAACCAACCTTAAGAATCCAAGATGTTACTTAAAATTTAATATAAATGATCATCTGTGTATAACATTTCATGGGAAAGAGATACCACTTCATAATTTTTAGAGAAGTGAAGATTTGGTTGGATCAAAGTTGAAAGAAGTATGAGTGACACATAATTTATATGAAACAATCTTATATGACACAAAATAAGTTGATGGGCGAGAAAGGTGAACAGGTCAGTGGGAAAGGCGAACAGGAAGAGGAGGAGGATGAGGTTCTAAACAATGATGGGCAGGAAACTGACAGTAGCCAGATCCCTCTGAGAGAGAAGAAAGATGCTCTGGATCAGTCTTTGAGGGAGAAAGGTATGTGTGAGACTTTATCTGTGGGCGGGAGTCATGTGGAAAATGGGTCCCCTAAATTGTATGCGTATATTTTGAACTTTGATAAGGAAAAATGCTTAGGAATCATTCCTCAACTTAAACAAGATGGAACATGTAAGTTCTTAGATATCCCTAATATTATAATAGATCAGAATCTAAGAAAAATGGATAATTCCTTGATAGGTAAACTAGTAGGGGGAAGGCCTAATATTGATTCCATTAGATCTTGGTCTATCTTGAAATGGAAACCCAAGGGGCATATGGATGTCATATCCTTACCAAATGTCTTCTTCCTATTTAGCTTCAACAACTTTGAAGACCCTCAGAGGATCCTCAATGAAGGCACATGGTTCATTGGGAAAATTTTCCTCTTTTTGAGAAAATGGACTCCTAGGTTCAACCTTGATAGAGAGAATATTAATCAGTTTCATGTCTGGGTGAGACTCATAGGTTTACCTTTGTAACTATGGGATGTGGATATTATCAAAGGAGTTACAAACACTCTTGGTACCTTTGTTGCTATGGATAATGCGACGCTTACTAAATCAAGAGTCGTTGGTGTGAGATTTTGTATCTACTCCTTGATGGGTTCGTTTCTACCTAAATCAATATCTCTGTGGTCGAGATTGGGAAGCTGGGAAAAAAAAATAGAGTTTGAAAATTGTCCTCAAATATGTGAGAAATGTCAAGGATGGGGGCATGTAAAGCAACAATGCAAGCTAACTGTCTCAAAGGCATACCAGGAGAATCATACTAAGGAACTGGACAAAGGTAAGGAAATTGCTCATATTGTTACTAACACTCCTAAGAATGTTAATCCTAATAAAGGTATTCAAATAACGAAAAACAATGGAGATGGATCTAATGTGAACAAATCCCAGTCTCTCAAGATTTTAGATGAAGAGGGATTCATAGAAGTAAGGAATTAGAAGATCTAATAGAAATCTTTGTCAGAACCTTGGTTCTAGAAGGCTAAGCTCCACGTTCAAGCTGAAAAAGTTTTATCCTAAAAAAAACTAGATAAGCTGCTTAAGGAAGTTACCAAGGAAAACATCCAGTCAAAATCAATGGATGGAAAAAGCATCAATGAATGTATAGAAACATTTTCTAATGTATTTGAAAATCTACTTGAAAGTGAAAATTTGTTTTGACACTAGGAAATGAAAATCAACAGGTTTTTAACAACATTCATAACATTATCCAGGAATTTGTCTCTACTCAAATAGATCTACTCTTTGAGTTGAATGATTCTGAAAAGGGTGACCCTAATCAAGTTGAAAATGAGACTTCTCTGGTTACTCCTTTTAAAGGGGAAACATCTGAGGTGACACCAAAAGAGAAAAAATAGCTCTGGGTGTCCCTCTAAATAGGTTACAAGGAAGAAACAAAGTCAAAAGGAAATAAATGATGGAACCCAATCTAAACTCGATCTGAGGAGCTTTAGAAGAAAAAATAACCAAGTGGTTAAATGAATATTATATCATGGAATGTCAGGGGGTTGAAAAACCCTGTCAAATGGACGCTGATAAAGGATTTGGAGGTGACTCACAATTTTGTCATTTTGGCTTTGCAGGAAACCAAGATGGAGGAGGGTCCTTTCTTGGAGGCTAGTGGAAGGTATTGTAAAAAAATTTTAGGCGTTTTTCTGTTAGTTCGATTGGTACATCTTGTGGAATGGTAGTTATATGGAACAAGGAAAAATTTAAAGGAACAAAGCTTCTTAGTAGAAATAATCATATGACTTTGCTTTTTCAAGATAAGAAGTCCAAGGAGTTCTGGATCTTATCTAATATTTACGCCCCAAATATTAAAGGAGAAAGAAAAAATATTTAGGATGATCTTTCTAAATTCCAGTATGTTATTAAAGGGATGGAATGGGTGATTATGGGGGATTTTAACACCCCTTTGTTTCTTAGGGAAAAGAAGGGGGAAATATTGATTTTACTGAAAGTATGGAAGACCTTCAAGATTTCATCTCTCTTAATAACCTTAAGGATTTTGAGCTGCGAGGTAGTAGATTTACTTGGTCAAAAAGAAGAAAAGGTGATCAGCTGATTTAAGTTAAACTTGACAGAGTTCTAATTTCATGGGGATGGTTGAACAAAGAAGTTGGTTTGTACTCCCTTCATCGTATCGGGTTTGATCACAATCCTATCCTCTTCCAGATCAAAGATAAAGAGAGGAGGAGGATCCCGTTCAGATTTGAGAATATGTGGTTGCAAGATGATGATATTTTTGATTTAGTCAAGGGATGGTGGAATGTGAAAATCAAACTAACAACTTTATTCACGATTGTAAAAAAGCTAGTTCATGTGAAAAAAAAATCTGAAAGGATGGAATAAAAAAAATTGGTAACATTTTTGAGAAAAATAAGTCTCTGGCTAATGAGATTTCATCCCTCCAAGGCAATATGGAATCCTCTGCTGAGAAAAATCTACTACTCGAACAAAAAAAGAGAAGGAATTATTAGTTAAGTATCATAACATTCTCTTGAAGGAGGAATTTTTTTGGAAACATAAATCTAGGGTCTAATGGCTCAAAGAAGGTGACAAGAACATGAAGTTATTTCATATCTCAACTCTAAAAAGAAGGAGCTCTAATAGAATTCTTTGTATCAATAATGAAGAGGGAGTGCTGCTCAATGACACTAAGGAAATCCACTAAGCTGCTAGTTCTTTTTTTAGCAGGCTTTTGGATTCTTCTAGAGCTTCTAACAACATTAAGGAAGAGTAGTTTCTAGATTGTATTCCCCAATTGATTAATGAAGAGGACAATTGTATGCTTACCAAAACACCTTTGCTGGAAGAAATTGAATTTATGATGAAATACCTAAATCCTGACAAAACTCCAGGATCGGATGGGTTTCCATCTCTCTTTTTCCAAAATTTTTAGGAGATTGTGAAGGATGATACTTGCAATGCTATTCAAGAATTATTTAAGAATAAAAATATGCTTCAAGAGTTAAATAACACTTTTCTAGCTTTGATCCCTAAGAATCATGATCCTATGGATTTAAAAAAAATTAGACCTATAAGCCTATGTAACTGTGTTTACAAAATGTGCTCCAAAATCCTAGCTTTAAGAATTCAACTTGTCTTTCCTTCGATCATCTCTGAGCACCAGGGAGGCTTTGTTATGGGAAGACAGATCTAGGATGGTATAGTCAATATTCAGGAGACCCTTCATTTGGCTAAGTAGAATAAGATGATGATGATTTCATGTATTTCTACTACCAAGTTCTCGGTCATGATTAATGGGACCCCTTGTGGATTTTTTAACAACATGCATGGATTAAGACAAGGTGATCTTATTTCTCCATTTCTTTTCATTATTATGTTTGAGACCCTTAGTAGAGCTCTAAATAAGGCTGCCTTGGATGGTAGGATAAGAGGCATTTCTCCTGTTGTTAACTGTAACAGGGTTACTCACCAATATTTTGTTGATGAAACTATGTTGGTTGGTGAAGCTTCTATCCCAGAGGCTATGGAATTCAAATAGTTAATGGGTGATTATGAGGAGGCATCTGACCAATTGATTAATTATGGGAAAAGTTCAGTTTTCTTTATCAACACCCCATAAAGAAGATGCAATAAAATTGCTGGAATTCTTGGTTGTGTGTCTAAAACCCTTCCAAATAGGTATCTAGGCATGCTTATTAGGGTGGAAAAACCTAAGAATGTTGATTGGAATTTCTTAATTGATATGTTTTTGAAGAAACTTGAAGGCTAGAAAGGTTCTCTGTTAACTCAAGCTGGCAAGGATGTCCTCCTCAAATGCTCAATTCAGAATTTACTTGTTTATACGATGTCTATCTACAGGTTACCCTCCTCGACTGCTTATAAGTTGGAGATTATTCAAAAAATATTTCTTCAGAGTGGCTAGAACCCAAAGATAGAATTACTCTAATTACATGGGAAAAGGTTTGCACCCCCAAAAAAATTGGAGGTCTTGGTATCAAAGATTGGACCAAAATGAATAAAGCAATGCTATAAAAAATGAGCTGGAGGTTGGTCAAGGAAGAGAGTGTTTGGAATTCTATTATCAGAGGTAAATATTGGCCAAATTTGTCTGCCAATGAATGGTGCTTCTATATACAGAATTCTAATGGTTCTTTTTGTTTTTGAAAATCTATAAATTGGGCTAAACACGTAGTCTTTGAGGATAGTAAATGGATGGTTGACAATGGGCGAACAATCAAATTTTGGGAGGAAATTTTTTTAGGGGGCTTCCCTCTTAAGATCATTTACCCCTTGGTCTATAGAGATTCCATGACCAAATATGGGACCAAGGTCAGATATTTTTTCAACTTTGATGAACCCCTGAGATAATGGAAAACCATTGTTCTGGATGATTCTAACAACATTGATATTTCTTCTATTAACAAAAAATTAAGAGGCATTATTATTAATAAGGAGAGCTTAGAAGAGGATAGTATTTATTGGTCTAAGGAGGACGATGGAGTCTTCTCAGTCAGAAGTGCCTACAAATCCTTTTTTGAGGTGGGGGAAATGGAAAACTTCAATTGGGGAAGTGTTTGGGTCAAAGAGTTAATCCTCAAGATTAATATGTTTTGGTGGTTGGTTATCCATGATAAGATTCTAACTATCAGTAACCTAAACAAGAGAAATTTTCATATGGTAAACATGTGTGTGTTGTGTGAATATGAGTGTGAAGACTCCTCACACCTTTTTCTCAGCTGCCCCTTTCTGGTCTAGGTTAGGAAGACCATTCTTAATATTTTTGAAGTCAATTGGGTTTTCCCTGATTCCATAAAACTGTTGTGGTCCCAATGTCTAATCCTTTTAAGAGCCAAGGGTTAAAATATTTGTGGACCTTTTCTATTATGCATTTATCTTAGGAGATATGGAAGGAGAGAAATAGAATAATCTTCAAAGGAAATAAAGAGTCTTCCAAGAAATTTGGAGCCCGTTGTGTTAATACCATTTTGGCTAATTTCTCTAATCTGAACCCTTAAAATAAGTTTATCTTTCAGAATGAATCCATATTCTCCTTAAAGTGGGTTTTGGGATCCACATCTACTAGTACCCCTTCTCTAAACCCTAGACTCCAAGGATGGGTGAAACCTAGAAAGGAGTGTTTTAAGTTGAAATTTGATGGTGTGTCCAAAGGAAATGCTGGTAGAGCTGGTTGTGGTGGGGTTTTCTAGGATTTTGAAGGAATATTTATTCTTGGGTACCATCACAACCTGTGCACTCAAACAAACCATGTTTCCGAAGCTACGGGGTTTTATTAGGGGTTGTTTATAGCTCTCCAACACAAATTTTCTAATTTGGAGGTGGAAGGAGACTCTCTGAACATAATTAACAACATAACTGGGAAAGGTTCCATCTCTATTTCCATCCATAACTCTATTAGGAGTATTAAGGAAATGTCAAATTTATTTGAATTTATTACCTTCAAACATGTTTATAGGGAGTCTAACTTTGTGGTGGATTTTTTTGCTAATATGGGGTTAATTGTAGTGAGTTCACACTTATCAATGAAGTGGAATCTCTTGATCCCAAGGTGCGAGCACACTTACATAATGACATAAATGGACACATCACAAAATAATGTCTGCTCATGGTGTGTTAAATTCATCATGGTCATTTACCGTAGGAATAGTGAGCATTTATTTCTAAATAATGCGAATATTAGGGAGGGGATCTACTCATGTGTCTGGAAAGCTTTTGTTGCTTCCCGAGCTTGGAGAAATTTCATTTTTGGGCTTGTGTGTAATCTTCTGGCTACCTGGAATTTGGGATTTTTCGTGAACGGTTTTTTGTGTGGCCAAATGGGTGGTGATCTGGCTAGAACTGGACCTGTTGATCTCGAAGGGGTGATGCCTAAAGCCATGGCTTTGTTTGATAACAAGGGTTTTATGCCCTTCCTAAAAAATTTTGAAGTTCATTTTGAAAATCTTAGTAGATATTTTGCCAGCACCTAGAAGACTACTAAAAAAGGTGCGGTGGTTGAAATGAAGGGGACAAACATGGAGATTACTGTGGAGTTAGTTGCCAAAGTGATGGGTATTTCTGCTATCGAGAGGGAGGTCTATAAACCTAAAAAACAAGCCTCTGAAGAGCTGAACCTATTTCTCAAAGGTAATGAAAATATCACTTCCCATTTTTTTGGTTGTCTTCGTCTATCTTTGCCTAATCCATATGATGAGGTGGCTCTTACCCTTATCCAATTTCTCACTCTTGAGGGCCACCACAAATGTATTTATAGCTACCACCTACTTATGCTAAATCATTTCAGACATGACCAGGATTTTAGCTTCCCTTAATTTCTTTATCAAACCCTTTGTGCCTCTATCTCTCAGTTCAAAACCAGAAGGGTTTTTGTCCCGCTCCATCAAGGTTTTATTCTTGCCCTTGTTAAAAGAGATTCCTTGGATATTGAAAAGACTGGCTCCCTAACTAAAGCTCTGGAAGCTTATGCAAATGGATTCAAATTAGACTCAGAGGAAGAATACTCGAGTGAAGATTCTGACTCTTAGGAAGGTGACTCAGAAGAGGATAAAGACGAGGTTGAGATTGTAGTAGCCCAAAATCTTAGGGAAATGAAATCTAAGTAGGGTCCTAGTGTCCCTTTGAACACCAAGGGGGATTCTTGTAAACATGATCTTTTGAATCTTATCAATGTGCAATTGGAACAACAATTCGAGGCTATGGGACATATTGGACCTATGAAGAAATCTACTCTGTAGCATCTCCAGACTATGGGTCAACTCGCTTATGCCTATAGTGTTGTGGATAGTCAGGGAAGGAAAAGAAAGATGACTCCCAAAGGTTTTGACTTGGCGTCTTTGGCTGGTAACATAGATACTCTGACTAAGGAATGGGATAAGGTGCTAGAGGGGCTTGAAAAATCCTATAAATGATCTAGGGAGGGGTGTTTTGTTTTATTTATTGTCTATGTAGTTTTTTGGCTGTTAGTTTCTTCACTGCTGTTAGTTCCATTATGTTTTTGTTGTTGTTGTTTCACTATTTTAGCTCCTGGGGGAGCTCGTATTATTATGAAATGTTATATTATTAGGTTTTTGATGGTGTGAGTAGTTTATTTATCTTCTCTCATGGAGAGGTGACTGTGTTCGGGGTAGGGTCCCCTTAACCCTTTTTTACCTCTAGTAAAAAAAAAGTTGAAAAATATTACTCAATATTTATCTACATAGATCTGTGAATGTTTTAAAAAAGATAAATTACTTGAAGGAATGGAAGTTGTGAATCCACTATTTTGGAATATAGGTGACACCGTTACTAAAAATTCTATGAGTAATTTATTTTTTAAAATACATGAATATTCTAATGGAACATTTCTATAAGCATGAAGAGATAAATGGTGTTGTAGTTGAAGGTATTTTACAAAAGAAATGACCGAGTTCCCAATCACAACATTGTTAGGTTAATTAATTATGCATAATATAAATTGATTATTTAATTAATTTTATTAATTAAATAATGTTGTTATATGGTTATATTATAAACCATATTATTGTTGTATTTTGGTATATCGTTTTATCAACCATATTTGTCTTTTATTTTCACATGTATAATTGTTATAATTGTTATAATAATTATGTGCTTCCCGGATGTAATATTGGAAGTCGTTGTGAGTTTAGTTTTACCTGTGCAACCTATTTCTTTGTCTGCACATGGCTATTCAATTCCTATAAGAATTGCAACACTCCATTATATTTTTGGTTGATTGAGATTAATAATATTTATGAGGCGTCCGCCCCTGTTTCTAAATTTACATTTGGCTTTAGAGTAGATTGAAGGATATTGGAGGATTACAACAGAGTTTGAGGAGTATTGGAGAAGTTTATGCAAGCAAAAGAGAGCCAAAGTTGCCTTTGCAACTTCCCAACCCCATCCCTTGCAATACCACCATCAAATTCCTCAAAACCACCATCAAATTCCTCAAAACCACATTTATTCATTGTTCATTACAATTAAGGTTGATGAGGATAGAATTCACCAAGGAAGAGATTACAAGCTCAAAGGAAGGAAGAAAAATTATCTAAGGCGCCATACACATACTCAAAACTGCCTTCATTCTCACCAAAACCGCTTGTCATTTTTTCTCTTTGCTGAATTTTTCACTCAAAACCACCTTTCCAAAACCGTGGTCTTTTGAAGAGGTATGGTTTTACAGTTTGGAAGTGTTTAATTACATTTTGCTCTTTACTTATACTTGTTTAGCTTAGCTGCCCAAGTGGCTAGCATAACTTTTGTAAGACACTTCCCATCAAGAGAGGTCAAGGGGTCGAATCCCCCTCCCTCACCCACTACCAAATTTGGCAAAAAATTTAGTGTAACCACTAACTTTAGCAGAAAATTCAAATTTAGTTATAACTAATTAACTTTAGCGAGAAAAACCCTATTTTAGGGGAAAAAAAAAATTTCTCCACTTTGCATATTTTTGCATTTCTAAGCACCTTTTTTTTCCAAAGGAGGGCTACCTAAAAACTTCATTTTGAGCTAGTTTTTTATGGTTTTTTGCTCAGCAAGCCGTATTGGGCTCCATAGGCCACCAGTGCCCGCAAAACAAAAACATTTTCCTGCCATTCAATTTTTCTAGATTTTTGAATGTAATTACATGCTGCAATATATTGTACTAATTTCTAGGTTGCCATAAGTCAACTACATACTTTATAACTAATTAGAAACTGGCAGAATTGTAATAAAAAATAGCAAAAAAAATTGGTTCTGTAACACTCACGAGATCCTAGATCTCATCCACAGCGTTCGGTATATACGGTGCCTCTAGGAAGTGCTTATGGGTAAAGCTGTCACGAATAGTACTACACTTAATGCCTAATATAGCTATAACAACGTCATCTGGGCATCGTCTGGGCATCATCCCTAAAAATTGACGAGGAGTAATAAGGTCACAGTGCACACACTATAAGCCATCCCATCCGTCTGTGAACGATTACACGACATAAATTCAGATTGAGAAATTATCCAAGTATATAGCAAAGTTACACGTGCGTATGAGGATATTTCTTTGATCTGGTGTCAATAATCACACAGACCCCTTTCAGTATTGTCTTAGTACCACCTATTGAATTCTTTCACATACATTAATGCCTCTTTCACGTACCGTCAGGTATATAGAAATGGTGAGCTTCTTCCACATACCGCCTGGTATATTGGAAGGGCGTGTATATAGAAAGGTTCGGTATATCATACTGATGGTATATAGATTGGGAGACCTTATACCTGGAGTGATAAAAGCCAAACCATGTCAGTGATCTCTGCAAAATGAGCACCAATGCCCCCAATTTTTTTCTTCCGGATTCACAATTACTTAGAGGAAATAACTATGCTACATGGAAGACAAAAATTAAGGCACAACTTAAGTTTGAAGAGATCTAGCCTACTGTGAATGGTACTCTGATGAGATCAACTATTGATACAACACAACAGTGGTAGTTTGATAAATCAGATCAGAAGGCCAAACTCATCATCTTTTTTGGAGTTTGCGATGATGTGCAACCCCAAATTTGAGATGCCATAACAACCAAAGAAGCATGGGATGAGTTGAGCACAGCATACGAGGCCAAGAACAAGAATGTTATACTAAATTTACAGAGTCAGTTACACACATTGAAGCTCAAGTAGAATGAGAAAATCAAAGCTTTCTTAAGAAGAGTTATAGAGTTAAGGGCTTCACTTCTAGCCATGGGAGAAGCGGTCACAGATGATGCTCTTGAAAAGAGTTTGCGAGAATCGAATTGGAAATGAGGCACCATGAAGTAGTTGCACTCCAACGGAATCATGAAAGCTCCAACGATAGCAAGGAAAAAATGATCAGTAATGGAAGAACTTGCTTAATAGAAACAAAGCTTTCATAGAGGAAAGAAAACAAAGTGTCTTAGCATGCTCATAAATGAATAGAAAAGGGGTACATATAGGGTGTTGAGTAACCCTAGTGCATGACACACATGAAACCCTAAACCTAACCCATGTGAGATGACCCTCCAACATGAGAGGATGTCAGGATGACACATAAGATAACTCACACTAATACCCTCCCTTCATCGAAGCTGGGGTAGCGGCTGTGATGAGTCAGATGGAAGAGGAAGACACTCCTAAACAACTAAGAAAGATGTGTCAATGGGGCCTGACAACTAAAGGCTTGATAAGGTGCCCATATACAAACACAATCTTCCTAGAAGAAGAAGAAGAAGAAGAAAAGAAGGACTAAATATCCCTAAGAAGATGGGCAGCTACAGAAGACCTCACCCCAAGAAGAGACCGTAAGTGAAGAAACTTCATCTCAGTGAAGGGCTTGGTGAATAAATCTGCAATATGATTAGTTTTCTGAATGTACTGAATGTTAATGATGCCATCATGAATAATCTCCCGTATGAAGTGCATATGGATCTCAATGTGCTTCGTCCACTGATGATGAACTGGATTAATAAAAATAGAGATTGTGCTCATGTTATCACAGTAGATAATGGTAGGCCACTGAAAGTGGATGCCAAACTTTGTCAGAATACCCTGTATCCAAATAGCTTCTGTGGAAGCGTTAACTGCTCCTCTGTATTCTGCCTCTGTAGATGATATCACAATTGCATTCTACTTCTTGCTAGACCAACTAATAGGACCTGAACCAAGAGAGAAACTGTAGCGAGAAGTAGATTTCTGATGATATAAGTCACCGGCCTAATCAGAATCTGTGAACCCAATTAAGTTAATATCAACCCCTCCATGATAGTATATGCCATCAACATAAGTGCCACGAACATAATGAAGGATCCATTTAGATGCTTTCCAATGCATCTCATGTAGCTCCTGCATAAATCTAGACACGATCCCAACAACATATGATAAATCTAGTCGAGTGTGAGTCAAGTAGATCAAGCTCCCAACTAACTGTTGGTAAAGAGTACCATCAACCAAGGGAGTCGAGCAATCTGAAACCAACTTAACCCCAGAAAGAAAAGGAGTAGGAGAATACTTTCAATCGGACATCTGAAACTAAGCTAGCAAATCAAGATTCAAGAGCATACTTAGGTTACAAAATCAAGATTCTCGAGTCAGATTGTGAAATCTGGATCCTAAGGAAGTAATGAAGCAGACCTAAGTCAGTCATGGAAAACTTGTTGGCTAAGGTGATCTTCACAGAATCAATAATAGAGGAAGAGATGCCTATGATCAACAAGTCATCAACATAGAGAACAAGAATGAGAATGGATTCATCTTGCCATAGAATATAAACATTTGGTTCAGAGTGACACCTAGTAAACCCTGATGTAAGTAAGAAGGAGTCCATCTTGGCATACCAAGCCCGAGGGGCTTGTTTAAGGCCATAAAGAGACTTCTTTAACTTACAAACGAGGGAGGAATCATGGACATAACCCAGAGGTTGTTCCATATAGATCTCTTCCTCTAGGTCACCATGAAGGAAGGCACTCTTAACATCCATTTGATGGAATTTCCATCTGTTTGGTGCGGAAATGGCTAGGGTCAGTCGAATAGAAGTCATCTTCACAACCAGAGAAAAGGTTTCTGTATAATCAACCCCAGCTATCTGGGAGAAACCCTTAGCTACTAATCACGCTTTAAACTTTTCAACGTTTCCATCTACTCCATAATTTGTTTGGAACACCCACTTACATCGAACGATTTTTCTTCCTTTCGAAAGAGTGGTGAGATCCCAAGTAACGTTCTTCATGTGAGAGGAATACTCCTCATCCATGGCAGAATCCCACTTAGGAATACCAGAAGCCTCTCGGAAAGACTATGGATCAGAAGCAGAGGCAAAGAAAGAGTGAGGTATAACAAAATCTGAGCGAGTATGTCTCATATCCGAAGTATCTCCAACTAAATCTCCAGCACTTTGCAAAGTTTTCCTAGCCCAAAGGGGACCAGGAGGATCAAGCTCAGATTCGGAAGATTCTTCACTTGAGTGAGAAGGGACATAGTCCTCATCATCAATACTATCAAAATTAGAAGAATCAAGGGTCTGATGGTTTGGAGGATCTCGAAGAGGAGCACGCTCAATAGTATCATCATCTGATGAGTCAGAATCTAAATCAATGAGCTGAAGAAACTCAATAGGTGGATAAGTAGAAATCAGAGAAGACTCATCGAACTTAACACTTCTCTCAATATATAGCTCATGAGAAGTAGGATTCATCAATCGATATCCCTTCACACCATCAGGATACCCTATAAAGATACAAGGTCTGGATTTTGGTTCCAAAGCCTTGTGTTTCTTCTTGGGAATTCGAGCCATAGCCTTGGATCCAAAGACTCAAAAGTGCTCAACATCAGGCTTGCGTCCAAACCAGGCTTCAAAGGGTGTCATCCCTCTTACTGCGTTGTGTGGAACATGGTTCTGAATGTAATTTACACAATTCACTGCTTCGGCCCAATACTGCGGAGGAAGAGACTTCGAGTGAATCATACAAGTGGGCATATCCTTTAGAGTATGATTCTTTCTTTCTACGACTCCATTCTGCGAAGGGCTATAAGCAAATGTATGTTGCAAAGAGATCCCTTCAGAAGTACAGAAATCCATGAATCTATTGTTTACATATTCACCTCCATTGTCAGTTTGAAGAACCTTGATAGACCGTTCTGCATGTTTCTCAACAAGAGCCTTAAAGTCCTGAAAATGTTTAAAGACTTCATACTTAAGCTTAAGAAAATATACCCAAGTATATCGTGAATAGTCATCAATGAAGGTTAGCACATAAAGAGCTCTAGTAAACGAAGGAGAAGGAAATGGACTAGAAACATCGCTGTGAACAAGATCCAAGGGACGAGTGGCTCTCCATGCTTTTCCTTTGTCAAAGTTCTTTTCAGGATGCTTTCCAAGGGTACAACCCTCACAAAGACCATTAGAAAACTTGACGCGAGGCAACCCATTGACCATTTTGTTTTGGCTCAATTGTTCAAGATAGTGATAATTTAGATGTCCAAAACGCTCATGCCATAGCTTACTAACCTCATTTGCATGAGTGAGCAAGGCAGTGGGCGTAGAATCAGAAGTAAAGTGGGAGAAGGTGTACAACCATGAATGGTGATCTACCTTTCCCTTAGCCACTGTAGTTTCATTATTAAGCTCACAAATGATCACCGAGTTAGGACCAAATTCCACTTGTATTCCTTCACCAAGGTGAGTAATTTGGTAAACTGATAGGAGATTGGTAGAGAGATCAGGAACACTCAACACTTGGTTAAATGTTCCCCCATCCATCTCTACCGATCCACTATCGGGAACCGACACTGTCGTGTCATTACCCATTGTAATTTGGGACATTCCACAAGGTTTGATGTTGGAAAACTCAACATGTGAAGAACCCATGTGGTGTGAGGCACCAGAATCTATAATCCGTGTCGATGAAGGAGTAACTTTGGCTACAAGGGCCTTTTCTTTCTTCTTATCATTTTAAGCACCTTTTGCAGCAGAAGACTCAGCCTTCGGAGCACTTTGTTTTATGGATTCAAGAACACTTATTTTATTTTTCTCAAGTAAATGAGATAAGTGATCAATCTGTTTCTTAAAACAGTGTTGCTCGTCGTGACCAGTCTTCTTGCAATAGGAACACAAATAGTTGCTTTTTTGTGCCTTAGGCTCAGAAGTCGAAGTGTTTGTGTCATTTTTAGGTTTGATCTTGGTTTCTTTCTTAGGTTGATCCTTTGTTTCCTTCTTCTTTTTAGTCTTCTTTCCTTTGCTAGTACTTGCTACAAGGGCATGTGACTTGGAATTGAGAGACCCCATTTGAATGACTTTGTCCTGTTCTCGAATGAGTTGGGATGAAAAACAGTCAAAGGAGGGCATCGTCTAAGTATCGCCCAGAGAAAATTTTGTAGCATAGAAAGTTGACATGAAGCAAGAATATTCAGGACCTAGCTTAGAGAGAATCGACAAGATCAGTTGAGAATATTTCTTTTCTACTTGACATCCTTTTAATAATAATCTAATGTGGAAAAATTTCGAGAAGAAGGCTTGTAGGTTTTCAAAGTCACTAGGATTTAACCCTATTAGTTTTTTTTCCAACTCATGTGCTCTCATGTCATCTAGTTGTCCAAACATCACATCCAGCGTTTTCTATGTAGATGTAGGTGTTTTAGATGCCTCAATGTGGAAGAGCAAGTAAGGAGAAATGAACATGCAAAGAAGACCTAAAGCTTCATCACTACGGTTTAACCACTTAGATTTTTTAGGTTCGTCATCTGGTTCAGTCTCAGTTCCCATGGTGATGTGAAATAACCCTTTACCCCTCAGTTTCATTATTATTTTTGATCTCCATTCGAAAAATTTGAACGGCATAAGCAAAGGAATTGAAAGTGCATCCATAGTGAGAGAGAGAGAAAGAAATGCAGAAAAGAAACACAACCACCCAGGACAATAACAACCCCCTGCTTTCGGCACTTTATAGTTCAGTGCGTTGATTACAACCAGATGTGACTGTGTTCTGCGAACCAATTTTTCACTTACCTTGCAATTAGCGTAATAACGCACAATGGTGGAGACAACAATCAAGGTTCATAGGGCACAACAGATCGACACAACAATCAAAAAAAAGAAAGGAACTGAAATCCAACCCTAGTGATGAGAAAAAATGTCTCACATCGTATGAAAGAATCCCTTTGTCGTAAGACTGTGGCAGACACACTCACAAGTCCATGAAAAAAGGAATAAAACAAAGCTAAAAAAATGAGTTGAAATCAAGCAATACAAAGACACCCCCCAGAATGCGGCACTTTATAAAATTAGTGTGTTTACAAATATAATGATCCCATCATCTAGAGTGTGAAAAAACATGCAACTTTGACTAAAGAAGTGCTCAAAACCGAGCAACGAGTCAAAAGTTATAGCAAAAACCAATTCCCATAATTGATGAGAAAAAGCCAATAAGCCTGCAAACGGATTAAAAAAGTGCCCTAAACACATGCAAGAGATGTCGTATTTATGCCCGTTAGAAATGACATGGAATTTGAGATAGGGTTTTTTTGTATTGCGATGGGGGATTAGCCACCTGCCAATCCTGGACCTCACCCTTCATCTTTGGCACTCGACGGAAGGTTGAAAATACAACAAGCCAAAAGACCAAATAATAATGCCAAAGAAATATAGTGTTTAGATAATGTGAAATTAATAAAAGATAGATTTAATTAAATTAAATCTAATTATTTTCAAGAAATAATTAAGATCTAAAAAAGATAAAAAAGGAGTAGAATTTTAATTTAGATCTTTTAAATATTTGATGAAACTTCTAATTAAAACAAATTGCTAAAATGGTTTTAGAAACTTGTTATAAATTTAAAAACACGGTAAATTAGAAATTTTAAAAAAATTACCAAAAATGTTTGATAGTTTTTACCAAAAAAACTTAGCATGAATAAAAAACACTGTTCGTTTTTGTAAAAAAGCAGAGATTTTTTTGTTTGAGTAAGATTTAAAAAAGAAAGAAATTGCAAACTTACCAAAATGGTTGTCCTAAAAAAATACGACTGAAAAAAGGTGACTGTATCTGTACGAGGACCTTCCTCACGGCCGTGGCAGAAGAGTTGCAGCCGCGTTTTTTTTTCGTTGCCAGCACCAAAAGAAAGAGAACAAGACGTGCCGAGGAAGATGCACATTTTTGGTGTGGCAGATGCATGGGTTTACAGGCACGTTACTTTATTCAGACCAAAAAACAAAAAGAACAGGCCGCTCGAGAAATAAACGCAGAGAAAAAACATCCGCGTGGGAGAGTTTTCAGGCCATTTTGGAGAAGAAAAAAAACATGGGTGCCAAGGGAATGATCTTATAGTCCACAACAATCCACAGAAGCCACACGTGTATGAGTAAAAATTTTGAATAGGCCACAATAGTCCACAGATATCCTACAACCACAAACAACATGCATAGAAAAATATCCTGCAAAAACCAGAGATCTTAAAAAAATTTCACTTCCATTTTAATAAATTAAAAAAAATGAAAAGAATCTCTATTTTGGATTTGGTTACATCCAACTAAAAAGGCAGTTAAAAAACTTGATTTCTCAAGGTATTTTGAAAAAACCTGCACATGCACAAGAAAAAAACACAAAAAAAAACTTTCCGAGAAAGCTTGTTAGATATATTTGCAAGATAATTTCTAGAAAATAGTGATCAAAGGTCTTGCATGCAGAGTAAAATAACGAAACCAAGAAAGAGTAATAGCAACAAAAAAATTGAGTGCACGTTTACCCGATCTCATCTCTGATACCATGAAAAGAGTTTGCGAGAATCGAATCAGAAACGAGGCACCACGAAGTAGTTGCACTCCAACGGAATTGTGAAAGCTCCAGCGATAACAAGGAAAAAATGATCAGTAATGGAAGAACTTTCTCAACAGAAAAAAGGCTTGCATAGAGGAAAGACAATGGAGTGTCTTGGCATGCTCATAAATGAATAGAAAAGGGGTACATATAGGGTGCTGAGTAACCCTAGTGCATGACACACATGAAACCCTAAACTTAACCCTAAACCTAACCCTAAACCTAACCCATGTGAGATGACCCTCCCACATGAGAGGAGGACACATAGGATAACTCACACTAACAGCTCTCATTCCCATTATTCTGAGAGCACTCCCCTCTTCTTACCACATTTTTGTTACAACACTAAACGTGTCAGATACGACAGTTAGTTTTGACAAGCTTGTAAACCTACAGCAACAAGAGGAAACCATACATAATAAGGATGATGAAGAGGAGCAGGCACTTTCTTCACATCAAAAATGGAAAGGAAAAGGTAAAGGAAAACCTAATTCCTATAAAAAAACCCAAAATCAAAATCAGTATCAAGGGGACAGACAACAAAATAAGTAATGTCCAATCTACAAAAGAGGACATGACCTCCAACATTGTTGGTATAATACCTACAAGAAAGGTTCATCAAGAAACTCTAGACCTCCACAACAATCTAACAAGGGAGATTCTAACTACAATCAAGGGTAGAAAAAGGGGAACTAGAAAAGAAGACCCCATCAACAAGGAAATATTGCTGAGCAACAAGAACAGCCATACACTGAAGACTACTTGTTCACTGCTCGATCAAGTGAACCATCCACATCATCTAGTGATGTTTGGTATGTTGATTTGGGGGCCACTCGACACATGACTGGCCACAAAGACTGGTTTATTTCAATGAGGGACACACCATCGAAAAATCATGTTTCGTTGGGAGATGATTCTTCATATATAGTTCAGGGGTTTGGGAAGATTTCTCTACCCCTTGATTCATGCAACTGTAGACTATCAGATGTCTTATATTTTCCTGGGTTGACAAAGAATTTACTTTGAGTCAGTCAACTCATTCATCACAATCTAAAAATTGATTTTTATACTCATTCCAGCAAGAAAACGTGTTTGATTCAAGACAAATCATGAGGATCAAAAATAGTTGTGAAAGCCTCCTATGTGGGACATGTGTTCCAGCTTGATTTTGTTCATAGAGATGATCAAGCACTTGTGGCTAAGAAATCTACCTCAACATAGTTTTGGCATCAAATACTTGGTCATGTAAGTTTCAAGTATCTCGAGACACTTTGCCGGCACAATATGGTACATGGGCTACATCCCTTCAGAAGGATACAAACAAGTATCCTCATTGCCTAACAAGAAAACAACACAGAGCTTCATTCTAGAAGAGTACATATCGAGCTCATGGTTAACTTGATCTGGTTCATACCAATCTTTGCGGTCCGATGCAACCAAGTCATTCTGGATTTCAGTACTTCATGTTATGTGTTGATGACTATTCAAGTAAAATGTGGATTTTTTGTCTTCGCAAGAAAAGTGAAGCTTTTGAAACTTTCAGGAAGTTCAAAGTATTAGTTAAGAATGAATCTGGTCATCACATCAGAAATCTCTGCTTAAATCGAGGGGGGGAATTCACCAACAATGAGTTCAAAGACTACTTACAAACTCATGGGATTCATCGACAAATGCCTCCTCCACACACACCAAAGCAGAATGGTGTTATTTAGAGAAGAAATCATACTATCATGGAAATGGTACGATGCATGATCAATGACTCTGGACTTGTAAAAACATTTTGGGAAGAAGCAGCAAAGACATCATTGTATTTGTTGAACATAGTGCCCACCGTTGCTCTTGAAGGAGTAACACCACAAGAAGCACGGTCAAAGCAAAAACCATCTATTGCACACCTTAGAGTATTTGGATGCAAAGAAAGTATGCACATACCCAAGCAAAACAAAAAGAAATTGGACATGAAGTCACAAAAACTCATCTTCATTACGTATAATGAAGAGACTCTTGGGTACATATTGATGGATCCGAAGACCAGAAAAGTCTACACCAGTAGAGATGTTGAGTTTTTTTAGAAGAAGGAAACAAAGTATCCTCCTCCAGACTCACCTAATGTAGATTCTTCACTAGTTGTAAAAATTGAAACTGATGTTCCCACATATGAGGAAAGTGATGATGGGGATGATGGTGTTGATCTGATAGAACCACGACCCACAAGAACAGTTCAACGTATGCCCAAGTGGTGTACTAGCACATTACAAGATGCAAGAATGGATGTTCCATCGGATACATCCACCCATGGACCACAGACTCATAGTAAAGCAAGAGAAGAAGTTAAATTTTCTTTGATGAGCAGATTTATTGAGTCAGATGAGCCCTCTATAGTCCATGAAGCCCTACAGTCAAAAGCTTGGAAATATGCCATGGACTTTGAGTATCAATTAGCAATGAAAAATCACACTTGTCAGCTTATTGATCTTCCACTAGGGAATAAACCCATTGGATACAGATGGATATTCAAAACAAATTACAAAGCAGATGGGATAGTGGACATGTACAAAGAAAGACTTGTAGGAAAGGGGCATGCACAAAAAGAAGGCATTGACTATGAGGAGACATTTTCTCCCACAACTAAGATCGAAATGACCAGGATGATTTTTTTCTCTAGCTGCACAGTTTGGTTGGAAAGTCCATCAGATGGATGTAAAAAGTTCCTTCATGAACGGAGATTTACAAGAAGAACTCTACATGACTCAAACTAAGGGATATGTAGTACCTGGTCAAGAAGTAAAGGTGTGCAGACTCATGAAATCTCTATATGGCCTAAAATAGGCACCCTGGGCATGGTACATCAAGATTGATGAGCATCTCGTACAACATGGATTTGTTAGAAATCCATACGATCCCAATCTCTACCTGAAAAATCAAGGGGGGGGAGATTGTGATTGTGATTGTCTATGTTAATGATCTAATCATCACTGACAGTTCATTGAGGATGATCGATACAACAAAGAAAGATCTTAATCGATCATTTGACATGACTGATCTCAGGCTGATGCATTATTTTCTTGGATTGGAAGTATGGTAGAAAGAGAATTACATCTTTGTTTCTCAGATGAAATATACCAAGACAATACTTGATAAATTCAGGATGATGGATTACACACCGATTACTACACCCATGGAGAACAGACTGCATTTATCTTGTTCAAATCCATCTCCTGAGGTAAGTGCCACTCTTTATTGGCAGTTGATTGGGAGTCTGATTTACTTAACCTACACTAGACCAGATATCAGATTTGTAGTGAGCTATCTATCTAGGTTCATGTAGGAACCCAAATTTTGTCATTGGAAAACAACAAGGTGCATCTTGAAATATCTCATAGGATCAGTGGATCTTGGTCTAGAATACAAGAAGAATGACAAATTCTTCTTGTCAGGATATTCAGATTCAGATCATGCAGGCAATATTGATGATAGAAAATCCACTTCAAGATTTGTATTCTTTATGGGATCTGGACCAATATCATGCGGAAGCAAGAAAAAACACTTTTTTTCTTTCTCTTCCACAGAAGGTGAGTATCGTTCTGCAGAAGAAGATGTCTGTGAAGTGATTTGGCTATGTCGTATACTAGAAGGACTTGGAATACCACAAGACAAACCAACCACCATGTGTGTTGATAATGAAGTTGTTCTCAAACTTGTTCGCAATCCATTTTTTCATGAGAGAACAAAGCACATTGAGGTACAGGTTCATTTCATACGCGAGCATGTGTTGAAGCACAACATCCAGCTTCAATTTTGTCCCACAACTGAACAACGATCAGATATCTTCACAAAGTCACTTGCACATGACAAGTTCGAGTTTTTCAGAGAGTTCCTCTCCTCATCCCTTGAGACAATGCAAAATTAAGGGGGGGAATGTTAGGTTAATTATTATTTACCTATATTTATTATTCATTTCATATTAATTAATGTATTTATTGAATATATGGTTATATTTAAATATATACCATATTATTGTTTTTATTCAAACAATATGGGTGTTGTTATATTGTTTTAACAATATTATTATTGTGCTTCCCCGGAAATAATATTTGAAGCTATTGTATTTTAAAATTGGTTTTTGCATTTTTGCAACTCCTCATTTGTTTGTATTCAGCTGTACAATACCTATAAGTATTGCAGCTCATTCATATGTAATTTGGTTGATTGAGTTTAATAAAGTTAATCAGGGTTCCGCCCATGTTGCTCAATCTACAGAAATGTCAACACCATTAATCAAGCCTATGAAATTTACTAAAATTGATAATTGATTTTATGGATCCTTGTCCCTATCTATATCTTTCATCTAGTAATTTCTTGATAAACAATAAAGTTTCTCTTCTTGAACTCATAAATCAAGCTTCAAAAAAGGAAAACAAGTTTCCATAAACGCCTTGAAGATTCATGAATATAAACTACATCATTGAGGCATACCATCTTCAGAGTCCCCAACTACCATCTAATTAATAAATTTTTATCCATCTTGACTCCACCTACACCTATCTCTCAGAAAGTGATAAAAGTTGAGGGATCTCTCAGAAAAGTGATAAAAGTTGAGGGGGAGATAAATGCACCAAGTAGACTCGAGGTAACCATCCCTATCCCTACCTCTTTATTTTGTGCATGGTATTATTATTAATTTTGTATGTTCCATTACATTCATGTTATAATATACATGTTTATTGTTATTTATTTTATTTATAAATTTACATTTATTATTGTTATGGTCATTTTCCTTACCATGATCCTTGACATCACTAACATATTTTTTATTACTTTATAATGACATGTTGGATCTAGCGAAGTCTTTTACCCTTATTTAAATATAAATGTCATATGTAGGTTACCTTCATTTTTCCCATCATGAACTTTAGTACAATATTATTATTTAGAAACATCTTTCAAATCACCCTCGACCACATTGTGTACTACAAAACTCATATGTTGGATCTAGAATAATCTTCTACCTTTTACCTATTTAGAGGCGTTTTAATGTAGATAGCACTTTTTAGGATCAATACATATTTTTGACCCAACAGAAAGCTTACCCTACCTCTGTTTAGGGTATCTTCATGTTTTCAAAAGCTTACCCTACCTCTGTTTAGGGTATCTTCATGTTTTCCCTTTTTAGTTATTTATTGATTTCTAAATTTATCTCCTTTTAGCTTCCCTAGAGGATATTCTCCCATTCCTAAAATGGAACACTTCCGTTTAGATTAAGACAAAACTCATTGTTATAAATTTTTCCATTTTCCATCCAATCTTAATCTTGATTCAATATGAATTTATCCAACGTCAATAAGAAACAATCATCCTCCAAATAGAACAAAAATAAGGTCTTTTGACAATTCCAATCAAGATCAACATATTCTCCAAAAAAATAACAACCAAGTAGTAGAATATATAGACAACATTGAGCTTACCTTCTCGTGACAACAAATTACAGTTGGAAAAGCCTCACTATGAGGGAAAATATTTAGAAGGAATTAAAATCCTCATTATATCCTTACTCAACACCCCTTCCCCACTAATATACAGAGCTTTCATGGAAATTCCATCCTCTCCACGAGCACAGGGCAAACAATGTCAACACCATGTGATTTACCCTATCATTATCTATAATTATAACCTTAACTATTTCTACCTCAATATTTGTCACAATATTTGTCACCCTAATTACTACATCGCTACCTAATAAGACAACAGAAAATCAAAACCTTCAAATTTACCAAACCAATTTTTTTATGAAAATTGCATGGGGGGACTCAAAAAGCAAAGCATTACCTATCACATGAATTTGTATATATGGTAAAATGAGGGGTATTTTATAATTGAAAATTTGTATTGGGAGGAGGTATTAATATTATAATATTGAGTTGTATATTTGGAAATAGGGGTATTATTTATTATCCTACAAACACATGTGATAGGACATATGTTTACGTACAATGAATTCACTATGAAAAATTGCAATTGACCAGATGATGCAAATGCAAACTAAAATAATTAAAATTGACATCTAGACCTTAATAAACATGTTGGGGACCTCTCAATCAATGTCCCCCTCCCTCCTTATGGGTGCTAATGATAAAATTATACAACAACCTCTAATTCACAACAAAATGCTTCAAAAATTACAAAAGGAACCTTAAGATCCTTAAATTGTACGTATGGTACGTATGGATATGGGAATATAAACACTCTAACTATCACATATAAAGGGTCAACCGACCCCATCCATATCTCAATGATTTCAAAAATATTTATAAATTTTATCTCAAAACCAACACCCATGCAACTACTAACCTACTAACAAAAATCTTAGTTAGAGACGCCTTAGAATGTACAAATAATTAAAATCTCACTTTATGGTTAAATTAAAAGTTTAATAATTATATTTCCTAATAATTCTTATAGCATGGCTTACTTGGAGAAAAATTAGGAAAAATTGTCAATGCAAAAAAAATTAGGAAATGAATCCATCCGCGAATTCATCAAGAGATAGTTATTTCATATCTCATTATAACGACCACAACATGAGTGATGAAAGCATCTTATAACTCTTTACCGTAATTTTTTTTTGATTTTTTTCATTATATATTATCATATAAGTATATCTTAACCAAGAAATAATACTAAGACAATTTAATAATACTCAACCTAAAAAAACAAGTCACAAAAATCCTATTAAAAAATAATCAATAAAACACTAATAATGGTGTGTTTAATAAATTTAATGCTAGTTTGGAATCAAAATCAACAATCAACATAATCATCTCCACCTATCATAGGATCATCATTTTATCCAAATCCTCAAATAATAGAATCAACTCATCAAAGTGTAAGTAAAGATGAAATCAAACACAAATTTCCTTGACCTTGAGAGTTAGATCCTCTCACACCTTAATGGTTTGACCATATATTTGTTTCATTCATGTACCAACCTAAGGTCACTCTCATGGAAAAATTTACAATTTAAAAATATTAAAACAATTTAACACTTACAGAAAAGTAGATAGCTTGTTAGCAATTCCTGCTAGTAGCTTAGTTATAAATAATAATATAAATACATGTAGAAAATTGTGGAGGGAAAGGAGGTGGTGGAGGTATTAAAGTAGGGGTGATTAAACCCCTATCTCTTTTCTATCAAGTAAATTGAACTGAGGTCAATTCTGCTGAATCCATATCAGAATCATCAGAAGCCTCTAGAGGGGCTTTACCCCGAGCAATAGCCTCCTTGTGAGCTATTGCAACTACAATTATTCTCTACAGAATATAAATTACTGTAATTATTACATTAATAAATAATTAATTGTTATATTGTTAAAATTACTTGTTACCTGTTATTCTTCAACTGAAAGACCTATCGATAGCAATTTTCTGTTTGTTGCAGTTATTATTTTTTCGTTCTGTAATTGGTGGAAATATACTTAATATAAAGTAAGAAGATAATTGGTACAAGAAAATATAGTCTTCAATTTATCAGATGCATTGATATTGGAACATGAATTATTGACATCTTCTTTAATTCAATTGGATAAATACATGCACTAATTGAATTGTTTCCCTGCCAGTGGCCACAATAAATATTGAGCTTCCCAATGTGGAATATTGATAGATCTACCCTGAAACACAATACTGGATTGAAGAGTGATATCCTTGTAAGAAATAAATTGTATAACAAGGCCTATTTTCAATCAATTAATTTTATCTCTAATAACACAAAAGAATAATTAGATGCACGAATAGTCAACTGATATTATGAAAGTAAATACTTGAAAAGTAAAATTTAACTTACCATCAACCTACACATTGTAATGAGATTCCACATATTTTTGTCTGCATGAGTTAAGATAGCCTTGGTAGTTACAATCATCTGGTGTGGATATGGTAAACCAGTTAATTGATGGATGTCTACGGGATCCACACCAAATAAAAATGTATGATCAGTTAGAACGATGTTAAACCTTTCATCTACAAGGTTGTAATCATTGATAAGGTAATCAAGAACATGATATTTTTTTCAAATTGGGGCATGTTGAAAAACCCTGTGAATTCTATTTTCTGTATCTAGTCTTTAGGTGTTTCTTCGAATTTCATTAGTACAATGATTTAAGGGAACATGATATTTTTTATACTGTAATTTGGTGGCAGTTATAGGAGTGGTTATGAAACTATCTATTGTTGATAAGGTCCACAAGAGGGATGGTCCGGAGGGCAGGTCAACTATAATTTTGGGCATGTTGGTTGTTATGGGTGCTGAAACGGTTTTGTATAAAATTGGATTTGTGAGATCATTGTAAATTCATATAAGTTTTGTCAAAAAGTAAAGAAATGAACCTTGTAGTGATATATATATATATATATATATATATATATATATATATATATATATATATATATTTAGGTCCAGGGTTCCTAGTTAGTACACATGCCAAAAAATTATAGGTGAAGAGATTCTAGGTCACACGTTTCTGAAGACGGCCTTTAAAAGATGACAGTCACGATTAAAGAAAGGGACGATTAAGGATATGTCGCATGTCTAATTGTGTAGAGATGGCCAAGATAATGACGTCCATATAACTATGTGTGAGAGGAGTGCCTAACCATAGTAATGAAGGTCGTCTATGATGGGAAGAGATAGTTATAGAATATACATTCATCGATTCTATGGAGAGACACCAAGGTAGGAGATGTCTGTCCAATCCAGTGTCATCTATTGTTAATTTGACAGGCACCCACCTAATAACTGTCTAATATTACCTTGTTGGATGTCCACCTAACTCACATCTAAAAACCTTGTGAAACCTTGGAAATATACGACATATCAAATCACCTTTTCCAAGAAAAATATTTTTGGATATTCACTATTTTTTCAAAAGTTAGTTTTGGAGATTCACCAAAATATTCTAAGTTTTTTTGGAGGGGAGTTTTAAAATGAACCTTGGAAACTCAAAAAAATTCCATAATGGAGGTAATACTTCATTACTTAAAAAGTTTCTCATTGGTATTGGAAGACATAATCCACTTACTTCCACACTGCTAACTAAAGGAGATAGAAACATACGTACATTTTTAACAACAAATTATACTGGAAGAGTTTGAGGAATAACCCTAGCAATTAAAGAAAAAGAAATTAAAAACAACAACATATAGGAGTTGTATAAGAGAAATTTAGGAACTATTTGGATATTATAACAACATAAAACAATAAGAAAGAACAAGAAAGATGAGTCAGGGACTAATAGAGAGAATCCAAGAAGACAAGTGAAGAGGAGGTAGGAAAACAAAAATAAGAAGAAGAGAAAAAAAGACAAGAGGAAGTGGAAAAGAATAGAAATTTAGAGAAAAAAAGAGAAGGAATAACAAGAAAAATAGTAGGAGAAAGAAATAGAGGAGAGGAAGAAGAAAAACATAACAAAGAAAAGGAAGGGAAGATAAAAGCATAGAAGAAAAAGGAAGAAAAGGATAAGAGAAAAGAAGAGGATAAAAAGAAAGAGGAAGAGGAAGAGGAAGAGGAGAAGAGAAAATAAGAGAATAAGAGAAAAAAGAAGTGAAAAATAAAGAGGAAGAGAAAATAAGAGGAAGAAAAGACAAAAAGAGAAGAGGAGGAGAACAAGAGATAAAAAAAGAAAGAGGAGCATGAGAAAAAAAGAGAAAAAAAGAGGAAAAATAAGAGGAATATAAAAAAAAGGAAGAGAAGGAAAAAACAAAGGAGGAGGAAAAATAAATTGAGGAAGAATAAACACAAGCCGCAAGAACATCCTCATCATAGAAAACAATGCTAAGTACTTCAAGCGCATATACACTATTGGTATCCTGTGGATCCGTTCAAACCAATCCTCCATAGGATCTGCTCGCACTCATTAAAAATTCATTGGCACAACTTAAAGAATCTCAAAGTCTCCAATTATAGCATGGGGTGGTGGAACAAAAAAAAAAAGGCTACACTGTACAACTAGATAAACTTACACCCATTCAAAAATATACATGTAGCACACTTTTCGATGAAAGTGCAAAACATGAATGGATGAAAAGATGTGCGGACATGGAGGAAACTATGGATAACATGATGACATCTATGAAAATAACCAGATATTATCTCATAGTTAATCCCACCATCCGAGTTGAGAAGGAAACTGAAAAAGCATTGACACATATACTAGAGTAAATCCCTATAGTGGATGAGGCCATAAAGAAACAAATACACAATGAAGCAGTGGAAGAATAAAAAACACAAATTACACAATACCAAGCTACAGAGAACAAACAACAACATGTGGAACTTGAAAAATCATTAAAAAAATTAATAGGGGAAATAAAAAATGCACCCACATATTATGCTTATGTTATGGGTTGGCCATAAATTACCCAATAGGAAAATTTGGAATTAGATAAGCTCAAGACATATTTGAATAAAGAATGCACATAGTATGATGTGGTTAAAGATGTTGATGGCACACAATGCCAAAATTTGGTGGATCTAGCTGAGAAATACTGTAAAAAATAGCAACATAGGGTAGAGAAAATTGTGGATATGGAATAATATAGCTCAACCATAGAGAGACCTATCATGCATATGCAACAATAGCTTACCACTACATGCAAAATGCACACACAAATCCAATAGAAAAAAACACCCATAAAATCAATTCATCTCATCCAAGAAAATACTAAGCTAGAAACATGGGTAGAAGAAATTCAAGAACACTTGTCTGCTTGGAACACATTTGAGGGACAAACAAACATGCCAAATACATTCCAAGCAGGAATCCTAAAATCAACAAATCAATTATTCGAGGAAACCATCGCATCTTGTAAATCCATCTAGGGGAGTCAATAATGGGAACATCTCCTTACACCAAATGTCTAAGTTCTAGTAAGTTGATGCTTTGGTTTTCCTAAATAGAAAGATGGCAGGGAAGATTCCAACATGTTATACAGTGGTACTAATTGGAGGTCCAAATAATAAAATTTCAATACATAATTTTAGAACAAATATGTTGACAAGGTTCTTCATCATTTGGTTTTCTCAAGGATGAGACAATTTTTAAAGTCAAGGGATGATGTTGACATGGTTCTTCATCGATTTTTGGAGACTAAGACATGAATAAAGATAAATCCACAGAAGACTGTAAAAGATGTGAAATACTGTAAAAGCCATGAAAAACTGTAAAATTTGTGGAAGAATATAAAAGCCATGGAAAACTATGAAAGCCACAGAAGAATATGAGAAAATGCAAAAGCTTACCTGAAGCCATAGGAAGACCCAAATAGAGTGCAAACTAAATAAGAAAAATTTTCCACCAAAAGAAGTGAATTTCATATAATTAGCATAGTAAGCTACTTATTGTAATTGAATGTGATAGACAAATATCATATCAATAAATAGAGAGAGATAAATAGGTGAATAGGTATAGGAAGGAAGAGTGCAAAACATGAGTGAATACGAAAAAATAGATAAGAAAGGATGATTGATGTAATGAATGGAAAGTGTGTGAGACAAATGTGAAAGATATGTGTAATATTAATATTGAATGAATAAAAGAGATATGTTTAAAGTAATGAGTAATGTTTGTTTATGTTAATTGATATCTTTATGTTTTACATTGTAATATGAACTGCATTCCCAATATGTCCTTAACAAAAGGGAGAACTAATTAACGTCATAGTCACATCGAGGATTAAGGTCAACACACATGTTGTATATTGTATTATATGTTTATAATAGGACTTGAAATCTACACACTAAACTTGTAATCCTAACTTAGTTAATCTACAAGATATGTTACCACCTCTTCCCTTGAGTGTTGGACCCATAAATTTATATTCTTTATTCATTATGTCCTATATTAGGAATAAGTATTATTTATTCAAAGATGTACTATTATTTAGAAGGATGTGCATAATTGTGGGGAAGGATGTGCAAAAAGAATAATCTTATAAGAAGTGTGTGAAGAGAGAAGTGAGCACACGCAAATAGAAGACAAGGGACAAGTATTCAAAGATAAAACTAAACACCGTGCATAGACTCGAGAAAGGAAAGGGTAACATCGATAAAGGTTAGAAGAGCATACAATGAGGATAAGTTTGAATAAAGAGATGCAAGGTAAAGAAGGAAAAATATAGATAGGGCCAAGAATATATTGCAAGTTACGGATTAGGACACTTACATGGAATCGAAAAAATAAAGGATAATAAATGGAGCTTGACTAAGGATGGATAAAAATTTCTTGAAGGATCGCCACATAAAGTGTGGGTATGGTGGTGAGTGGTTATATTTAGCTGCCACTTGGATGTATTAGTTAATTAATAGATGTAACTCGAGTGATATTTATAGCACTTGTAATACTAGTTAAGGGAAAGTCTCCACTAGTATAAATACCCATGAGGGATCTCTTATGTCAAAAGAGTAGCACCTTGGGATGTTTGATTATGGATCCATACTTTTTGGCTAACATGGGATGATCTCACAAGAGTGGGACTTCCACAAATGAGATCAACCTCCAAAAAAGGTTGGTTCCTCTTCCTAATCTAAGGCTACAACTACCCCTAATGCTAAAAATGCAACTATCTAATCCTATCCTATGATTCCAAGGGACCAGGAAGAGAGGAACATTCATGAAAATGAAGAAATCCTACACTAAAGAGGTGATAGTACCAAGAGAAGGGTGGCTAAGACACTCTTAAATGCATGAAATTGGGAAGAAATGGAGATAGAGAGGGCATGTAGAATACCACAGTCTAGGAACACACATTGACAACACCATTTTCATCAAACAAAGACATTTAAAGCTTGCAGAAAACCATAAAGTACACAAAAATAAATTTAAATGTAAAGTAGAGGCTAGAGAATGCAATGAAACACAAGCAAGGGTTAAAGAATAGCCATAAAACTTGATTTTATTACTTCATATGAAAACATAGTTCATTACAATGAGTAAAAGAGGCATGAATCTCTTGCAAAATGCTCAAAATGGAGGCTTGAATCTCACATACACCTACAACAACCTATAGAAGAATGAAGGAGTAGATAGAGAATATCCAACAACTACAAATGAGCTCCTATTTTGCAATATATTGAAGAAAAATGAGAAAGAGAAGAGGAATCTCAAAATATACATCCAACCACCAATAAAAGTCATTAAATGGCCTGTAAAAATGATGGTGAACCTATCAAATTCCATGCCTCTATGTACTCTAGCTTGTGGAAGAAGAAATATGCCCTTATGCCTCCATTAATGTCTATTTTACCCACCTGGAATGTGTTCTTTAAACTGGAGAATTTTTTCTTTTTTTTTGGGCCACCAACTCCACCTATTTCCCATTTTAAATGATTTCATGATGTAGGGGAAGAAATATGAATCCAACAAGTATACTATTGTCAGATTTGGTGGAGTGAGGGAAAATTTATCTCCATGTGGGTTTGGGGTCTCTTTTTAGCTATTTTCCCAGTTTTTTGGGTTTCAGGCCTCTAAACCATGTCACAGTCTGCATTCTATAGTCTATCTCTCTTTTACCCTTTTAATTTGTTTATCGAATATGTCAGGTGAATTAGGCTCACGAGGAACATATAGAACGTGCCACTTGTTCTTATTTTCCCCGCATTTCCCGCATCTTCACTTTCTTCATACTCCACTTCATCTCCTCCTCATCCTTCTATTTCTTTGTTTTACAGGTTCCATTTATGTGCGAGGAACTTGGGTCTTCAAGGAACATGGGCTTCACAAGCCTCGTAGGCCCGCATTTTCCAAAATTTCCACAATAACTCCTTTGATCTGTGGCTCTCCGACCTTTGCATGGAACTTTGGTCCCCACAACCCACATTCCAATCCAGGCCATTTGGGCCCACATCGGCTGCATAACCCACAATCAATGTGAATCCTGACCCCGTTTTAAAAATTTGCAACTAAGTCCCAATGGGGAAACATAACCCCAATGGAAGTTATTCTGTCGAGCCCCCAACTTGCCGCATATCCACAATATAAAGGTGTCGCTCACTACCCCCTTACAAATCAACAAAATTGGTCTTTTGGGGAACTAGGAGCCCAATAGAACTTGTTCCATCCGTTCCCCCAAGAGCCGATTTTTTTGCAAAACATTGCATTTTTCATTTTTCCCCATTTTTTCAATTTTCTACTAAATTCTTTGGATTTTTCTTGAACCAGGGGAGTTAGGGAAATAGAGTAAGATACTCCAAAAGAATTGTTATCATTTTTTCCCAATTTTATCCATTTTCTGCTAAGTATGAGAACTAAGGAAAAGGTAAAAGCCTTCCAATGACTTCAATTTTTTCCATTTTTTCTAGTTTACCCTTTTCCAAGCCAAGATTAAAATGCAAGTTATCAAAATTACATCTGAGGGAGAATTTTGGATAATAGTATCCATCGTAATGGTGTGTGCGTGAGATTTTTAATAGACAATATTTGTATCATTTAAGCTTACTGTTAAGATAATTTGACCCTGTAAGTCATTTGAATGCGATGAATGTATTGTGTAATTGGTGAGTAATATATGAACAACATGTGTTTTGGGAAATAATGGTACTTACTAGTTATTTTTGTCAATTCTTGTTTATTCAAACAACTAACCCACTTCAATAATGCTAACCTTGATGGAACTATACAATTTTGTGTATCAGGTGACCTCGCCCTAGTTTACACTACGACATGATAGGCCAACACAAATGGTAAGGGAAACTTGTGCATTCTGACTCTACAATCTTGCACACATGAGGATGGAATAAAAGTACAACTTGATGCACAACATTTTGGTTCCATTGTCAGGACCCTCATAAAAGTACAAGAATGAAGTGAACAAAATATGTTCTGATTAACACAAGAGAATAATGAGGCTTGGTTGTACATCATTGAATATTCCTTCACACAACAAAATTTTAGCTACAAGGATTGTTTTCCAAGGACGTGTGTGGGACTGACTAAGTTTACTATTTAAAGACTCTGTGGAGATAAAGGAATAAGTTTCCTATGTGTTATATCATGTTTTGGTTCTTTTTCTCTATTTGACTAACTTTGTGCTACCATTTTACTAAATTTCATATGATTTTTTGTATTCAATATATAAAAACTATATATGTAATTATGTTTTTTAGTTGGATCAATCCTATTTTATCTTGTTTATAATTTCTATTCCATATGGGTTTTCAAGCATTATATTTGGTTGGTGTTGTAGTTCCCACTAGTCTATTGATTTATTTTGTTGTTGACTCATCTTATTGATTTTCTTAGTGACATGGATACAACACTATTTTGGACATTATATGGTGTTGTTATGGATTAACTTTGTGATACAAGTTGTGTATGAGGCACATAGTGTCAATCTATTGTTGTGATTGTTATTGTTAGTATCAGTGATGTTTTTTTATTAGGTAAATAATTGGTTTTGAGGGGACCCAAAAACCCATAGTACAAAAAGGAACCAAAGAAGACAATGAAGAACACAAATCCCCTAACAAGACAAAGCCATGATAGGAAAAAAGGCTTGGCCAACACAAAATCCCAAAAGGAAGCAAGGCATATAAATCCTTCAGTACATAATATATATTTTTAAGATAAAAATTCTAGAGAGAAAACCAGTTATAATAGAGATACGTGAAAAAAAAACCAAAGAGACATCAAACACAAGGTATGCTACCATTTATTTTTCTTACCGCTCCAATTTCTAGAACTTGGTCCATGTTTTTGAACTTCCATAGCCTATGTCGGCACATGATGGACATCATGCAAAACATCCTTTTTGCAATCATTATTTTCCTCCTCTTCTTTAGAGCTACTAATAACTAAATGCATGCTCTTCTTTGGGGTATCCAAATTAGAAATTTGGTCTTACATTATAGATATCCTCTGCTCCTACATTATAACTTCATCCTTATCACGTTAATCCTCTTATCCTAGATGGCCACTTGCTTATGGCATTCCTTTATTTCTTGAACCAGATTTTTGGTAACCTTAAGTAAGGTATCAATGGACACTTCCATATTAGCCGACCGAGACTCCCTATTAATGTCTCTGAAATCATCTTCTCTAGTTCTCTTACCTTTATAGGATTCCCCAATTTTCATGTTGGATAGAACCTCCACCATAACATCTTCACTATTGCCTAGCATAGGTATTTTCTTCTTAATATTTATCAATCTATTAGCTAAGGTTTCCTCATAAGAGCAGGTGTTACAAGGCTTAGGGGAACAATTGGTTTACCATTTTGGAAGAGGAACATAATAATACCATGGTACAGGGGTGTGTTAGTTTTATCCTCTTTAAAATCCGTCACAAAAATAATGAGAGACATCAAAAGGAATAAAGGAAAACTCATAGCTTAATTTCTATGAAAATAATTGAGGATATACAGATGATGTGTAAAACGTTTCCCGAATTTTCCCTCAAGTGTCATATATTTCATCATGATTTTAAATACGTCCACCCATATCTCATAGAGGAAACTTCTGGCAATGCCATAAAAAAAATGAACTATTTAATTTGGCCCAAAGAAAGTAAACATATCATGATTCCTATGGTTCTTATCTTTGAAATTTTTTAACCCATCCATAGCCATACAATTAACCTCCACAATGGCTTGTTCTGTCACATGCATTTCCACACCCCTAATTGAGACTCTACCATTGTCCCAATTTTGACCAAATTCCAAATAAATATAAGGATCATTACCTTTCAGTATTTTGATGTATTCGGTGAAGCCACCCCTCTTGAGCAGGCGTTAGTCCATTGATTCTTGTTTGATAGCTTGATAAGAGGTGGGATATATTATGACTAGATCTCCTCCCATGGTTCAATAGCAATGCACATGAATTTTATTCAAACACTTAATCAAAATCACTTTTCCACCTATGTTGGGGGTAAACCAAATTTTCGCCATTAAAAGGGTACCATCATAATCCCGCACTCTACCATGGGAATCATAACCAAATCCCTCATGATTAATGTAAACTGCCTTACCTTTTATTTTCATTATTAATGAAATTAGCTACATGGATCCATGGTACAAGGCCATACCATTCCAATCAAGCCTCCATGTAATCCTCTTGACTCATCAGGTTGTCCGTAAATGAATTACTTTCCCTGAACATGTGGCATATGACCACCTCATCAAAAATTTCAATCATACTTCAGCCTCCATTATAATATTCTTAATTCTCCAACCAAATTTGATTTTTCCTTTTAGATCCTTTACTACCAATAGTGAACCACCTTTGATAATCAACTTTTTGATTTGGGTAGTCCTAACAATCTTTATGCCTCATAAATTCGACATAGCCTCTGAAAAGTTATTTGTTTGGTTCCCTAAAGTTCCTGCATAAATCTACCCCCACCAAAATTTCCTTCCCTTAATTTTGACGAGCCATAAAAATTTAGTTTAAGCCATTCATATAGTGGAGGATTCCATTTCAAGTTGCTTTTTTCCTTCTTCAAATTGTAGTTGGCACCTTCTTTGGAGGGACTGATCTTTAAGGTATTAAGAATCATTTGTTCCTCCTTAGAATAAGACTCCACCCATTTGTGCTTAAGAATTAAAATTTAATCCTTTAGACCTTGACATATTTTACCGACAACCTTTGGGAGGCTACTAGACTTATTACCATTTTTTTTTTTGTTCCTCTCTTTCCAAATACCCCACATGATATGGGGAAAGGAAAATTTCCAAATAATTTTGATCAAGAGTGGTTTTAATGGAGAAGACCACTAGTTAATCAGGTTAGAAAGGTTTCCCAGTAGAGGGAATTGGATGTTGAATGCATTCAAGATAGTTGTTATAACCTAGAAGGAGTATTTGCACTCCATAAACAGATGATGAACTAATTCTTCATTTTCCTTGCACAAGGAACATTTTTTGATCACAATCACACCTCTTTTTCGAAGGTTATTAATAGTAAGGATTTATTTTTGAATTGATTCCCAAAGGAAAAAATTTATTTTGGGAATAATATTCTTATTCCAAACTTATGACCAATCCTTGTGCTCCTCATTATCCTCAAAGGCTAAGTCATAACCTGATTTAACTTCATAGTTGCCCAAGATATATCTACTCCAGATCATCTCATCATTGCTAATTCTGTAGGGGATGTAGAGGTTCCTTAATTTGTTATTAAGGTCCACAAAGGGTATAATAGGCCCATTATAGCCATGGGGGGAGGATGATAACCCAATTAGGTTCTTGATGATTAAAGATCCAATAATCTCTGACATGTACTCCATTTATCTGGTAATATTGAAGTTTAAGATTAATCCAAGGTTCAACCATGCCTAGGGGCTCCTTTTCTAGCCATGGATTGCCCTAGAAACAAATGCTATTATCATACCCAAGATTCAAGAGCACCCCATTAAGGAGAAGATTTATGAATTGAGTAAGATTGTTATAAAAATAGACCCTTTGGGGAGCTCATCTAAAGATAGAAAATCCTTCCTTCCCCCAACAATATGCATATATTTATCTTGCAAGATGTCTACCCACAGTCCCTGTTCCTTATGAATTCTCTAGCATATCTTCGCTATCAATGCTTCATTCATGATCAAGATTTTCTTGAGATCAAGACCACCATAAATTTTCAGTTTTGTAACTTTCTCCCAATCAATCAGGGGGATTCTATCTTTTTCCTTGGTTCTAGACCATAATTTTTTTTGTATTCTTTCAATGACTATTGTGAAGATGGACATGATATATATTGGTACTCCCTGTAGAGGACTCCGAAGTAATTGGGATTTTCCAGCTTGGATGAGGAGGGCAACGTTATATGAAGAAAGCTTTTTAAGAACCTTTCAATAAGTGGGTTCTAGGTTTCCATAACCAACTTGCTTAAACACAAATGAATCCCTAAATAACTACTAGGTAGTGTTTTAAATCTGCATCCCATGATGTTAGCTAATATTTTTTTCTACTCTAGGCTAACATTTATGAAGAAGCAAGAGATTTTGTGAAAATTGATGAGTTTTCAAGAGGACCCCTCATAATCCTTAATGATTTATTTAAAGAATTTGGATTCAATAACATCAGATTACCCCAAAATAAAGGTGTCATCAACAAATTGTTGCAGTCTGAGGTTATCAACTCCATTAATCACCTTCATACCTATTAATATTATATCCAAGATGGATCTATGACAGATGAAGATGAGGGATTCCAAAAAAATGGTGTAGAGGAAGGGAGAAAGACCCCCCCTGACGCAATAATCTCTCGGTTTTGAAGAAACCTTGAGGCTTACCTTAATGAGAACTACAAAAATGTGTAGAAGTACATTTCTATATCAAATGGATGACATTAGGATTAAAGCCCAACTTTTTTGAAATAATAACTAAGAATTGCTAAGAGATTCTATCATAGGCCTTATGCATATCAAGTTTCACCATCATAGCCTCCCGATTTGATTTTTCCACAGAATGCACCATTTTAAATATAGCTATAATACTATTAAGGATATGCATTCCTGGGATAAAGGCACCCTGATTAGGAGAGATGAACTTGTGTAGAACCTCCTTAAGTCTAAAGGATAATATTTTAGATCATATATAATAAAGAGTGTTACAAAGGATGATAGGCCTAAAGTCCTTGAGATATTTGTCTCTAGTCACTTTGGGGATCAGGACTATAAAGGTATGGCTAACCTATTTGAGCAACATACCATAATTAAAAAAATATTGAACAACTTGCACCACTAAATTTTTAATAATATCCCAGTAAAGTTGAAAGAAGAAAGCTGGAAAGCCATCTAGGCCTGGGTATTTATCTCCTTCCATAAGAAAAACAATAGCTCTAATTTCTTCTTCACTAGGAATCACAAGAATATTTCTAGTTTCCTCCTCATTTATTAATTTGCCAAAGAGGGAAATATTTTTCTTCATTTTAATAAAATTATCTTATGACCCTTTAGCATATATATTTTGAAAATAGCTTATGATAGTTTCTGAAATTTCATCCTCTTATGTGGCAAGGGAACCATCTAGTTTGGTGAATTTAAGAATTCTTGATTTGTTAGCCCTAATGGTAGCTAAAACATGAAAAAACTTAGTATTTATGTCCCCTTGAGCCAATTTATTATGGATTTTTGTTTCCAATATATTTCTTCTTTAGATAACAGGTTATGAAATTAAAAAAGTAGAAGCTTCTCGTGTTCTTTTTCCTACGAGCTCCACTTCCCCTCCTCCATGATTTCCTCAAGGATTCTCAAGTCTTCAACCACTTTAATTTTTTGCAAACAAATATCCCCAAAAAACTCCTTGTTCTATTTTTTTAATATTAACTTCTATATTCTTGAATGTGGCAAAAAATTGAAACATACTATTTCCTCTAGTTGGAATATTCCACCATTCTTCAATTTTCTTGCTTAAACAAGGATGACTAGTCCACATCTTCTCAAATCAAAAGGGTCTTCCTTCAATTTTCTGAGCATCACCAAACTTTAAGATTAAAGGGTTGTGGTCCAAACCAATACAAAAAAGAGAAGAAAAGGAATATAATTAAGATTGAACCCACTGGAAATCAACCATAAATCTATCTAACTTGATTTGGATGAGGTCTTGTTATCCCGTAAAATTGACAAGGGAAATTTTACCGATAACCATACTGAAAATTTTGTTTCGATCCCTCGTTAGGGATCCCTTGCGTTCGAAACATTGCAAAATCCCTTCCCAGGAAATCTGGTTTTTCAAACTTAGTCTTTTTGGTCTTTTTTGGCTAGGCGCATGGAATGACTATGTAACACCAAATTTTGGTGCGCCCCCTTTAAAGCCTTTGGCGCATATTTTTTAGTGTCAACACGCCTTTTGGTGCGCCTTGTATGTTGAGTCTTCTCTGCGTGCACCAAGGCGCATGCGCCTTCATGTTAGCACAACTTTTGTTGCGCCACTTTTCGGTGCGCCAAAGGGCGCACATAATCTCATGACAACACAACTTTTGGTGCGCCAAAGGCACACTTAGTTTCATGCTGGCAAATGCTTTGGTGTGCCAAAGGGCGCATACTTTCCTATGTCGACAATAATTTTCATGCACCCTTTATAAAGTTGGTGGCGCATTTATGACTAGCTCACATATATATATATATGCATTTGCACGCCCACAAATGTCATTATCACCAGACACAAAGCACGTGATTTCTATTCTCTGAGCCTGTCAGCCCCTGCCTTGTCGTTTTCAGCACGTTGTGGACCCGTTTGCAAGATTCTCACTATTTATCCGGGTAAGTGTTCTTGTCTCTTCCATGTGATTTGCTTTCTGGTTCTTTGTGCTTGCTGGTTTGGTTTTTGAAATGCATGTGTTGAGCTAGCCCTCCCCTCGTGTTGTCTTTCCTTATTTTCCTCCCCCTCTTTCCAGATCTGCTAGTAGAGGATGTTATCCTGAAACAATGGTTTGTAACCCTTCTAGTTTAAACCATTTAATTACCCAAGTAACCTTTCAAAAAAGGAAAAGAGGGGAAAGAGGATCTGAACCATGTAAAGACCCCTCTGAGGGTGATTAAGTTCACTGTTTTCCTTCGGCACATCTGTCACCCCTGCAACATGACTAAAATCTACACCAATGGCACACCCATCTTGCCTACTACATCATAAACTTCTGCGCCCTCTATGGCGCACCAAGCTTCCTTGTTGCATCACATAAATTTGCGCCCCTTTGGCGCACCCAGCATCTGTGCAACATCATCTTTATTCACGCTAAGTACAAGGCTTTGAAGGCACAGGCGCATCCCTCCTTACAGTAACATCATGTTGTGTAGACCCTTCGTGCACTGCGCCATGCTCCCTTTGGCGCACGAAAAGTTCTTGTTACACAAACCATACATGCACCAAAGGGCGCACCAAATCCCAATGCAACATGAAAAATCTATGCGCCTTTGGCGCATTCTGTCTCAATGCAATACGATGTTTTTATGCACCCTTTTGTAAAATGCACCCTGCAGCTTTCATGCGCCATGCGCCCTGAGCCTCAAAATAACTAACTCTTTCTTCTGCTAACACTTCAATGGAAAATCAAATGGCTAATACAACCTTTTTGGATTAGGTCTCACTTCTTCTTCATGCAGATCAACAAATAAACTTGGAAGAACATATGTCAACATCTAGCAAGAGGCCTACCAAATCCAAGGGAAAGGCCAAGCTTACAAAAGAAGAGATGAAATATAAATATCAAAGGGTCAGAATGCCCGATTCCCAGGCCGAGTGTAGCTTGGATGTCAGAGACTCAGAATTGGGACATATTGATATGGAGGAATTCTGGGCTAGAACTCAGAAAGTCACAAGGAGTCCATGGATGGACAAACTGATAGGCAGTGCCCTGCACTTTGCCGGTGGAATCCCAGTCAGCGCCGTCAACAATGAATTCTTGATGGTGATTTCCCAATGTTACAACAAAGACACAAGGTGTGTCGTAAACAGCAAGGGTGAGGTAGTCATTAACCTCACTGCCCATCACTTTGAAGTAATACTCGGCATACCTCACCACCGGCACTTTGTGGCCGTCAGTCAAGCAGATTGCATTAAGGCCTGGGATGACAATGCAAATCAGTGTATGCAACTGATGAATGAGGTTTACTTGAAAAACAAAAAGGTAGTAACCCGGTGGCCCCAAATCATCCACTGCAGCGACTTCTCAGAGGAGCTCAGCAACACCATTACGTTCCTGAGTAGGGTCTTCGGGATTTCTGACGCCCATTATTTTCATAAATGGATGTTGCGGTACTTAGAGACCATGAACAAGAATATGCCTGATCAGCGCTTTTGCTGGGGAGAAATTATAAGCAGCACAATCTCTGAGCAGCTACAACAATTTAGCACAACGGGGACATTCCATATGAACTCCTACGTGGTCTACGCTGTAGCATCAGAGAGGGACTATCCAGGCCTGACGCGGAGTGGAGTTTGGCCTCAGGTCAAGATATACGAGTACTACCTGGAATTGAGGCTGGAGAATAGCATCTCCCAATTCACAAAGATTAATGATGTGTTTTTCTATCACATCATCTGCCTATTGAGGCCGATTATGACTTATGGTCGCATGACCAAAAGCATAGTAGCAGCCACTAAGAAATGGGGGGCCCTGTTCACCCAGTTTCCCACATTCACCTATCTAAGGGCTGCCAACTTTTTAGGAGAGCCAACCAGGCTACCGAGGTATGCTGGACCTAAACTGATTCTGCTGGAGCTGTCAAGGTAGCTGATCACATACCACGAGAAATTCCTGAAAAGAAAGAAGGGTGGAACTCCTTTCCCCCTCACAGTGGGCCGATATACATGCTCTACCCACCACAAGGCAAAGGAAATGTTCGCAGAGCTGGAGCTGCTCAATTTAAGACATGATTTCCCAGCCAGGCCTACCTTCGACCCAAGGAGCTGTCTGCCAAGGGTGAAACTTGATCCGATCCACGTCCCTCAGATCGAGGACATTTACATTGACGTCATCCATGAGGTGGAGCTCAGGAGAAAGGATCATTCTCGCCTAGCCTTGGCAGAAATCATCCAATATGGGATAGCCATTATTCCCAAAGGCTTCCAAACTACGGAAGATGAAGTAGACAAGGTATATACTGACACAGATGGGGACAATTGGCCCTTTCCAGCCATTGATAGAACTAAAGCCCCTCAGAAAATTGAGGAGAGGGTCAAGGAGACTCTGCGTAGGACAGAGCATTGGTGCCGGATGAACGGACTAATCTACCTCGGGGTTGATTTCACAACCTCCCCATTGGGTAACGCACCTCCATGATCCAAACAGTAGCCTAAAGGCAAGGGAAAAGGCGTAGAAGGTGAATCCAGCACCATTCAGGAAGAATCCCCTGAGAGTCCTCCTTCCGCGGCACCCGAGTAGGTAATAACTCTGGTCACACCAAAGAAAGAAGCAGAAGAGGATATGCCCATTGGCCCATCCACTCAGGATGTCGGCATTGCTGCAACAACTGAGGTCCCTTCTATTTCTTCTTCTTCTCTTCCTTCCCCTCCTCGAGCGACTCAGGCGACCATCCCTTTGGTCGTGTCCTCTCCCCTTTTTTCTTCTACTGTTCCCCTCGCCTCTTTGTCTATCTTCTCTTCCCTCACCGATCTGTCCTCCTCCATTTCTTCCCTCATCTCCGAGCTCCCTTCCCTTCCTATGTCTTCCGCTACTGCAGTTTCCCTTCCTTCCGTCGGCACTTCTTCGGCTATTCTCTCAATGCTGCGGCCACGTGTCTCCATGTTTTTCCCCTCTTCTACTGCAGCTGCCCCCTCCTCTGTTTCTGGTCCTTCTACCATAGGTCCAGCCTGGATCTCTCAGTAGCTAAGCCACCAAAAGAGGAAAGCTCCCATCACTCCGATGGACTTTTCTGTGATCCCATCTAAGGGGGCGAAGAAGCAGAAACCTATCACACGCTTCTCTAAAAGTGTTGTAGGAGAGAGAGTTATGGAAATCGCATACCCCAATCCCCTCAAAGAGAAAAGGATCTGTCTCTGATAGATTTTACTATGACCCAAGTCACAATGGGGACATCTTCCGAAATTCTTCAGGGGGAGGCTCTTTCTGCAGTTGACGCCCTCTGCAAGAAGCTTAAAGAGATAAAGGAAGAGAAAAGGCAACTGAAGGAGCAAAACAAATATCTACTCCAAGCCTTACAGAAGATGGGTAGTGCGCCTCCCACAATTGCCGCCGAGACTTCTGAGCTTCTCAGCCAGGAGAAAATTAATGAGTATGCCAAGATCGGCAAGCAGGGTATGGCCGTTTCCGCTTGGAGGAGCCAAATCCTTAAAGACAGCAAAAAATTGATCACCGAGTTCTTCGACTTGTACTTGAACATCAGTAAGGTGAATAAAGATCTCCAAGCGTTAGCAGGGCCCATATCAGAAGAGCTGGAACATGCCAGACTGCAGCACGAGACTTTCCAACAAATGTTTGATTGTTCAGTCGAAGATCTGGTCAAGTTCGGCGTTTTCGGCCATCCAAGGGCCCTCAACAAAATCATGTCCACTCTGGACTACCGGGTGGATCAGCTAGAATTTATTCTAGAAAAGATTGATAAAGTCAAGGAAGAAGCCCTGGATGCGATGCACCAAATGGAACGGATTGTTCTTAATATGTCACCAGGGTTACTTACTCCTTCCTTCACTTTAAGGAAAGCTAATGAAACCACCCGGATCTTCAAGGAGATCCTTCTTAAGGAACGGGGCCAGAGGTCACATTTGACACAGAGTCTATCAACAACCTGCTGGCCTGTAGGGACTTCATCGGGTTCATCATTGAGGCAAAAAAGGACTATTCCAAACTCCCATAGAAGCTCATAGATGAGCGGGAGACTTGTGAGATGATCAGTGAGCAGCACAAGGATCCTTCCCAGGATCAACTAGGGCCAATAATCAATAATTTCATGGAATACCGCTCTCAGTTCCATATCTCGTCACCTGAGCAGTAACAAAAGCAGTCCACCCCCTTTCGGCCGCAAGATGACGATGAAAAATAGCGGCTGCTTCTTCTTATTCTTCTTCTTCTTCTTCTCTTTCTCTTCTTCATCTTTCTTTTTGGAAATATCTGGAGTATGTTGATACAAATGATGATGTCATCCATGTTGCATCATGGGATGATGTCATCCATCAAGTTGTAAAAAGTCAACATGACTTTTAGATATTTTGTAAATATCTTTGTAAATAGTTGTTGGCTCCTTTTTGCCTTCTTTTCTCTTCTTCTTCTATAAATACTCCAATACTTGTTGTATTGTGAGATGGATGAATATCTTTCAGATGAAAAATAGAAGTGAAGAAAAAAGACTTTGAGCTTTCTTGTAACAGAAGAAAACAGTAATACAAATATTGAGACTTTGTGCTGAATAGCTGTGTTATGCATCAGACCTTTCTTATGTTAGATCTGTATGTGTTTATTCTGTTAGATTCATATCTAATTTTTTGTCATTTATTCATCATTAGTATTGCTTTGTTTGTTTATGCAAGTAGGTTTGGCTCTATTTACTACCAATCCCAAAACATAAATCTTCTGACCTTTCTGCTTTGGAATTCATTTCTTTTCTTCCTTCGGACCTGCTCTTTCTTCATCCCCTCTTCCTTTCCTTTCTTTTCACAGTCGGAAACACCCCTATTGGGATGAGATCCCAAACCCCCGAAGGCAGAATCTGTGAGACTTGCATAGATTCCTGCTGGTAGAATAGCAATAAACCAGTTTCGCTTTGCTGACTCAAAGAGGGGCTATGCCCTGCACACTGTTGGCTCGTCTATCCATAGATCTGTCCAAGCGACAGATTTTCGAGCCAACAGGTCTTTAACAGTTCTTCTATTTGACCAGGTGAAATTTTGTCCTTTAAGCTCTAGATCAAAAATTCCATTGAAAAGAATAACATTAGTGATGTTGTAATGGATATTATCAGGATGTGATTTAGATGGGTTTTATGTGGTATATGATGGATGTATGCCATTTTGGATAATTATTATGATTATTAGCTATGGTTATGATGTGATAGATGTTATCATGATGTGATTTTGATGGAATATATTATTGATATACTATGTTTGTATGTCATTCCCATTAATTATCTCATTACATATATTAATTGATTAACTAATTTGGATTGTTTATCCCATAACTGATTTTGTTATTAGATGTATGTGGTATCATTTTAATTTTTTTATTGTATTAAACATGTATGATGATGTGTGAATCAAGTGTGTAGGTTACAAGTTCACACAAAAGAATGTTGGACTCAGATTTTTACCTCCATGTTTAAACAAGCGGTCATCTGGGTTGACACCTCACCTTTTCCTTATTAATTTATTGGTTTTTTATGTTGGCTACGAGTGGTTTTGGATAAATCAATCTCCTTATGTATGTGTCATGAATAATTCATGAACCTTTAGTTAGTGATGTTTTAAATTTTTAATCTTGTATTTAGAGGTGTGGGACCACTTAAACATGGGTTGGTTGGGCCCCACTACCTCTTTTTATGCGTCACTTTTCCCAAACTTGAAATTGGGATAAATGCGGAAATTATAAGGGATATTTTTCACTTTGGGGGTATCGTATACAAATTAAACCATACATATGGTTAATGGGACCTTTTTAAAGGGTAAAATGGGATTTTCCCTTCCATTTGAGTCTCTCTTATCCCCATCCCTTAGCTAACTTGTTTTTTGAGCCTTCTCAGGAATTCATAATATATTGTATTTTGGGTTTTATTATTTTATTCGAGATTCCCATCATTAATACCCTTGGCTTATGCATGATGGATACCTAATGGAATATTGTGTTTGAGAGGGATGATGCATGTCACCCTAACATTGGTGAGTATCATAGATATTCATCTTCTTATTCCTCCACTTTGGAGGGGGTAGGGGAAGTTTGGTTTCATTTTGCACTTGGGAGTTTCGAAGGGAGCTTGGAGAGCTTAGGATTATAATTTCTTGGTTGGGAGGTAGGGATTTCACTCTCTTGCTTTATGTTTTATTATATGTAAAAATAAATGGAATGGATTTCTTGTTTTATTGTGCAATTGTGTTATGTATATAGTATATTGCATGTGGTATCTTTTACTTAGTTTCCATCCATGTCAGTTGAGATAGAATGGGAATGCTAGGGAAGAGGGTGTAAAACCCCATCTTGTACCCACATGGCTTGATGTGCAAGCCAAATTTTCCTTTTATTTTATTTTTCCCTTAAATGGATGATGAGGGAGATGAGTTTTCATATGGGTTGAAAAATCATCTCCCTTCTTTGCCAAGGAAATCTTCCAAGATTTGAAAGATATTGGTAAGGAGGAGGCTTGGAGTTGGGATATTAAGGTTTGGTAAAGTTAGGAGTATGGTGTTCTTGTTGTAGAAATATAAGATATATATTTTTAAATGTTAACAATGGGCATACTTTCCCCTATTCCCCTCCATGAAGAAATTTGGAGTTTCTTTATTTTTTTACTATTTGGTGGAATTTTTGAGTTTGTGAATGGGTGTGTTTAAAACTTGTGTCCTTAATTTCTTGTGCAACGTGGAGGAATGAAAGATGAGAGAGTAAACAAGGATTTAATCATAATCCCTGCACATCGACGAGGTTATAATCCAATGGTTCCAAAGAGCTCTAAGAAATATGCAAACACTATTCAAACAAAAAACTCCCGCATAGAGGAATAGGTCTACTCATCCTCATAGATCAAAAGAAAGGGTACATATATAGGAGTGTTTTGTAACTCCTAATACATGACACATGAAAACCTAATAATACATGATGACCTATGATCTCACATAAGTGAGATGAATCATAACATGATGTGGACAATTCCCCGAGGAGTTAAGGAGAGTATAACACACCAACACCCCCCTTCATTGTAACTTAAGATGAGGTGGTAAATAAACAATGAGAAATGGGTCCTGGAAGCTACGCCTAGTGAGGTACCCACGTACAACAAGGATATAATGTAATGGAGGAAACCCCAATGGAAAAAACATCCAATTAGAAGAGATAGAAGAATCCCTTAAATAACCTAAGAAAAATATGTCAAATGGGGGCTGACAACTAGAGGCCTGATAAGGTACCCTTGTAGAAACTACAATATTTCAAGAAAAAGAAGAGAAGAGAGGAATGAGAGAAGAGAAACAAAAGAAAATGTGAATTCGTAACCTGATATGAAATTTGCAAATCTATGAAGTCTCCAAGAATATTGTCAATGATGTGGTCTTCTGACTGTAGAATGAAGAAGTTCCACCCACATCGAATAATGCTCCTGACCTTAAGAAGGACATAAATGGAGTAATGGAATTCTACCCACTCTGTGAAGGAAATAGAGAGAAATAGTAAAAAGAACTATGAATCTTGTCCACTAGAATGTGACATAGTTTTAGCAAGTGCAAAGGAACCAAAGGTAATGCCACTGAAGTAGAACTATCAAAGTATGAGAGGGGAACATTCACCAAAAAAAAATCCAAGTGAAGTGAAGGTAAAGTAACAAGCCCCAAAATTATAGAAAGAGGATCCACAACAGGTAGATTAGTGATGATCTCTAAAATAGTGAAATCAATGAGAGTCCCAAAAGGGGTACTCCCAACAAATGATATGAAGGAATCATTCAAAATGCTTGTGGAATCAATAGGAGTGGAAAACACCTCACATACTGGATGTGGAACAAAGGTAGATGCAATAAAAGTATGAGGCTTGGAAAAATACTGCCTGATGTCTGATGGGAAGGGAGGAGGTTCAACATTCTTTGAAAGGTGGTCGAGAGGAGGAGAGGATTCATCATCAATACTCTCATTAATAGATATAGAAGAATAAACCCCATCATTAGGAATAGGAATGGGAAAATCAGTGTCATCAAAACTATTAGCACATGAAGAAGGTGGGGAAAAATATGTATCAAAGGAAGAAGCAACAATGGTAATCTCTGAAGGGTCTCTATAAAAGGACTGAATATTGCTTCAAACAGTGTGAGGACACTCTGTTTGTGCTACATGATTGTGGAGAGGCATAGAAACATGCATAAAAAAGAATCCATGAGCATGATCACACTTGTCAATCCTATCTTCAAGATGATAAGGATTAGTGGTTGCAGGAACTAACCCATACAAATATGGATAAATGCCTTGGTGAGTAAGGTAACATTCCATGCAAGCATGCCATGATGTATAATTATCTCTACTAAAAAAAATAGGAGGAGGCTGAGAAGCAATCTCGGGAAGATCAATTATGGAAAGAACATCCTCCATGGCGCATCCACAAAAAAGAGAAAAGAGTATAGATAGAAGAGTCATAGATGAAAAATACACACTCAAATGGACATCAGAATCGACAAAAAGTGCATCCAAAATGTAAGAAAATAATGGTGTGATAATACACACAAGGTTGTAAGACATCAGACTCGTCCGAGAATGTGTATACATGCATTACGAAACCTAAGAAAAATGCCAACCCTCATATTTGTGAAAATTTATAAAAATACATTGATTACAGTAGGGTGTGTTCGTGCACCATGAAATAGTTGACCACTCACCTTAGGTTACCATATGCGATGAATCAAGAAAGAGTGGAGGCCACAATAATTTTTAGTTAGAAGTATAGGAACAAAACCATAAACAAGCATAAAGAGTGAAAACAAGGAACAATGGGACAAAAAAAATTGGTGTGAGAAAAAGTGTCTCATGTCACATAAGGGGATCTCTTGTCGCAAGTCCATGGTAGACATGCTCACTATCCCTCAAGAGAAGACGAGAACTAAAATGCAAGAATGACTCAAAACGAGCCGAAATGACCTCCAAAACAAAAGAAAATCTCCCAAAAGGAAAAAAAGTGACTTCGGGACACTACACGCTTCTGTAAAATATTAGTAGTAAAAAAGGCCCAATAATGCTATTTTTCATAATTTTAATTTTCCAATTAATTTAATTTTAAAAATTAAATGAATTTTTAAAATAACAAAAAATAATAAAAAACTCATTTTAAAAAAAAGTGTCCTTCCCTTTTTTAAAGAAAACACAACTTGTAAATTTAAAAAATGCTCTGAAAGCAAAATTAAAAAATATATGTTTTTAAAAAATGGACAAAAAGAAGGTAGACTGGGAGCCTAGTGGCTACTAGACTGAAAAACAAGACAAAATTCAACAATAAATTCACCTAGCGTCTGCTAGGAATACTGGCAATCCAAAGGACAAAGGAACTCAGCGGAGAAAGGGCCCTAACAGCCTTTAGCCTACTGGTAGGTGAAAATAATGACATAGTCAGAGGGGGTCAACGAGGATCCTAGGCCCTAGCAGTCACTATTCTAAAGGGAGTCATGATTGATGGAGTGATCAACGATCAAAGTGAGTGAGGGGTCCAACGGTCATAGAGAATTTGAAGCAGGGCATGCCACATAGAGGATACGACTTAGGGGACTCTAATCAACAGGACAAGTTGTGACAGAGTTAGACCACTACGCTAAGGAAAAAATGACCCAGTACAAAACCAAAAATAGCCAATTCATAAAAAAAACTCACTGAGGCCAATAAGACACAGTTCTAACCTTCTAATAGGGAGACCACCAAGGGAACCAACACATATTTCAAAGACAACAAAAACCAGAAATGACCAGAGGCAAAAACCTATGAACTCCAAGCCAAAACATAAACCTAACTCACCAAAAAACCCAAAAAAATCTAGAGGGAGAGAGCTTCATAAGGGAAGGAGCAAGGAGACAGAAGTAGGAATGGGTGCAGGACAACGAAAAAAACAAGATCAGAAAAAATCCAAAAAACTTAAATTTTTAAATGGAGAAATATGATGAAAATTATATGAATACCTTTAAAAAGTGCTTTTCCTCCAAAGTTAGCTATAACTAGCTGAATCTGGAGAGAAAATTACTAACAAATGCACATGAAAAATTCCTCCAAAAAAGCACATACCCTAAAAATTAAATGGTTAAGACCAGGTAACAAGATTCAAATATGATAAAAAAACTTGCATGAGGAGCACAAAAACCAAAATGGAGGTAATAAACAACCAGATTAAAATGAGTGCAAATTTATCAAATAAATGCTTTGATATTGTTGTCCAAAATAAACCCCTAGTTATTTTGAAAAAAAACATCCCATTTTGGCTTTGGTTCAAGTTTTTAGGTTATGTGCAGCATTGGTTCCTTGATGTATTTCATTGGTTACATATTCTCACACCTACTTCTCTTGCTCTTCCCTTTTTCTTTTCTTATTTTTGCACATCTTTTACATGCTCCCGCTTTCCTCCCTTGTATTCTTCTATCTCCTTCCATTTTACCCTTCACATAATTCCTTCATGCATTCATCCTTCTTTCCTAGATGTTGTTCACCTTCTTATGTGCACCCTCATACTTGCATTCCAATTTTACAAGTCCTTGAAATGCTCCTGCGTGCATGCCCCTTTCTTCCTGATTCCTAAACATTACCATGTCCGTACTCTTTCTATTTTGCATTCTTCCATCACATTCTTCCCATCTCTTCTCTTACATCCTCGCCCTTGTGATCCCTTTTCCCACTCATGAACCTAAGTTAGTAACCTTTCTACCAATCAAAGCACACCACGTGTCCTAATTGGGGGACCTCTCATATATGATGTAACTAACATGACAAATAGAAAAGTGTCACCTATGCACTAATCTTTGTAGTTAATGAAAAATTGACACCAAGAATAAGAAAAATGTATTTTTCTGACATAAATTTTCAATGTTTTACAAACAAACTTCCCTTAGTCTCTGCAAAAGAGGTTCATTCACTAGGCCAAAAAAGCTTAAAAACTTGTAAAATTGAGTTATTATCACCCATAAGAACCTTACCACCTCATTTTTTTGGTTTATACTGCTTCATATGCTTCCCACATCATCATTCCATCCCTCAAATAGCTCATTCCTCATTGATACTAACGTTGTATTCATCTTACCTTAACTTAATTTTGTTCTTGCTCCACTAGCTCTCTTGTTCAAGAATAGTTTGGATTATTTCTCTTTAATTTATCCTTAGTCCTCTACACAAGGAATGACTTCCAAAACTCACTAACAATCCTACTATACTTGAATCTACCTTGCATGTAACTTCCCCTAACAATGTAACTTCCCTCTAAGACTTATTATGACACCCACTTGTGAGTTTTGAGCTTCCCTTCTTCTTCTAGATGTATAACTTCCCTCTTTACACTATTTCAAGAATCCTAATGATGCACTAGCACACAAAGACTCATCACACAACCCATACCCTCACAATACACTCAAATCACCTTAAAAAACACCTAAAATTCTTGGATATTCCCTTATAATGGTATTACATCATTTGGAGGGAAAAACTCCCATTTGAATTTAAAATTTTCTCTCACTCTTAATCCTCTCTCTCTCTAGACTTCACATAACCTATAATACTTCCATGACCTCATAACTAGGAAATTGGTAATTGAATTCCTCCTTGATTATACTCCTACATCATACTCCCATGGTGGAGAGAAAGTGTTCCCACACTTTGTTTTCTTGTACATGTCTTCATCATCATAGCTTGTTCCTTGTATTCTTTCCTTTATCCCATTGTTATTAGCTTACTCATATCCACCTGGGTCCCATGTAGTTGCCTTTGGTCTTCCATATGCTTTGAAATTACTTTGTTGTTTCCTGGTATTCATCCTTGATTCCATATTCTCACAGTTGTTATGCTTTGTACCTGCACACACAAACACAAAAATAACAAAAATACATTGTTCTTCTCCCACTATGTTGTCGCTCATCCATATACAGTCCATGTAGTCATAATTTCCCTTGTCAAAAACTTCATATTATTTCTCATCCACCTACCCATTCTCATCCTTCACCAAACCAAGTTTTTCTTACTCTACAGTTTATTGTTCCTTGCTTTCAATCACATCATCACATGCCCAAGAAATCATCTTTGTCTCTGTTGTACCTGTACTTTTCAATTGTTCATCCAAATCATCCAACTAATTTTGTAAAATATCATCAACATCGCACAACAAAACTTGCTCATCACCATGCTTATCATATTCAAATGCATCATTATAGTCTTCTTCAAAAATTTCAAGGAATTAACTCACTCGATCTTCAATATCAATCAATAAGGAATCAAATTTACTTACCTTCCATTCTTGTTTTTCTAATTTAACCTCTAAAATTCAATTTATTTTCTTAAGTGTTTCTTCTTTTAACTACTCATTGCTTTCTTCTTTTATCTTCCACACCATCTTCACTTCCTTTGGATTTTCTTGTACATTTAATAAATCTATTTTATCTCTCTCTTATTCTTCTCTTGTTCACTTGTTCTTGTTGTCACTTACTTGTGCTTGTCATCTTTATCCTCTACTGCTAGTTTCTTCCACCATGTAGGCATTTTGTAACCATGGCTTAGAACTCATCTCAATGTCTCTTCCTGAATTTATTCTTCATTCTTCTTCTTCTTGTCAACCTTATCCTTTTTCTTTTCTTCTTTTCTCAGCTTTTCTTCTTCACTCTTGATCTTTATTTACAACTGAAATCTTTGGTTTCTTCTCACAATTTTCATCACATGCCATTATACCTTCTTGTTCATCACAAAATAAAGTCCATACCTTATTTTCTCCATCAATTGAGTTAACCTCTCTATATATGCTCTCAGATTCTTTATCTATGCTTCCATCCATTCTTTATGCTTCTTCTTCTTCTCTTTCTTTGCTTCATCTCTCTTCTTCTTCTCTGACTCTTCTTGTCTCCTCTTATAGCTAATCAACTTCTATAATTCTTTTATTGCTTCTTCTTGATGCGTATCTCTCATTGAAAATTTATTTCGCCTTGCCTCTTTTCCTCCACACCTCACCTTGGCCTCACCAGGTCTTTTGGTGTCTTCACTTTCTCTTCTCAACTTCTCTCACTTCTCTTCACTTGTCACTTTCTTTACTACACACACTTCCATACATTGTTAGCCAAAAAATCATGCATTCAATATTCAAAACCAAATCACAAAAAACAATCCATGCTCTAATACCAAATGATGCAAAGAAAATGTATAACACTCCTATATTCAAATTTACAATAGTTTACAAACACAAGTTCCCTAAGTCTCTACAAAAGAGGATCATTCACTAGGCTAAAAAGGTTTAAGAACCTGCAAAATTGAATTATTATCACCCACATAAACCTTATCACCTCATTTTTTTAGTTTACCCTACTTCATATGGTTCCCACCTCATCATTCCATCCCTCAAATATATCATTCCTCATTGATATCATCCTTGCATTCATATCACCTTAACTTACTCTTGTTCTTGCTCCACTGGATCTCTAGTTCAAGAATAAAAGTTTTGGCTTCTTGCTCTTTTATTTCTCCTTAGGCCTCTACACGAGGAATGAATTCCAAAAATCACTAACACTCCTACTATACTTGAATCTACCTTTCATGTAACTTCCCCTAATAATGTAGCTTCCCTCTAAGACTTATTATGATCGTCACTTTTGACTTTTGAACTTCCCTTCTCCTTCTATATATATAACTTCCCTCTTTACACTATTTCAAGTATCCTAATGATGCACTAGCACAAAAAGACTTATCAAAAAAGCCATAACATCAAAAGAAACTCAAATAACTTAACAAAAACCTAACATTCTTGGATATTCCCTTATAATGCGATTTCATCATTTGGAGGGAAAGACTCCCATTTGAATTTAAATTTTTCTCTCTCTTATTAATCTCTATCTCATGACTTCACATAACATAGAATAATCCCATGACATAATAACTAGGAAATTGGTAAATCAATGCCTCCTTGATGATGCTAATCCATCAAGATTGCGCCATGTGTCGTGTGTGTTCCTCTTACACAGAAAAACTTCAAATTTCCTTAACTTCTTCCACAAAGCTCAAAATCATGTGTGATTGGTCTTTTTGGAAATATGGTGACATGGGATACATTCTATGATTTTCAAAATCCAATTTTGGTGGGATTTGGTAGGTTAAAATAGTAAAATATGAACCCATGTTCATTAATTTACACTTCCAATCAATTCAACCACCTAATTTCATGGGATTTGGATCATTTCCTTCTTCCACAAGAAAAATGACATGGGTAGGTGGATTTGACAAAGTTGTAGGTGGATTTGACAAATTTATTACATGTTGTTAGTGGCCATGACTGAAAAATTTGAGCTTTACCTCTCTTTTCCCTCCTCTTCTCTCATATTCTCTTATACATTGTTGAATAATGCTCATTTGTAAAGGTTGGACTCTCTTAGATTGCAAGAGAATTATTCAGAGTAGTGTTTCCTTTGCATTTTGAGTTACATGCCTTAGATCTGGCTCACTACATGTGGATTTTTGCTTCTTCCACCATTATAATTGATTGTGAATACTTTGGAAGTCAATAAAAGTCTATTTTTGTGGCTATCTTCTTCCCTAGCTCACATTTTACTTTCATTTACTTCACTTTTCCTTTCCACGATATTGGTATGTTGTGCATGTTTTATATCCCTTGTAGGGTCTCTTTTCTATTTTGCTCCATGAAGATGAGCTCTTGAATGCTATTTTAGAATGTGGCATGCATTTCTACCCTCTATTTACATATTTTCTCTCATTTTTAGTTGTTTTAGAGTGTTCATCCCCTTCTTTCTAGTGTTATCACCTCACTTTAGCTTAGGATTTCATTTTATGTATCTCCTTCACACCTCTAGGTCCTTGGAATCATAGAGTAAATGTTAGATAGTTTCATTTTCCTTCCTAGGAGTAGTTCTAGTAGTAGAAATAATTAGAGGAAGTCACCTTCTCCATAAGTTCTATCTCAAGCATAAGGTCCCACAACTTGGAGACAGTCCCTCATTGCCTCAAATCCCTGAACCATGTTGATTTGAGACGGGTGTAATTTTGAGCTCCAACAATTCTAGCATGCCCCGTGGGACCAGCATTAAAATTTCACATTTCATCATTGCTAAATTTTGGTGTGTGACTTAGTGATTTCCAACCTTTGGAGGCTTATTTTAACATATCTAGTGACTCCCAACATCCAGATATATTGATTTCAAAATCCAACACACTTCTTTTAGGAGAAGGATTCAAACTAGACAATGCATGAACCTTGGTAAAGACATTTGAGTATATGTCAATTGTCTCCAAGAAGAAGAAGAATTATTAGAGTCAAGTGTGCATATCCATCTCTCACATGTAGAGAGAAGTTTCCACTCCTCCATCTTGATAGACCTTTATGCACATTCCTCTAGTAGTATCCAAACCCATCCTAGTCATGACACATAGTAGATAAATAATTCCTTTTTCAACTTCAATCGTGGTAGTCCCTTAGATCTTAGTACACAACATGATATACGAGTGGCTGCACTCAAAAGTATCCCCTTTTCACTAGTGAGAATCACATTACCCCTGTTGATCACACTCAAGACATTACAAACGTCTTCTCAGTTTATCTAGTCACAGAAGATGATGTTACAGTTAGAATATTAACTTCATCACTTAAAGTCAAAGTACTTCAATGGTATAGAAATTCTAATTCCTTCCTCTATTCATCAACTAGGATGAGCTTGGCATTGTACTTTATAATCAGTTTGAGGAGAAAAGGATGACAATATCTCCTTATTATAACATATAACAACCATCAAGATGGATCCCAATGAGCTCATGGCTGATTTCAACTTAATATTTTAAAAGACATGAGATAGAATCCCACTGCTCTTAAGATCAACTCCACGAGGTTCTTTTCTTTACTTCTTAAGAGCATTTAATTCTAATATTGCAGTTATGATACAATCTATAGGTGATACACAAATTTCTAATGCCTATACTATATCCATTAGGGAATAAAATTTCCTAATCCAAGATGGTAAAATAGCCCCTAGATCTCATATGCCCTTGTTTCCTGAGTTGCTTCAAACTTGTCATCCTTTCATTGCTCCCATTCCTAAGTAGAGTTCCCAATTAATTGCCTCCACATCCTACTCTCCCTAAAAGTACAAAGAAGATGAAGAAATGAAGGCCTTGATTAGAAATCTATTAAATAAATTTGTATCTTTAGAAAAGCAACAGGTACAAGCATTTAGAAATAACTCTAATCAATTATTCAACCAAATCCACCAGCCCTTTAGAAAATCATATCCAAATCAAAGACATGGAAAAAATCAATATAATGATCTATGGTAGGGCCATAATTCACACCTTCCTTTTCAAACATTTTCTCCTACGCAACTTCTTTCCATACCTAGCATAAGCAAAGCATTAGTTTTAGTGCAGATCAATATGATTCAAGAAATCAAAATGGTTTTTCCATTGCAAATTTCCACACAATCAGTAGAAATGCATAAATGCCTTGCATGTGCATGCCTTCATGATCCAAAATACTTCCAATCATGAGTCATCCATGTGCACACGAACCTAATAATAAAGAAGTTCCATAAAGTTCATTCCTAGAGACTAACATTATATTCTTTGGATTTTGATTACTTATGTGCAATGAACCAATCCTGTGGATAACATCAAACATCGTTACGCGTGTGTAAGTTGTTGACAACATAAGGTCCAAGAAGATAATGTTGGAATCCCACATGAAACCTTCATCCTTCTACCAATCAAGGTGAATTCACTTCACAAGTAGAAGGATTACAGGATATTTCTAATCCACCCAATAGTTATGGCCCACATGCTTCCATGTGTGTGAGGTTCCGTGCATTGTTGCAAATGAAGTTATGTGTGGATCTCCTTCTTCTGCAAGGTCAAGTTATTTGTGCATCCCGGAAGCCTCCTGTCTTAGTGCTATGAATAAACAAGAAAATAAAATATTACACCTCAAATTCCCAGGTATTCGATGGCCTTCTTTGCCATTAAACATTGTGGATCATATGAAGAATAACAAATGTAATGTCACAATGTGGGATGCCTTGTGCCCATTCCATCTCATCATGAACCCCTGCATGAAGCTCTTACACAATTGCCCATTTTTATCTATTTATTAAAATAACTCAATTTTTTGTCAACCTATGTCAAGAAAATGAGGGGAAGAAAGTAAGTAAATTTGTCGAAACCCCACCCTTTTATATGTCCTTGATAGTAGGAAAACATCTTGTTCATAATTGTATGATTGACTCAAGGGCTAGTATTTCTATCATGCCTAAGAATATTGTTGATATCCTAGGTATTAAATACAAACCTGTCTCTAAATGAGTATTACAACTCAATGGATCAATTGTCAACATCCTAGGAGTCATCAAAGATCTTGAGTTAACCCTCCATGCTTGTCCAAGTCTATAATCATAACTCAAGATGTGTTAGTCATTGACTTGTCCTCCTTTGTTTTCCATTTTCCTATCAAGAGATTTCACTGCCAAAGTGGGTGGTTAATTTTATTTTGATTGGTTTCATATGCTTCTAAGAACCATGTATGGTACCATGTTTACCATATAAAGCATGATCCTATATTTTCCTATCATGTTGAGTCATATGACCCCTCTCCTCTCCAATCAAATTGCCTAATCCAAAAAGACCAAGAACACAGAGCCAGTTTTAGAAGAGAAACCTATTCCTCCTTCAATACCTGATCTATTATTAGATGAATGGGCCAAATATCATTATGATATTGAGCCTTATGATACAACCATTGAAATTGGACTTGGAACCTATTACATTCTTGAAGAAGGATCCAATTTGCCTACCACACTCAAGAAATAAGATGATACTTATGGACTATGGAAGGTGTTATTTGATGGTTATAGAAGTAGAAATGGCATAGGTACAGGTGTAATTCTGATCTCTCCTAAGGATAAGAAATTATTCTTTGCCACATAGATTACAATTTTATGCTCCAACAACATAGTGGGAATATGAAGTGTTGGTGCATGGTCTTCTTATTGCTGAGAAGAGATAAATCAAGGAATTGCAAATATTTGGTGACATGAAAATTGGTAATCCACCAAGTCAAAAACAATTGTGCAATAAAATAAATAATATTTTGAAATATTATAAACATAGAGTATGGGACCTTATGAGAGATCCTTTAATGCTCTCAATTTGCAGGTGGTACCAAGAAAGTTCAACAAAGGAAGTCAGATCAAATGACTGCCCTTGGTTCAAAATTCTCACTAGGTTGAGGACCTTAGTCCAAGGAAATGCACAACACATAAAGATGGTGGTCAAGACCACTAGTTCCAGACAATGAAACCAGCTGGAAGGTATTTTGACAGTGATGCATAAATTTTGCATGTTCATTTAGAATGAGGTTGATTTTTATTCAAGAATTCAATATGATTTACATGACAACTATGATGATTAAGTGATTTAGCTAAATAAAAACAAACTACCTAAAATGATTCATCACCTTAGATCACGTATTCAATCCTGATGATGAGTTTAAAGGTTGGAGAAAACAGAACATGCATGCGTAGCATAAAAAGACTAATTCCAATTAGTCACTATTGTACATGTGTAAGAGAGTTGTTGCTTGGTAAAAGTGTAGTGCAATAAGAATAGAAAAAGTAGCGCCTTCATCTCATTGTGTCAAAATTATAGTGACATCTTCTCATGGGATTATGAAGACCTAAAGGAATTTTATCTAAGTGTTGATCAACACTCCATTGACCTTGATCCTAATGTCAAACCCATCTAAAAAAAGTAAAATTCTTTCAATCCTAAGATAAAGCCCCTCATGAGTAAGGAGTTATCCAAAATGATTGAGGAAAAGATCATATTTCCTATCAAATAATTCTACTTGGGTGGAAAATATTATTTAAGTACGGAAGAAGAATGGTGAAATTAGACTTTGTGTTGATTTTAGATATTTTAACAAGGCATCATTGAAGGATCATTATACTTTTCCTTTTATGGAGCATATTTTACAGACAATGGCTAATGCGCAAAAATTTTCCATGCTTGGATGGGTACTCTAGATTTAATCAGATCATGTTCAAGGAAGAGGATGAATTCAAAATGGCATTTACAACCAAATGGGGAACATATACCTATCAGAAAATGCCTTTTATCTTTGGTCAAATGTAGGCAGGTCTCGCATTTCTAGAGAGAAATAGACATTGTCTTTAAGGGATATATCAATGAGTTCATCATATTTTACTTGGATGGCATAAATATATTCTAAAAGCAAAGCGTAGATCACATTATTCATTTAGAGAAAGTATTTGAGAGATGTAGATAATTTGGGGTATCTCTTAACCCCAAGAAGTGAAACTAAATGTTCTTCTCATAAGCAATATCTTTGGGCACATTTTTGTCTCAAAGGATTGACATTGTCCATTGATCCTAGATGCAATCTTAGCCATGCTTTTTCTTTCTTTATCTAACCCACAAGAAGGCCTTACAATCATTCCTAGGTCAATATCAAATTTGTTAGGAGATTCATTCTCCCCTAACTTTGTAGGATTGGTTAGGCCTATCACCCTCATGCTCAAGAAATACACAGATGCAATTCAAGTGGACAAACAGAAGGAAAATAAAGCTTTAACAAGATCAATAAAGAAATTTCTACATGCCCCAACACTTATCAATCCATATTACTCTACAGGATTTCATCCTTTATGGATATGGATCTTGATACTAGTGTTGTTTTTGTTTTGACACAACAAAATGACCAAAGATTAGAGCATAGCCAGTGGCTTCTTCAATCAAAACTAAAGGAATATGAACTAAAATACAATCACATGGAAAAAATAGGTCTTCACCATCATGTGCACTCAGGAAGTTAAAAATTATGCTCATCACACCATTCATATTAAGGTTCTAGTTTCACAACATGGTGTGAGAAACTTCATTATGCGAGTAGATATTAGTAATAAAAGAGCTATATGGGTGACCAAAATCATGAAATATGATGTGACTATCAAATCCACTAGGCTGGTAAGAGGCAACACACTCTGTAACCAACTTACTTTGGATGCATAGAACTACCAAGGCACTTATTTGTTCATGGAAGAAGATATCTACACATAGAAGTTGAGCAAGATTAAAATCATTATGTGCACAACTAGATTGATGACATGGCAACATTCCTATATTCTGGCGCATACCCTCCTGGTTTGGATGAAGAAAAAAGAATACATCTGAGGTTGAAGTTTATTCCTTATGAACTCATTTATGGGGTTATATTAAAAAGAAACATTGATGAAGTGCTGCTGAAATGTATTGATGACATAAGGTCAAAAAAGTGTTAGAATAATTTCATAATGGATTCTCTAGTGGAAATTTATCTTCCAAAGCAACAACATTGAAAAGCATAAAAGAAGGATACTTTTGGCCGAAATTTTTTGTTGATGCACACAAGTGGGTTAGAAAATGTAAAGAATGTGCCTTCTTTACAAGAAAAAGGAAATTGGCCGCGCTTCCCCTCCATATAATCCGAGTGAATTAGCCATTTTCCCAATGGGGTCTTGACGTCATTGGAATGATCAATACTCCTTCAAATACATGCTGCAAGTGGGTCTTGATAGCAATAAATTACTTCACCATATGGATAGAATTTGTCCTACTCTAGGAAACAACTAGGTCAATCATCCTTGACTTTCTTGAGTGTATTGTGACTAGCTTTAGTGTTCCTCAAACCATTATCTATGATAATGAAAAATCCTTCCTAGGAATGAGGATTTATGATTGGGCTCTTAACTTTGGAATATATTTGAAAACTTTTTCCAAATACTACCCTTAGGGAAATGTCTTGGCAGAGTCTAGTAATGATAACTTAATCAAAATCATGAAGCGGACAATGGATATCAACTAGAGGTAGTGGTATACAAAGTTATAGCACCCGCTCTTAGAAGATAGAATAATGGTGAAGAAATCAATAGGTACTTCACCTTACAAACTTATTTATAATAAAGGAGCTAGGATTCATTTATCACTTGAATTTCCTTCACTTGAACTAGCCTAGTAGTTGGAGTTTGAGGGCACAGATTAAATAGAAATTAGAATGAAAAAATTGGTAAATAAAATTTAAGAACTAAGGAATTCCACCATGATAAGATTAGAACAACATTAGATACCAACTAAACAATGGTTTGACAGAAAGACTAGAGCTCAGGATTTCAAAGTGGGTGATTTGGTCTTAAAATGGGATGCTAACAAAGCTAAACTTGGGAACCATTCAAATTTTGATGCAGTTTGGAATGGGTTAGATATCATCAATAATTATAAGGATGCTAACTCCTTTAATTTATCTCACCTCGATGGAGATGCACTATCAATCCCGATCAATGGGATTTACCTTAAAAATTTCCATTAAGTTGTTCCATGGCATCATGTACATAGTAGAGTAGTTTCAATTCCTCCAAGTGCATGCTTATGCACAATGTTTTGTTGGTAGTGTATGTTTTATTTCTCTCGCGTGCTCTCTTATTGCTTCTAAGATGGCAATTTCTATGCTTAACTATGTGGTTATGAGAAGGCAGCGTCCAAAAAATTTCCACCCTCATAAAGTTTCAGATCAAAACATCTTCATGAATGAGAGAAACATTTAAATACAGAGTCAGACAATGATTCATGTGACTTCAGTGGTGAGTAATTCAATTTATAGATCAAAAGTTCATATTTCAAGCTATCTCCATGCTCAATGGATGCTTTAAGGCCACTGGTCATCTTTATCTAGTAGGTAGATGTCCATGAAAGTCACCAAATTACTGTCCAAAATAACCCCTAATTATTTTGACAACTTGCATTCCATTTTGGATCTAGTTCAGGTTTTTAGGTTGTGCACACCACTGGTTCCTTCCTTGATGTATTTCTTTGGTTGCAGATTCTTACACGCACCTTAACGTGCTTCCCCATACTCTCCCCTTTTTCTTGTTTTTCTTCTATGCATATTTTGTGTGCTCATCCTTTCCTCCCTTGTATTTTTCTATCTCTTTCCATTTTCCCCTTCACACAATTCTTTGAGCATTCACCCTTTTATCCCAGCTATCGTACATCTCCTCATGCACACTCATGGAATTTCCTTCCAATTTTACAAGTCCCTGACATGATCCCACTCACATGCCCCTTTCTTCTCGATTCTTGTGCATTACTGTAAGCACACTCATTCTCTTTTGTGTTCTTCCCTCATGTACTTCCCCTTTTATTCTGTTACATACTTTCCCTCATGTTTCCTATTCTCGTGCAGGCACGTAAGGAAGTAACCTTTGCACCAATCAGAATGTGCCACGTTTCCTAATTAGGGGACCTATCAGATAAGTGTAACTAACAAGAAAAATAAAAAAGTGACACTTGTGTATAGATATTCATAGAAAATGAAAAAATGACATAAGACACAAGAAAATTGTAGTTGACCTGCACACTCTTATGACCAATCATATTGCACCACGTGTCTTGCATGTTCCTCTTGCACTACAAAACTTCAAATCGTCATAACTTCTTCCACAAATCTTGAAATCATGTGCACCTGGTCTCATTAGAAAGATGTTGACGTGGGATACACTATGTAATTTTCAAAAGAATATTTTGACAGGATTTGGTAGGTGAAAATTGGAAAAATTGATCATGGTCATTTATACATACTTCCAGTCAACTCAACCACCTGGATTTCATGAGATTTTCCCTCTTTCTTTCTTCTATAAGAAAAATGACGTGGAAGAGACGTATTTTATAGATTTGCATGCAGATTTATTGGCATTTAATGCATGTTAGTTATTGTGATTGGAAATCTGAATTTTCCATCTCTTTTCCCTCTTCTTCTATCTGATTATTCCATATATTGTTGAATAATATTCTCTTGTAAATTTTGGACTCTCGTGGATTGCAAATACATTATTCAGAGTAGTATTCCTTTGCATTTTGAGTTTGAGGCCTCAGATATGGCTCACTGCATGTGTATTCTTTCCTTTTCCTTTCATTGTAATTGTATGTTTCCCTTGAAGAAATAGAAGTTATGTTTTATGGATACTTTCTTCCCTAGCTCAAATTTTATTGCATTCTCTTCCCTTTCCTTTACAATATTGGTATGATGTGCATGTTTTATGTCAATTGCAGGGTTTCTTCTTTGGTGTGCTCCATAAAAATGAGCTCTTGAATGTTTTTTTAGATCATGGCATGCATGTCTACCTTCCCTTTAAGCATTTTATCTCATTTTAACTCATATGAGAGTGTTCATCCCCTTCTTTCTAGTGACATCATTTCCCTTTAGCTTAGGATTTAAATTTATGCATCTTCTTCTCACCCTGGCCTCTTGGAATCATAGAGTAGAGTTAGATAGTTGCATTTCCCTTCCCAGGAGTAGTTTTAGTAGTAAAAATAAGTATTGGAAGTCAGCCTTCTCTAGAGGTCTATCTCAAGTGCAAGCTCCCACAACTTGGAGACAATCTCATGTTGCCTTAAAGCCCCAAATTATCCTGATTTAGGAAAAGTGCAATTTTGAACTCGAACAAATACCATGAGTGAGTAAATGAGGATTCAATTGAAATATCGTGCACATCGATGAGGTTTCACTCCAATGGTTATGAATAGCTCCAAACAATAAAAAAGTATTAATCAAACAAGAAAATCCTACATCGAAAAATATATCTACTCATCCTCATATATCAAAAGAAAGGGTACATATATAGGAGTGTTGTGTAACTCCCAATGTATGACAAGTGAAATCCTAATGACACCTAATGACCTGTGATATCACCTAGGTGATCTGACTCACCACATGATGCGAAAAATTCCCCAAGAGGACAAGGCAAGTACCAAAAACCAACCCAATCTCTCTCTCTCTCTCTCTCTCTCTCTCTCTCTCTCTCTCTCTCTCTCTCTCTCTCTCTCTCTCTCTCTCTTATGGGATTGCAGGGAGGCTAACATGTCCTCCATTTTTAGAGATGACATGTAATGATGCCAATAGGTTGGGTGGAAAACTAAGCCATTTCTCTTGTGTTTTAGAGTCCCACTACTTGTCGATGGAGCTTGTTTCTTAGAGATTTGTTTGGAGTGTTCATTGTTTGGAGAGGAAATAATTAACATAAAATTTGACATGTTGTTTCCTATTTAGGGAGGCTTACCCACTTTCATTTTAGGATGGTTTAGTTCTTGATTTGTAAGAAAAGAGATATGTAACTTGAGTTGTCTTGATTCTCACTATGGCAAATGAAGAGAATGGTTATTCGCTACTAGTATGGTTTGGATAAATATACGTTTAAATATGAGAAATTATCAAAAATAAATAAATGTATGATGTTGTATGCATTGATCTTGTAATTTTTCCAATGGAGTAAAAATATCAATTTGAGTTATCTTTTTTTATAATCATATATAACGATATATAGACATTTTTTTATAAGAAAAAATTAGCTATATTATATATTTATGGAGGCTTCTATCCTTTTTGTTTCTTAATGTTTCAAATTGCTAATCTATATAAGGAGGAGATCGTGCTTACCTTGATTTATATTCTTGATTTTGTGGCTATGACACACACAATTTTTGGATAGGATTTTGGTTTGGAAATGGAATAATAATATCCTTCTTAAGTTATGTAATATTGTAGTTAATATACTAATAACTTGAAAGATTCAATTAAAAATGATAAAAACTATCTTGTTTAGGGTGTATAAGAAAGCTTATAGTCCAATGAGATTGTTGAAATGTTTCTATACTATAATTACCAATTCATAATTACTGGTAAAATAACTTGTTGAAAACATATAGATCTTACAAACATTTCTTCTAAATCATTGAGTGTTACATTTAGTAAAATTTATATGAAAATGGATAATTCATGTATTGTGTTTTTAAATGGACTAAATGAAGATGGTTTTCAATATCATCACCTTACAAAATAAGTTAGTTCTTATCTTCACTAAATTTATTAATTCTTTTCTCATCCATTTGATTGTTACAAATAAATTAAGAACCCTCCTATTTATAACAAGAATTAAGTTTTGAAAGTCTTATAACTTATTCCATGTGTGTGTATGTACATTTATATTATTATGATTTACAAGACCATTTGGGATAAATATTCCTCCTCATCTTTATTTTTAAATGAGTAGAATGGAGTGGATATATTTATATAATATAATAATTCATAAATTCCGCATGTATAAGCCTTGGATATTAAATTAATTTTATATAAAAAATAAACTAGCTAGGGATGGGTGGCTAGGCCAACCTAACCCCAATTATGGTATGGCCTTGCTTAGGGCTCAACCCCTATGTTAAATTTCCACCATCTCCCATGGATCTCCCCCCTTTATCATGTGCATACTGTTGATATGGCCCACATCTCAGGTTACTAAATGTCTTATTGCACCCATTAGAGTAAAGTACTAGAAAGTTTGAGGGTGCAACTCATTAACCCTACACTTTTCTCTTGATTTGTGCAGCCACTATACTCATCTTTGTACATCTGCAATTCACTTAGGGCATGTGGCCCCTAGTCCCAACTGCGTGCACATATATGCAACACACACACACACACACACACACACACACACACACCACACACGCACACGCACACGCACACGCACACGCACACGCACACGCACACGCACACGCACACGCACACGCACACGCACACGCACACGCACACGCACACGCACACGCACACGCACATGCACACGCACACGCACACGCACATGCACACACACGCACACGCACACGCATGCACGCACACATAACGATGTATATCTTATAACATTTTGAGTTAAATTAAATAATAAAATAAAATAAACAAATGTAATTAGTAATTCATCTAGTCTTGACCCCCCTTGAAACCTCTACAACTTACAAAAATAGTACCTAAAAAAATAGGAAAAGGAGAGGCATTGCGGAAAAAAAAAAAAAAAAAAAAACAAAATGAAAGGAGATAAATAAAGGTCCGTTCTTGAGCCTCCTTGAGATCTCCTAGTGTTCTTGCAAAAACCAGATAAAAATAAATGAGAAATTAGAAAATAACATGAGAAGAGAGAAACATAAGGAAATATAAGGTTTCTATCCACCCTAAGATCTATATTGTAGATAGTTTAGATCCAAGGGCTCTTACTTAATCTAGAAAATGTAACTTACTCAATTTAGGTATAAGGAATGACTTTATTTAACATTTTTCATGTGGAGGTTAAGTGAATAATATGGATTAAAATGGGTAAGGGTGCAAGGGTGTGGTATAAAATCTCAACTAATCCTAGTCCTAACTAACCCCTTGGTAGTGAATTTTGAATTACACATACTTAATCGTATTTGGGAAACAAATGTTGCAACCATTGTTCACTTTGTATTTAAGATTTTGGTTTAGAATAAATATAAATAAGATAATACCTATCAAGTGCACAAATAGCACTTAGTTTCTCCTAGACAACCCTAGATATATTATGGAGTGAGTTTGATAATGGAAAAATCAATTATAGGGTTTATCACTAGTCTTTCTTAAATATGTCTATCAACTCAGATCAATTAATCACCGATCATATTAAACTTAGATTCACTTATCTTGGACATGGATTATTTTAATCAAACCCCTTGGTGGGGAAGGATGAACCTAAAATTAAATGTTGTAGTTATGAAACTAATGCTATGTTGATGTTATGTGTTGTTAAATTAAAGGAACCAAGGGAATATGTGGCTAGTCTTGGTGGAGTGAAAAGGACTTGTTGAAGTGAAGATTTTTTCATAGGTGTAGTTTTGATCCTGCTAGACATAAATTTAAATGTGAAAGAATGTAGAAAATAGGTGTAAATCCAACTACCACAACCATTGTCAAGCATACTCCTAATTTGAAGATGCATACTTACAAAGGTTGAAGATATATATAATGGTTTAGAGGTAATTTTGCATAGTAAGAATGATGTGTAGTCTCCCCTTCAACTGATCCTCTATAAAAATGTTATGAAATCGAGACTGAGATTTTTTTGGTTGACATTACCCTTAGCAATGGCATTGCATGATTAACTTTGAATTGTTGTAAACATGTATTGGATTTAAATCTACTTCCATCATAATGATCATTTGTGAGATCTGTAACCTTTTCCATTATCCTCCCATCTCATGAAAAATGTAATATTGTGGTTGCAGTGTTCCCATTCCCTCTTAGCATATGAAAAATGAGATTTTTGGACAAGGTATCATTATCCACCTCTGAATTATGAAAAACATATTTCTATCTATTGTGTAGTTTGGCACCATGGTGGAAGTTTTGTTGGTAATGTGGGATGGAGCTGAAAATGGAATATTTGAATATATGTTTATAACTTAGAAATTAGGGATAAAATATGTAAAAATGGCCCACATACCATTAATATATACGCCCAGACTATATATGATACATGTCACATATAAGTGGGATACTAAAAACATTGAGCTAATTGGAATAGATATATTTTGTTATGTTGAATCATGAATAATGCTTATTGGGGGGACTAATTACATATGAAGACATTTATTTCATACTTCAATCAAATGGTTTAAAATTACAATAACATCCACCAAACATACATAATTATCATACCTGGTCAATCGAAGCATCCTAGTTTGTCATTCTGGTGTGAACACACATTTACAAGTTAGTTTTCCATAGTTTCTACTCTAGGTTCAAACAAAAATTTTTCCTCAAAATGGCACTAACATAAGCCATCATAAGTTATTCCCAACAAGTCGTATGACCACCAAGACCTTGTGAGTGTTTATCTTAGGGATATCGTAGGTGCACTCCATTGCAAAATAATTTTGTGCATGCCCTCTTGTCAAGAGTGACATTGTCCTACACATTTGTATGAGACTATGTCCAGGTCGCACACCACTAATAGCATAAATATCCCATTCACGCATCACCCATATAGAGAAAGGGGGTTGGAGATAAAAATTCCCATTCATTTAGAACTGGCACCCCATCCATCACGCAATCTACGATCCAATGCGAATGGATTATGTAACTATAGTCAGAAATGTCATGGGTACGGCCTTTTCCCACACTTGTGAGCACCCCTTTTCCTTTGAAACCTCCAACATCATTAGCATTAGAAAGGAGAAAAAGGTGTGTCACTTGCAGAGATCAACACAATCATTTACATAAAATCATCTAAAAACCATTATAAAAAGGCTTGTATCATTTTTAGGTGTCTGCATGAGGAAGTTTTGAATTACCTATTGGATTTTTTCAACCATGTTCTAAACATGTTAATGAACCAAATGCATGTATAGATTTCCCAATTTTAAATTAGGACCTTATTTTTGTGTAATAAATACATAACATAGTAGAAAGATAACAAAGATGACCCAACAAACTTGGGGACACAATAAAAGGTTGGAAAGTCCCACAAAATAAAATACCTAGAACCATAAGTTATGGTGGGGCTAAAAAAACAAAGGTGGTATAGATATGGTGTCAGGGAAATACTAAAACATATTGAGAAATAGGGGAAGAGAAAAGAAGGGGAATATGTGGAACAATTAGAAAACAAGGAAACACACAAATAAACGACCAACATAGATTAATAATCGACCAATACACTTGAATAAGATAAATTTACATATGATGAATAACATGTATTGAAACTAAGTGTCTACTTTAATAAGCTTAATGCACCTGTTGTATACCATATTTCTATGTGGTGACATAAACAACTCATATGTTCAACGTTAGGGGAAAGAACCCTATAATTGTGCACACATCAAACATGTACAATTGTTTTCTCCATAAAATGCTTATAAAAGTGTCAATAGTTATTCAAATTTTATTCGATGATAGTTTTAAAGAGACTATCAAGAATGTGACACATATGATGTACCATTATTGGTACCCTGGTCAAATGTCATATACTAACAATATTTGTACTAAATCAAATAAAAATCTACTTTTCCTTCCAACTAAACACATGAAACAAAATCATGAAGCCACCCTGTCATAAGCTACATAATAATATACTTTTATTTTTTCCAACTAAATACATACATGACTATGTTCATCCACAAAATTAAGGTGCCCATTTATAAGGTCCTCTCCTCTAAATATTTAGGGGTTGAACATGTTAGATCTTTACGTAAGAGTAAATGTTTACATTAACTAACCAACTTATTTAGGTGTAATTGGAAAGTCCGTGCAATTCCATGGGATTGGAGAATCAAAATCACCAATAAACTTATGATTTAATAACCACTTAGACAAGAAAGTAGAGAGATTGTGTTTACACCTTGTTGTTCCATGTTTGGAATGATTTGTTATGATGAAATTCATCCTAAATATGGAGAACATTTCTCCCTCTATGATTGAATATGAAATTCCAGACTAAATACATACATGACTTTATTCATCCACAAAATTTAAGGTGCCCATTTATAAGGTCCTCTCTAAATATTTAGGAGTTGAACATGTTAGACCTTTACGTAAGATCAAACATTTACATTAACTAAGCAACTTATTTAGGTGTAATTGGAAAGTCCGTACGATTCCATGGGATTGGAGAATCAAAGTCACCGATAAACTTATGATTTTATAACCGTTTGGACAAGAAAGTAGAGAGATTGTGTTTACACCTTGTTTGATCCATGTTTAGAATGATTTCTTATAATGATGAAATCGATCCAAAACATAGAGAAAATATCTCTATCTGATTGAATCCCAAATCGCAAGAATTAGCTATACAAAATAGTTGCCAAGGACTGAAGGATTTCTGTTCTACCAAATTCACCCGAGACACAATCGTAACTTCATCCTCTATTTATCAGTATATCTCTATATTAGAATTGGTAGATGACTAGACAGCAACTTTTACACTATCACATGCTCTGTTAAACCATCACCCATTCGATAATATCTCTACTTTTTTAATTCAATCTCATTTTTGTTTTGTTTTGTTTTGGTGGGCCGTGAAAGCCTCCAATCCTAAAACAAGTAGTAGTTTTAAAATTAATAAACAACCATTATTGTACCTCGTAGGACAAAAAGAATACCACTGACAAGTTACAGCTTCATCTCAAGAATTCCAACGAACAACTTGAGAATAAAAAAAGGAACGCAGGTTATACCAAGTCCAACCATGATAATGAGAAGGCTAAACAGCTTGCAAGTGACATTGACAAGCGCGCCCTTGCGAATCCCAACCTGTGAAAAAGCCATTACAGTTATCAGTTGGGCTTGGGATTTGAGAAAAGCCAGCTTTAAGCCATCCACAAATAAACAATAAAACTGGTGAGCCCCTTGTTTCCGCCATTTCTACGGCGTTTCTTAGAATGTGCTGACGTTTATGCCGCGGCGATAAGACATTTGAAGGGAATCCGCAGTGCTTTTCTAACTGTCATTTGGATGTGCACGATGCACTACTGACCTGGGCCATGTGAAGCTTTCATCATCTTCCAAATCCACAAAATGAAAACAGCTGACTAACTTATCTCTTTCCACATGTCTTCACTTTGGTATCAATCTAGAGTCAAATATTTTCATTCTTCTTTTGAAAAATTGAAATAGCGGTTATATTATAAAACTAAAACCAAAACAGTAAAAAAATCACCAAAAAAATTAGTAATATGGAAGGCAAATACACATGTATGTATGAGAAACAAAATGAAAAAAAGTGGCAAACAATCCACAGATTACAAAATCACATCATAAAACAAGAAAACAAAAATTAGACAATAATGACGAAGAGAGAGGAATGAGGAAGGTCTCTGCAGTTCGGTTTACCCTACCCACCACCTAGAAGATCCTCCCTATGGCCTTCATTCTTTTCTTCACAATCATTATCTTGGTTCCTGAGTGGTGAAATTGCGAAGGCCAGTGGAGGGTACTTTTCATTTGCGGGAGGTAGCAATGAAATGTGATGACAAGGTCATGATGAGCCCCACCTCCCACACATTTATTTAAGGGTGTTTACGACTCTATCATGTTATTAAAAAACTTTAAGGAATGTTTAAGATATTGTGATTTTAAAATTATTTTTCTGAAAAGAACAAAATTACCCTGAACTTTCAAATGGATGTCAAATTTAAGGTCAAACATTTTTATTGACGTCTCACACCATTACATTCACTCCCCCCCTCTCATTAACTGTCAATGTGAGTAATACCTATTGATATAACTAGAATAGATGTCTTAAATTTATCTATTGGAAAAAAAAATGAACATGGATATCTATCTCAAAGTGCATGTCTTGTATTTTTCATATAATTCTACTTACCAAAGGTTCCACATTGGTTAATAAATCCAACACCTTTAAAACATTTAGATTATAGACGATATATTCCTTTAATATAAATATAACAATGTGTTGGGTTAAAAAAAATTCTTTGAAAGAATGGGGTTAAATTCTATCATAAAATCTTGTCACATGTCTAAGATATTGTAATTTTTGACTCGTTATTTTAAAATAAATGGATATTGCTTATGACATTCAAATAAACGTTAAAATTTAATTTGACCCGCCTCTATAGTGAAAAGATTACAAATTTATAAAAAAACAAATTGAAATTCTTCAATTAATATTTTATAAACCAGGTCATAAATTAGTTTTTATCAATGTTTCATACCACTTCATCATCCATGGATGTAAATTTTTAGACAACTTCAACATTTCACACAAATTTGGCAAATAAGTAAAGACCCATATTCTTTGTTTGGTGTAATTCATAGAAAATGATGTATTAGAGCCATTTAATTGAAAATTACGTTTTATAAAAAATAATTAAAGTCTTATCTAAGTTCCTTGTGCATGTGCATTAAAAGAATCAAATTATGCTTCCGTTGTTTATGCGCTAACATATGGAGCTCATAGCCAATGGGGTTTGGGTGGATCGGTTAAGATAGACGGTTGTGTCCGGATCTAGCCGGTTCAAACCCCGCTGGGCACAATCCCTTTGAGGTGGTTTATCGATGGTGGCGGTTGTTGCATCACCAGTGGTTGCGAATGGTGGTTCTTATTAGCGGTGGTGGAATTTGCATCATTGACATTGGCATTGGCGGTGGATGGTGGCTCTAAAAAATGGGGATGTCGGAAAAATTGCATCTTCGATTCGAGCTCAATGGTCACAGTTGGTGATTGTGATGGATTAATTGTAATATCTTGTTTGAGGACATTGGTTTTGATAAGGGAGAGGACCCAAGAACCCCCCGGTTCATAACTCTTTGGTCAAAAGCGTTTAACGATAAAAAAACATATGGAACCCATCATTTAATAGTGCCAATTTCTCCAACATTAATTTTTTTGTTGATTTTTTAGTAGATCAACACTTATTAACTAGAAATGATACTATAAACATGTAATGGGGATGCTAATAGTGCTACTGAGATATGAATAAGGAAAATTGTGACTGAAAAGAAAAACAAGTAAATTGAAGTGATAGAAAGGGGAGAAAAAGAATGTGAGAAGTAAAGCACATTGAGACAAAGTGAAGAAAAATCCTACAGTAGAAGTATTGGAAAGGTTTCATATTGGGAACTAATCCATCCACATACACACAATTAGATTTGAGAAAAACATTAATGCAAAGGTGTAGAGCTAGGGAATATATGCAAATTTTTGTGGCAACTTCTACAAAAACAATAGAACTTTTACTCATTTTTTTGCAGAAGATTCCTAGGGAGAAGGCCCTAGCCTAAAAAAAGTTCCTATTATAGTCCATGATTAATCTACAAATCATTGGACTTAACAAGGAGAGTAAAATGCACTTTATCGTCCTACAAAAACCAAAAAACTAGTTCCTATATAGCAATATATATATCACTAAACTGTACATTCCTAGATTGTAAACAAAAAGAGTGATACCCACTCCATACTGAACGAGATCAAATTAGAGAACCTTGAATTCAATATTCCATGGAAAATCTTGGAGTATTTTCTGCCAGAATTTCCACCTCTGATTTGCTTGAAGACAAAGGAGACAAAGAAGAGCTAACACAACAATCCGACAAATCAACTTTGGCCTTCTCTAGGAGGAAGAGTCCCTGGTTTTTTGCCACTGCCACCAAGCCATGAGAGAGATATTTCACTCCACGAATTAGGGCATGAGTATGAAATTGTAAGCTGACCATCCTTGCTTCTAGGTCCTTCATTTCTTTTGTGGAGGAGAAACTGGCCAGCTAAATTAGAGATAATGTTGGCCACGCTCAACCCCTACACCACATCAAACACATTCCTTTGACCCAAAGATTGACCAAGGTCCAACATTAACCTCCTCAATTGATCATAGACAACCAATTCTTCTTCGTTATCTTCAATGCTCTCAGCCATTGACCAAACCTACTCCAACCACCCCCTCATGGCCACATTTTTAATTCTCCCATTGAGCCACTCCGAAAAGGAATCACCCAAATCAAGCCTAGTCTGAGCACAACACCGTGTCCTCCTAGAGCCCCCTGCAGAGTCTCCACAGGAAACCATGAGAGAAGAAGGATAAATAGACCAATGAACTTTAACTTACCATACCCACCTTGAAGGCAAACCAACTAAACTACAGAAGAAGGAGCCGAAAAGATAACCCAAAGGTAACTAAAATGTGGCTTAAAAGCCAAACACCTTCCCCGAAGCCAATGAATGCTAGGTATGTGCCACGCTTCAAATCGAAAACCAAATCCTTCCTTTGAAAAAAACCATCATTTCCGAGAGGGGGGGAAACAAGGGGTATGCCATTAGAGATTACAAGTCCCCTCTGCATGAGCCAAATGTGCATCATTAACCAAAAGGGATTGAATGTCATTGGGGAAAAACATATCCCATGATTGAGCTATCACCCGACCCTTATTCCAAAGCATGACACCAATATTAGATAAACCATATGCCACCTTATCATCTTCTCGACAAATATGAGAAAAAATCATTTCCTCAAAATTGGGAAAAATTTCCTGAATGTTATCACAAATGGATTTTAATTTCCATGCATGAGAAGTGTTTCCTTGCACTATCATAATGATAGCTAGAGATTCGCCTTCAACCCAAATTCTAGACCATTTCCTATGCTTAGCTTCATCGAGACCCCGCCACAAGGTCATGCCTTCTATGAAATTATTGGAAGCTACACTGCAATTAAAAGCCATAGCAAGGACAAACTGACAATTAACATTACGAAACACACACCCATAACCAATGACACTAGGGTTGCCTTTAGAGGCCCTATAAAAGTTTTGTTTGATCCAACCTGCTGAAGGAGGACTCCAATGTGTCAACCTCTTATCCTTACTACCCTTATCTGGAAATAGAACTTTTACTCATTATTTATAATTTGAAACTTATGATTTAATAACCAACTTATTTAGGTGCCCAGTTATAAGGTCCTCTCCTCTAACTATTTAGGGGATGAACATGTTAGATCTTTACGTAAGAGTAAATGTTTACATTAACTAACCAACTTATTTAGGTGTAATTGGAAATTCCATACAATTCCATGGGATTGGAGAATCAAAGTCACCAATAAACTTATGATTTAATAATCACTTAGATAAGAAACTAGAGAGATTGTGTTTACACCCCGGTTTTTCCATGTTTGGAATGATTTCTTATGATGAAATTCATCCTAAATATGGAGAAAATTTCTTCCTCTATGATTGAATATGAAATTCCAAGCTAAATACATACATGAATTTATTCATCCACCAAATTTAAGGTGCCCATTTATAAGGCCCTCTCCTCTAAATATTTAGGGGTTGAACATGTTAGATCTTTACGTAAGAGCAAACATTTACATTAACTAACTACCTCATATAGGTGTAGTTGGAAAGTCCATACAATTCTATGGGATTGGAAAATCAAAGTCACTGATAAACTTATGATTTTATAACCGTTTAGATAAGAAAGTAGAGAGATTGTGTTTACACCCTGTTTGATCCATGTTTAGAATGATTTCTTATAATGATGAAATTCCTACTAAAAAATTACATCGTCGGTGCAAGCTCAGTGGTCACAGTTAGTGATTGCGATGGATTAATTGTAATATCTTGTCTGAGGACATTGGTTCTGTTAAGGGAGGGGACCCAAGAACGCCCCGGTTCATAGCTCGGGTCAAAAGTGTTTAACGATAAAAAAAAATATGGAACCCATCATTTAATAGTGCCAATTTCTCCAACATTATTTTTTTAATTGATTTTTTAGTAGATCAACGCTTGTTAACTAGAAATGATACTATAAACATGCAATGGGGATGCTAATATTGCCACTGAGATATGAATAAAGAAAATTGGGACTGAAAAGAAGAACAAGTAAATTGAAGTGATAGGAAGGTGAGAAAAAGAATGTGAGAAGTAAAGCACATTGAGACAAAGTGAAGAAAAATCCTACCATAGAAGTATTAGAAAGGTTTCATATTGGGAAATAATCCATCCACATGCACATAATTAGCTTTGAGAAAAGCATTAATGCCAAGGTGTAGAGCTAGGGAATATATGCGAATTTTTGTGGCAACTTCCACAAAAACAATATAACTTTTACTCATTATTTATAATTTGAAACTTATGATTTCACTAATTTAGCATATTCTACTTTGACAAAATGTATTTTGAACTTGTTTTGTTTAATGGGAGTATTTATCAAAACCTAGATATTTACCTTAGATATATCCAAATCAGCCATTCAGGAAATATGATGTAGCCTAGAATTTACAAGATAACAACCTAGTCGTGCTGACACATCACTCAGCCTAGACTGAGCACTCACCCGAAACATGCAAAGGTACTAGGTACCTCTTTAGGGTTGCTGTAATAGGATGCTAACATGATGAAGACAGACACATAAAGACTCATCACTAATTCATCATTCTACAGTGCATGCTACCCACAGATCTATGAAAGAACAAGCTTAAACAATAATCATGATTGAAACACTATCATGCACTACTCAATTACACAGGATGACACTTAGATTCAGCCAATTTTTTCCATAAATATATAAGCTCCTTACAGTATAGTCAATTCATCTTAGGGCACATATGAATCTGATACACATATTCAGAATCATACATACATATCTATATATCTTTTCCACACACATACATAGATCTCTCCCACTATGCACCTAATAATCATATATATAGGGTGGTGACTTTCCCTTCACTTCTTAACTACTCCAGAAATAGGTCGCATGCTATTATTAGCCATATGCCATTTACAATTATAGCCACACATGCAAGTGCACTATTTATAGTCCTCTTACAGATAACTAAAGTGTTCACTCTATTCTTAGCTTGTCGCCATTCATAGGTGTTTTGATCCGCTCTTCTAAATATGGAAATTACATGGGGCACATATCTCTGCATCATTGATGTGTTCCACACGCCATCTTCTAAAAATAGATCCTCATGCCAAAATCAGCTAAGTCCTGAAATCTAAACTTGCCTTCCACGTGCGAGTCCTTCCTATCCTTCCATGCCTTAGATCTTGGCCTTCTATCCCACGCGGAATCCTTGTGTGATTTTGCCAAGTATTCAGGACGAAAATGGTTATCTCCAAAATTTTAAGGAAAGAATAAGAATGAAGAATTTGGAAAAATAAAGAATTTATATGAGGTTATTCAAGCAACCTCCTCAGTATTAGTTTACAGTATCAGCTCTAGATACTCCTCTTTTACTGCAGCCTCCAAATCCTGCCATTCAATGAGTGCCTATTTCACTTTCTTTAGGATGTCCACAACTATGGATTCCAAATCATATCACGTAATTCCCATTTCTCGTTCTGCAAAACCAACACAACACTGGACATGAATGTCATCCTTCCTTCCAAAAGGTCCATTTTCTGCACAATCAACTTTCCAAACTCTTCCAGTCGAGTTTTATGTGGCTCTTGTTCTGCTGCCAGGGCCTCGCACTTTTGTTTAACCATGGACAACCTTTTTGCATGGCCCAAGGTCTCATCCTTCATGGCCTTCTAGACCTCATTGTTCTCTTCCAAGGTCTTAATGTTGATGAGCAACTCTGGAGCTGTGCATATATTTAAAGCTTGATCCACTTTCTTCAAGACTTCTTATAATGCCTGCAACAACCCTTCATACGATGTGATTTTCCTCATCACGGATCCTTTCTCCTGTTCTACATCCTTCTCTGATTGTTTCGGCACTTGTACACGTAGAGTTTTATCTTTGAGCACCAAGTCCACCAACTTCCCCACATAGTGTATCACTGAAGGAAATGTTTGTGGTACCTTGGGTTCCAAGTGTGGCCTTGTTTTGATGACATTGTCCCCAATCTCCTCTGCGATGCTTATGAATACTTCATTCTTCTTATGCACGAAGTCCCTTTCCTGCATTATGCACGCTATCTCTGCGTCCTTCATCTTCAAGTCTTTGTGCAGCACCTTGATTGTGGTAGATTTATCCATGTTCCTTCTGACCACCTCCACTGAAACTTTTACCAGTGCATTACTGACCTGCTCGTCTGATAGGACAGTAGGCTTTACTATCATGTGTCTAGCCTGGGGTGCCTTCTTCAATCACCTTGATACGCATGACTCTTCACATACATAAAAATTAGGCTCATCTATGTGGGTGTGCATCGACCAGGATAGTTGCTTTCATGTTCACACAGTTGCCATATCTTCATCCTTCAACTCCTAGTCAAACAGATCCTTCTGCACTATTGTGCTCTAGAAGCGGGTGCAAAAAATATTTCCCGTGTCCTATGCATACCCCATGGCTAGTGGAACGTGCTCTCAACTCTCCCTTCTAGACCTCTGCTGCTTAGGATATCTAGCCTCCAAATTTGGAGCTTGTGTCTCCATGTCTTGTGTATCTTCTGCAGCTATTTCCTCTGGTCTTCTCTCTTCTCCATCCTTCTCCTTTGATTCCTCACCCTTTTCTACTGTGTTCTTTGGGGGTGTAGTAGATGTAGGCGCGCTCTCCTCAGATTATTCTACCTCCTCACTCAACTTGAGCTTCCTCCTTCTCTGTGCGGTCACTTCCTTCTACGGGGAGAGCCAGGGTGATCTGCACACAGAGGTTGGGCTAACACCTTGGGTCCTTGTTCTCCTTAATACCCTTTTAAACATATGCTCCCTGTGGACCACATTCATGTCCTCTTCATCCCCCTCTTATGGCTGAGGTAGTGTAATGGTGTGCTCAGCTTCTCTCAGACTTGTAGGATGTTTCCTACCCCTATGCTCTAAGCCGCCACTATCTTCATGCTCTTCCTCCTCATCCTACACTTTTTTTTTCTCTGAGGGCTTAGGTGCTGGGAAATTCTCCATTGTATGCTTCCCTTTTGGTGATGCTGGAAGTGTAAAATCACCTTCCACATATTTGTTGTTCTCCATATCTGGATTCAACTAGAGGCACACCAACGCTACCCCCAAATCTGCTACAACTAAGCTTATTGGCTTGATGTTCAGCACTTCAGAAATTATTCTCTCTATGTAGGCACTCCTACCATGGTATACATACTTCTTCTGTAATGTATGGTAGTCACAGTCTACCTTGTTTGCATTGAAGTTTAATCTGTGCATGTCGGTAAACCTATGAACAGATTCCTGGAAATACCTTGCAGTGAACGTGTAAGGTAACTTGCACCAAGGGCTCCAAGTTCCATCCTTCATTAGAAAGTGCGTGATGAAAAAATGCTGGTATATAAAAAACTGAACTTGTTTTCCTACCACTCCTGGTAGGTCCTTTGCTATTCGCAACTCTTCCCTAAATGTTGTGCGGAGTCTATCATACCACTTCTCCGACTTGTCATAGTCCCCTTGCATAGGTATTTGCTGAATCTTTCAGCTGGGGACTTGTTCTCCATGGGGTATTCCCATATTTTCTCCTTTGGTCTGTCTGGTACTCTGATTTCCATGAAGACTAGTAATAGGAGAACAGCCCCAAATTTTATCTTCCCTCATGTGCACGCTTCTTCGACTATTTTTTCTACAATATAGCTGACAATGTTGTATACTATCCCTTCCAACATCTTCTGTGCCACATGCAACCACATGGTGTTTACTTGCGACCACCGCTCCTGATCATTCAATTTGGTAACCAGATGTGTTGCAGCTTGTATAACTGGACAATTCTTAAATTTTTCGATGTCCATTCCGCATGGACCCTTCAGGTATCCCAACTCCTATTTGGTCTTTAAAATTGTGGCTTTATTTGTAAGGTCACTTTTTATATCCTCTCCTATGGCCTTCAGACCTATCACTGATGAAACAAACGCAGACAAAATTCTAACTCTGGATCCTACAAAGTAGGATCAGTCTTCGTGAACCCTTCTCATGAGCCACTGGTACAAGGGCTCATACTTCCCAAAATATGGCAGCTCATACAACTAATATACCCTGATTTTCTTCAAGAGATTTTCATCTGCATCATCATATACCGGCATGTCATCTGTCATGCGTTTGTTGGTTCTAACCATGAGTAAGGAGTAGAGATCCTTCTTGTTCTCCGACGTCCTATGATTATATTCACTCACTTTACTTTTTCTAATGGGTGAATCCCATTCTTGGCCAACAATAACTCCTTCTAGGTACTGCATCTCTGAAAAATGAATTTTGGGTGCCATCTCTTCTTCCTCAATGACCTCCTTTTTCTTTTCTTTTTCTGCTACTGTAGATGCCTTCTTTGGTGCCATTTTTACCTTGCCAATGTCTCCTCTTCACCCTTGAATCTCTACAAATCAAACCCTAGCTCGATCCAACTTTGTCCTAGGTGGAAACCTTGTAACCTAACTCTTTTTTATTTCTCTGCTTCACTCAAACCCTTCACCACTAGGGACACAAGCTTCTTAAAGCACAAATATGGTTGCCACGCTTGATTTCACACCCTTCACACCTTAAATTGATCACTCGGCTCTTTGTACTTTTCTCTTCTCTCAAATATTCTTAGTGGCAACAGTAAAAATGAATCCATATCCCTTCCTTCTATAAATTTTTCAAAATTTGATGCATTTATTGTTCCTCACCTACCAAATATCCCTTCATTCATTAACCAAATCCGTTCATTCTGCACAGTACATCTTTGTGCCTAGCAATAACCTTCTAGCACGCCTTCCTACCGTCTGGTCACAGACTTCTCTTCAGTGCGCGCTCCTACGCCCGAGTACCTTGTCATTGCACCTTCTCCTGGTAGCTATCATGGCCTTCGCTTACCTCATGTTATACTATTCCTTCATCCATCTTCATCCTTGGTCACCTTTTGAGAAGTAATCCTCTTTAAAGCACACCACACTAAAGGTATGTGCAATCCTCTATGCATACACATTCTTCATACAATAATTAGCTTCATGCGTGTAAGAGTGCTTATTACACAAACAACAACTAAATTGACAAAGCATAGCGACAATAAAATAAATTCATTAAGGAAATACCGAATTGAAAACCTAGACTAAATGGCAACACTGCCTTATTACAAACACCAAAAAGACTTATTTACAGTAGGGCTTCAACCTACTCCCATTAAAGTAACCAGGTATCCGTGTTCCATCAAGTGCTTCTAATTGGCATGCACCTGATTCAAGTATAGAAGTTATAACATATAGCCCCAACCAATGTACTTTGAGCTTTCCTGGATGGCGCAAGAACTTTGAGTCATAAATAAGAACCATTTGTCTAATCTCAAACTTCTCATCTCTTATGTTTTTGTTATGCCATGCTTTCTGCCTAGCCTTTTCCTACTTCTGACTCCACCATGCTATGGCTCGACGCTCATCCAATTGAATCATCTTTTCAATCCATTCTTTTAAATCTTGTTCATTAGCTAGACCTCCAGCATGGACAATGTGCAAAGAAGGTAACATCAATTATATAGGAAGAATAACTTCTGCGCCAAACACCAATTGAAACGGTGTGGCTTTGTTCAATCTCTTGTAAGTTGTTCTATATGCCCAAAGCACAACTGAAACCTTGTCATCCCAATCCTTTCTTCCAACATCAATTTTATTTGTCAAAGTCTGGCCCAAATTTTTGTTGAAAGCCTCAGCTATTCCATTTTCCTGAGGATGGTAAGGTGTATTTTTGTGGTGTGCAACCATAAACTCATCTAATAGGATCCTAATTGTCTCATTCAAAAAGTGTGTACATCTATCAATTGTCAAGCTTAGAGGACATCCATATCTTGTGTAAGAACATTCTCCCATAGAAACCTAGCTGTTGTAGCTATCGTACAGTCTTTGGTAGGTGCTACTTCTGCACACCATGTGAGATAATCTGTGCAAGTAATGATATAGCGTGATCTAGTCCTACGTGCGGCTAATAAAATAGGTCCTACAAATTCAATGGCCCATATCTCAAATGGTTCAACACTAGTAATTGGTCTCAAAGGCATCTCATCTCTTTGCCCTAGTTTTCCTAGGCACTGGCAATGATCACACACCTTGCAATAGTCTTTACAGTCTTTATACAATGTCTCCCACCATAATCCAATAATTAAGATCTTCCGGGCAGTCGCATCACCTGCATAATGGCCTCCTGCAATACCACCATGAGCTTCTTCCATGATATCCTTGCGCTCATGCTCTAACACACAATGATGTAATACTTCATCTCTGCCTAACTTGTAAAGGTCACCACTAATCAACATAAACGGTGCCACACGTATAGCAAGATGCTTCTTTTCTAATGATTTCATTCCTTCTGGTGCCATACCTATTCGTAGAAAGACAACAATGTCTTCTAGTTCCATGGGCACATGTTGGAACCTGTATAACTGTGCATCTGATAGTGTCTCTTCAATTATCTATGCCTCCTCTCCTGTATTGATTCTAGATAAATGGTTGGGTCCAGAGTTGCTTTTCCCTAGCTTTACCACAACTGTGAAGTCAAACTCTTGAAATAGGAGCACCCATCTACATATGCGCCCCTGTAAAACTAGATTATTTACCAAGTACTTTAATGCCATTTGATCTATATAAAACAAAAATGGTGTTGCTAACAGGTACTGTTGAAACTTGTACAATGCATAAATCATTGACAAAGCTTCGCACTCTGTAGTTGTATAATTCCATTCAACAGGAGTCAGCTTCCTACTAGAAAAACAGATTGGATGATCAAGAATACCTTCAATAGGTTGAGCTAACACATCACCAATGACCATACGTGAAGCATCCACATGTACATGAAATGGTTTATCCCATGATGGAAAGCGCAGAATGGGCGCGATAGTAAGTCTCTCTTTTAATATCTCAAACGCGCGCTGCTGCAGTTCTCCCCAATAAAATGTACCTTTCCCCTTCAGTAATTCTTCCAAGGGTGCTGCAATTATGGCATACCCTTTTATAAAATTTCTGTAATACCCTGTATGACCTAAGAATCCGTGCACCTCACTTTGACTAGTAGGTGCTTCTAGGCCTAAAATGACTGCAACCTTGGCTGGATCAACTAACAAACCTTCCTTGCAGATGATATGTCCTAATAGTATCCCAAATGGCATAGTATATATGTACTTCTTGATATTCAAAGAGATACTCAATTGTCTACATCATTCAAACATTAAACACAGATTGTCACAATGGTCTTTCACAAGCCCATTTACTGTCCAATCATCTAGGTAGACTTGCAAGAAGTTGTGAATAAAATCTTTGAATGCCTAAAAAACTATTCACGAGAATACAACATGCACATTCTTTAACCCAAAAGGCATCACAGTATAGGAAAAACTGCCCCATTCAGTTGTAAATGTTGTCTTTTCTTAATCCTCCTGAGCGATCCTAACCTGATGATACCGAGAAAATCTGTTTTTGAAAGAATATATTTTCCGTCCTGCAACTCCTTCTAGTATTTCCTCAGTGAATAGTGTAGGGAATGGATTTGTAATGCATGCAACATTCAGCTCCCTATAGTCCACACATATCCTAATCTGTCCATTCTTCTTGATATTGATCACCATTGGGCTAACCCATTCTGACTCATCAAGGGGCTTGATAATTCTAGATTTCAACATTTTATCAATTTCTTCCTTTACCTTTTCATGTAAATTAGGAATTATTCTGTAAGGTCTCTTTCTAACTGGCCATGCACCATCCTTAAGTTTGATCTTCATTTCCCCAAGTGATTCATGTACGCCTTTAAGTTCATGATATCCTCTAGGGAATAAGTCCTGATAATCCCTGAGTAACTCAATGATCTTTGTTACCTCCAACTCTAACCAGTAGTCCCTAATTATGGCCTCCTTAGGCTCAACACCTAAACCTATGTTCAACTTCTTTTTCTTCATGGGTTTATGGTAGGTGCACGTATTCTTGTCTGCACTTTCCAAGACCTCGTGCACCCCATGTGAATGTTCAATATCCAAGTTTTCAACTTCCTCATCATCCACGATGTAGACCATCTTTCCTTTCTCTTTCTCAAGGCAAGCACGTGTAAGTAATTCAGAGTCCATTCCATCTTCCTTTTCAAAACATGCACCGAACTCTACCTCACCATATAATTCCTGAATATGCTCTTCTGATTTTGCACTATCTCCCATAGTTAAGCGCTTGAAAAATTTTAATGCCTCTGCTACTGGAGGTTGAGTCGAGAAATAATCAAATTTCTGGATAATACTTCTATTCAAATTTTGCCAGTTCCTAGTTTCTCTATGTAGTTCTGGATATACATACCAAGCGCGTGCACATCCTTGGAGTGTGGAATACAATTTATGTACCTAGAGTGATGGTGGTAATGCTTCCTGTCCTATTGTCCAGAGTCTCTCACACTGCTGAATATGATGTTGAATAGGTTGATTACCATGATAAGTACATATTTGTGTAGGTGCATTGTTCCTTAGAAACCTGGTAGATAAAGCTATTCCAATCTCTTCCCAGTTTATAAGATTATCTCTGTGGACTACCCACCAGCACGCTGCTGTCCCATGTAATGTATATACTAACATATCCCTCCATGTAACTGGATCTGCCCACTGTGTTTCCATAGCCTTCAGAAAGGTAGAAAGATCTTCTGTCCCTGTATACCAAGATACTGTGCTACCGATCCGTCGAATTAAGTGAGATCTATTCGTGCACGCAACTAAACTTTTCACCTCATGCCCTACCAGTTCATATGTACCATGAGCCCAATTGTCACAAGAAATACTCGTAGTATCACTAATAGAATGAGAATCTTCCCACTGTAGAATGCCTTCTTTTGATGGCTCGTTGACCTCTGGATCCTGAATAACACGTACATAGACTCTACTCAAATCCTCCTCACTTAGAGGCTCAACATAGGGCGTAGACTTCCCATTTGTCAAGGGTATCACAACCCTCTCCTCCTTGTTTTCAAAGCTGATATATCCCTTATTGAATCTCAAGTCAACATTATTCGCATAACACCAAGGGCATCCAAGCAAGGCTGGAAAATTTTCTACTTCTGCAAGTGCTAATACCTCAAAATCCCCAGTAAACTTGGCCCCTTGTATAGTTATAGATGCATCCTTCAACACTCCTATGGGAGTGGCCTTAGTTTGGTTTTCCATAAACAACACATTAGATGATGGCTACAATGGAGGCCTCCCCATTTGTACCCAAGCATCTAATGTCAACATATTTACTTTCACGCCTGTATCAATCAATATATTGCTCAACGGCCACCCATCGACAACAACATTAAGAGTAATTAATTTGTCATAATCAATGATATCAGGGGGAAGATTTGCATGCAGAATCTACCATCTGGTCTTAAGATTTACGCGCAGAGTGTTCCTTTTCAACCAACTTCCCAATAGTGGAATAATGTTCTCCTGGCGCAACATCTTGCACACCTCCCGTACATCATCGATATCAGTTTGGACTGTCTCTGATGCTTTCTTTTTCTCCTTTAGGTACTGTATCTTGCCTTGAAGATTCCTTAGCACTTCCATAGTATCTTGGTAAACTTCTTTCTGATGAGCAGGATCTGGGTACCTCGCATGCAAAACTTCCTCCTTGGTAATCGTAAGGTTCTGGTGCAATGCCTCTCACGCAAGTGCTACTTCAGCACATGTAGTGATATTTACTGTCAACACCTCAAGTCCTTCTATTATATTGGGCATCCATTGGTCTTCTACCGTACGCTGGAATCTAACCATCTCGGAGCCTTTGTTTTCTTGCTTATGCTGCTTGCTCAAATGCTCATATAAGTCCAGGCACTCTTCATAGCTATGGCTCTTCCTGCAGAAAGAACATGCATTATTCTGAGGACATTCGCGCCTGTAGTGGTCAGGAGATCCACACATATAACATGTTCCCTAAGGAAACTCTCCTCTTCCTCTACCTCAGCCTCTTCCTCCATATCCACCATGATATCCACGATCCCCTTCAAAACGCCCCTCATTCCTGCCATAGCATGTTTGAGTATGATCCCGATCCTGGTGCTCATTCCTACCCTTAGAATTATCTGTGATACCTGTCTATCATACTCTAATGTCTATGACATCCTGGATCTAAGCAATCAATTGACAATCCTCAGTATCATGGGTCGTGGACCTGTAAACCTTGCAAAAGTAGGATACAATCTTCCTTATTGCATGTTGTAACAAAGGATAGTGGCTAACATCATGATTCAAATGGAAAATTTCACAATCCAATAGTAATGAGTGTACAGATCTGTGAGGACAACTATCCTTAGTGTGACCTTCCACTTCACAATCTATACACCAAATTCTTGAGCGTGTTTCATGGGCTGAATTTGCTAACAGATTTTCTAACTGCTTAGCCATAACTACGATCTGTGCTTCTAGGAATGTACTGACTCCATTGTTAATTTTCCCAACTATCTCAGTGTGCAAGGCTTCTTCCAGTGCTTGGCACAGATCCGTGTATGTCTTATGTGACAGTTCCCTCCTAAAAGGTGATATCAATCCTCCAATGAACCATTGTGCATATTGGCTAGTGTGGATATCATAAGACAACTTAGATAGAAGTGTCTTAAAATGAGCATCATATGCACGTACAATCTCAATACTTCCTTACTTGATATCTTTGAGCACACTTATACTCTTCTGCTCAAACTCAGGGATATGGAACTCTTTCAAGAAAGCATCCCTCAGTACTACATAATCCACACAAGTTTGATCAGGGTCAAACTTCCTATACCAGCTGTGCGTGCGCCCCTGTGATGTAGTAGTGAATTGACTTGCCTTCCGCTCAGCAGCTATGATCCCTTTAGTGCCACAAGATTTCACACATATGCACATGTTTGGAACAATCCTCTATACCTCTATACTATGAGAGACGAAGAGACATCTCCATATAGATATTCTGTGGTTGTTGCAGACCTTGACCACCTGACCTGGAACCTCCTGTGTTCCCTCTACCTCCAGAACCACCAGATCCACTGGAACTAGAACCACCTATACCTCCCAATCCTCCACTTGTAGCTAGAGTAGGACCTGTAGATGTACTCCCATGTGCTCCAATAGTAGTACTATACTGAACCCCTATAGTCTGTGAGGTAGCTCCACTTCAAGAGGTGAATCCAACATTCTGCATGCTCACATTCTGGGTGGATGATGCACCTAAGAATGCTCCTCCATATAACATTGAGGTTGTATGTCCTGTCATTGATGTACTTGATCCCTGACTTACTCCTGCCCTCCTACTTCCCAAGTTAGCTTGTTGATTACTTGTCGTACTAGATACTGAAAAACCAAGCACAAAAGCTAGGTCACTAGGTGGATTAAGATGCACGCATGCAGCCCAAGTAGTCTCTATTGGTGCACTTCCATGCGAGGCCGAGAAGGGATCTCTATCATGCTTTCCAATATGGGGGAGTTCTTACTGCTCTGGCTCCAAGAAACCATTATGTTAGTATGATGTCTAGTTATATTGTATACCTACCATTGTTGACAATCAATATTAGGAAAAAAACCAATAATACCTAGTGAAAACCTTCCATTGGAGGTGGTTCCCCAATTTTTTGGGAAATAGCTACATACTAGACATAATTCAAAGAAGATAAAGACAATGATTAGGAATACACATAAGGAATAAACATGAATGTTTTTCACTGAATTAGATAACAAACATAATTTTAAATAGAACTTAAATGAATCAAGATGAAATTCAATTGGGATCCAAGATCAACATTCTGGGTAAGTGTACCAATATGGGGGGCCAAAAAGCAGACAAAAACCCAAAATTAGCCAAAATGCATACGCGATATGGTTTGGTATTTTCCAAACCTAAAACGCATACGCATTATAACACGTAAAATTTTCTAGTGCTAGGAAACGCATACGCGCTGCTATTTTTATGGAGCGTGTACACATTTTTAGTTATATTAATTTCAAAAGGGGGAATGAGGCATATTTACTAAAATAAAGGTTAAGTATAAGAAATAATAAAAGTATAAAGAAATAATTCTTTATACTTTTATTATTTCTTATAGTTTAAATTTATTTTACTAAATATAATAAATTAGGGTCACTTTGTACCTAATGGAAGTGGTCCTGTAGCTCTAATAAGTATAATCTAGAAGATGGTTTTTCAAAATCTAATCTCATCAGTAATTACTCATTTTAAGGATTTCAGCAAGGACCTAAAATTTTCAGGGCATATATATTGTAGTTAGTATTTGTTTTGGGAAGACATATAGTCATTTTTAGGTCTTTTAACCTTATGGATTAGATTTTTCCCTACCACTACTTGAATTAGTACGAATTTTTAAATTTGGTCCATAATTCACTTTATTGACCATGAATCAACTCTATGAGGCTTGTCTTCTTCTTACTGAAATGAGATCCCCAGTTTGTAGATATAGGATTGCTCCCTGAATGGGATTCCTATCCTATGGCCAAAATGACGTAATTTTAATGTGCCTCCTCTTGAAGGTGTGATCACACTACTACGTGCTAAATGATTTTTTACAAATATTACCAAGTGAATTATATCAAGTGAACTAAGATGATTGCTCATTCTTAGAAACATGGTGCTCCATTTGAAGAACATCCCCTCACCTTTCATGTCTCTAAAACCATCCTTTCATGGAATCAAATTCATGATTCTCATACACGTATTTTCTCATATGTCTCTCATTGAGATAGAAGATGCCTTGATACTTCACACGTGATGGTCTTGGTACCTCAATGGCATGACTAGCTCATTTTAGCTTGTTCTTTGGAGAGATTTGGGTACAATGATAGAGTCACGATATGATGATCATCAAGTAACTCCTTGAGCTCCAAATTTAACCTTTGAGCATGACGAATCCTTAAAAATTCAATTTAATTACCAAGATGAAACCAGGGTGGAAGCATACTTCTGGTACATGGACACCTTTTTTCTTAAGCTGCTCCTCATGGAAATGGGTTTCCTCCTCCAGATAGGGGATGAATCCTTGAATGAAATTTGAGGATGAGTTACATGTTCTTGACGTACATACTTCATTAAAACACTACAAATCACATTTTATGATCAATAAAACTATTCTAAAAATATAATTTTGCTACAACTCAAAATTTAGGTCCTATTTCATTTTAAACTAGGAGCGGCAATTGCAGATTTTTGAAGTACCTCAAGAAGTATTTAAGCCTTGAATCAATGTTGATTATTACACCTTGTAGAGTATTCTAATAAATTTCCAATGTCTTTTTTTCTTCCTAACTCTTTCCATATCTCTTGGAATCATCCAGAGAAGTTAGCTTTCACTGTTTTAACTTTTGTTTCCTGCACCTAAAAACCTGGTCTTAAACAGATTGCTCCTAAATGAGATTTTAATTCCTAAAATTTCCTAAATTTACTTATAAATAATAAATTCTCTCTTAAATCACCCTCAAATACTTTATATTTTCTTTAAAAAAATTCAGTAGGGTGTTCAATTAGCTATAGAATGGTTAAAAATGACCTATTTAGACCTTTGGAGGAAGTAGTCTCTCATCAAAACTAAATGAGTTGATCAATAACCTTAAACACTATTCCCTACACACTGATTGATCTTCTTAGGATTTTCCTTTAATCCAGGGTAAATGTTGAATTGATGACAGGATTTCCAGATGATGCATAGTACCATGCAATCCTCTCAATATAACTTCAACTCAAAGTACGACTTCCCCAATTTAACTTTCTCTTTTTCCCTTGTTTCAAGTAGGTCTAAGTAGGATTTGAAATAAAAATTAAGGGTTTAATAAATTACCACCTATTTCAACCTTACATCCACCTTTCAACACACCCATACACCTTATTCAAGTAAACCTCAATGCTCCATTACTCCTTTACCCATCATCTTGCTAGATTTTAAACTTTTGCCTCGTTAAGACTATTAGAGTAGGTATTTACCTTAGCTCATGTTCACCTAGGTACTTTATTTACCTTTATTGTATTTATCCTCACCCACTTATGTGTGTGGATATTTCTTTTATCATATTTAGATATTAGGAGATATTATCTAGTTGTTAGGTTTAGTTCTTTCCTTGATCTATGGTATTGACTAGGTCCTTGATGTCTAGTTCTCTCCTAAATCTATGGTCTTAACTAGTTCCTTGATGACTAGTTATTTCCTTTATTTATGGCTTGATTTACGACCTTGAATGGTTCTTAGATTGTTATTCCTTGCCTATATAAGTAAGGTCCATTCTCATTGTATTTCATTGAGTTCCATAATAATATATGATATTACTGCTCATTTGTTTGCAAAGGTTTATGTAAAGTTATTCTGGAAAATTACTTTCATCTTATTGATTGTGGTGTTTGATTAGCATCTGTGTTCTTGGCTTGGTATGATCTGGTTATCGTTCCTTTTATGGTATCAGAGCTGGAGATTGTTGTTGACATCCGCTCATTGAAATCCTTAGCCCCTGGTCATATGATATGATCATATGAGAGCTTAAAGCTTGTGATTCATACTAGTGTGTGCTTAACTTCAGCCCCCTTTAATTTTATTTGTGGGGTGGAGGAAACAACATTTTATTTTGTTTTAGTGGCAACTTAAATAAATAACAAAGCAAAATATTGAAAATTTTGTATCTCGGTCACTTGGTTTTGAGTGTTTTTTTTTTGTAAAAGTGCTTGTTTTTTCATGCTCTTTCTATTGGAAATATTTATTTTGAGATTTGTACTATAATTATAAAGTGTCAAATATGGAGGATTGTTGTAATCCGTTGTGGACGTAATTTCAGCTGAGCCCGACACCCTAAAATTTTGGGAGTTACATTCTTCTCTATCATGGATTCTGAGAATGATATGATTTTCTCTTAAGTATGTGGACTTCAAGAGGATATTGTAAAATTTGTGGAAGAAACTAGATCACTCAAGAAGAGAAATTCTCTTCTACAATCACTCATTCATGATAAGGATATAATAATCCACTCCCTGCAGCATCAACTTGCTAGCCTACAACAACACCATGATATTGTGGACAACCATATCCATGCTTGTAGTCCACTTGCAGCTATTGCTCCTATACCCACTGACATTGATCTATTAGTCTTTGAGCTTGTCCTTGATCTTGATGCTTTTAAACCTGTGAGGCTTGTTACTACATGCTCTTCCACATCTGTGCCTATTACAATACTGTTATCCCGTAAAATTGACAAGGGTAATTTTACGAGTAACCATACCCAAATTTTGTTCTGGTCCCTCGTCAGGGACCCCTCTGTGTTCGGAACGTTGCAAAACCCTTTCCCGGGAAATCTGGTTTTCCGAACTTGGCCATTTTTGGTTTTTTTTGGTTGGGCGCACCTAATGTCTATGCAACATAAGGTAAGCATGCGCCCCCTTTAATTCCTTTGGGGCATGGTTTGAAGTGTCAACACACATTTTGGTGCACCTTTCTTGCATGCGCTAAGGCGCATGCGCCTTTGTGTCAACAATATTTTTTTTGTGCTACATTTTGGTGCACCAAAGGCGCACGTATTTCCGTGTTGACAGCACTTTTGGTGCGCTAAGGGCACACATAACTTCGTGTTAACATGTGTTTTGATGCGCCAAAGGGTGCAAGCTTTCTAGTGTCGACAGGTGTTTCGATGCACCACTTCAAAAAGTGGTTGGCGCATTTATTACAACTTTGCCTATATATATAGGTGCATCCACCTTGTCACTTTCACCAGTCAAAAAACACGTGATTGTTCTTGTTCCTCTGCACCTGTCAGCACACCTATCATTCTCGTATCGCGTCGTGGACCCAGTTTCACCTCTCACATTATATATATTCCTGGTAAGTGGTCCTTATTGCTCTCATGTTTTATGTTTTGGTTATTGGCTGTTTGTTTGTGGGGTTGGATAGAATGATCTGTGAAACCATGAAACCTCCCTTTGTTGTTTTTTTTGTCCTCCCCCATACACTTCTCCCTCTTTCCAGATCTGCTGGTAAAGAGGACTCTGCCTCTGAAAAAATCACTTGGATCTCTTTGTTTTAGCCTGTTCATCATCTAAGGAACCCTGCAGAAGAGGCTTAAACACATGTAACCCCTCCAGAGGAAGAACAAAGACTTAAAAATTGATAGACTGCTCTTTTTCCTCTTTGGTGCAGTCGCCACCCTTGCAACATGAAGTATAGTCGCGCCAACGGCGCATCCACCATGCCTGCTGCATAAAAAATAGTTGAGCCCTCAAAGCACACTTTCCTTTCTTGTAACACCCGCTAACCCTGCGCCCTCTTGGCACACCAAACTCATGTGTAACATTGCAAAAACTTGTTCCATTGGTGCACCTTGCATCCATGCAACACCAACCTTACTTGTGCCAAGTACAAAACTGTTAACGGCGCAGGTGCATCCCTTATTACAGCAACATCATGTCATGCAAACCTTCCACGCGCTGCGCCAAGTTCCCCTGCGGTGCACGAAAAAATGATGTTACACACATTAAAACTATGCCCTTCGGCACATCTTGTACCTGTGTAAGATGAAAAATATCAGCTCCCGTTATAAAATGCATATGTATGGCACGGGCGCACTTCTGCTTGCAATAACAAAAAATGTCATCTGCAGTGTTCATGCACCCTATGCCCTTTAGCGCTAATTTGTCCCTTGCAGCACCCTTTTTTTTTGTGCCATACTATTTAACCCTGCAACCTGTAGTGTTCATGCACCCTGAGGCCTTAAAATTACTAACTCTTCTTTCTGCCAACGCTTTAATGGAAGATCAAACAGCTAATATGACTTTCCTGTGTTGGGTTTCACTTCTTCTTCTTACAGATTAGCAACTGAGTTCAGAACTACATATGTCAACATCAAGTAAGAGACCAACCAATTCTAAGGGAAAAGCCAAGATCACAGAGGAAGAAATGAAGTACAAATATCAGAGGGTCAGGATGCCCGAATCCCAGGCAGAGTGTGACCTCGACATAAGAGACTCAGAACTTGGTCACATTGATATGGAGGATTTCTGGGCCAGAACTCAGAGGGTCACAGGAAGTCCCTGGATGGACAAACTGGTAGGTAGTGGACTGCATTTTGCTGGGGGCATCCCAGTCAGTGCTGTGAATAATGAGTTCATGATGGTAGTAGCCCGCTGCTACAACAAATACATAAGGTGTGTCCAGAATGAGAAAGGTGAGGTTGTGATCAACCTCACCACCCGAAACTTTGAAATAATGCTCAGCATTCTTCACCATTGGCACTTTGTGGCCGTAAGCCAGGAAGATTGCACCAAGGCTTGGGATGATAATGAAGACCAGTGCATGCAATTAATGAATGAGGTATACCTGAAAAACAAGAAGGTGGTGACCAGATGGCCACAAGTCATTCATCGCAGAGATTTCTCAGAGGAACTAAGTGATACAATCACGTTCCTACGCAAAGTATTTAGGCTTCCTGATGCCCACTACTTTCATAAATGGATGCTGAGATACTTGGAGACAATGAACAAAAATGTGCCAGATCAACGCTTTGAGTGGGCGGAGATCATAAGCAGCACTATATCCGAGCAGCTCCAACAACTTACCACAATGGGGAGGTTCTATATGAACTCCTATGTAGTTTACGCTATAGCCTCGGAGAGAGATTACCTAGCGTTGATGCGGTGCGGGGTTTGGCCCCAGGTAAAAATATATGAATACTATCTAGAGCTAAAGCTGGAAAATAGTATCCCCCAGTTTACAAATATTAACGATGCCTTCTTCTATGGCATCGTCTACCTTTTGAGGGCAAACATGACTCACGGTCGTACGACCAAGAGCATTGTTGCTGCAACAGAGAAGTGGGGGGCCTTGTTCACACAATTCCCCACCTTCACCTATCTAAGGGCAGCCAAATTCTTGGGAGAACCAACCAAATTACCAAGATATGCCGGCCCCAAGCTGATCCTGTTGGAGCTGTCAAGACAGCTCATAACCTATCACGAGAAGTGTCTAAAGAGAAAGAAGGGTGGAACTCCTTTCCCCCTCACAGTGGGCAGGTACACTTGTCTCTCTCACCACAAAGCACGAGATATGTTTGCAGAACTGGAGCTGCTAAATCTAAAGCATAACTTCTCGGCAAGGCCCACTTTTGACCCAAGAAATTATCTCCCCTGGGCCAAACTCGATCCGATCCACATCCCTCAGATCGAAGACATTTATATTGACATATATCATGAGGTTGAGCTCAGGAGGAAGGATCATTCCTTCTTGGCCTTGGCCGAAATCATCGAGTACGGTGTGGCCATCGTCCCAAAAGGCTATCAAACTACTAAGAAAGAAGTTGATCAAGTGTACCTTGACACTGGTGGGGACGATTAGCCTTTTGCGGTGATTGATAGAAACAAAGCTCCTCAGACAATAGAGGAAAGGGTCAAGGAAACTCTACGAAGAACAGAGCATTGGTGTATAATGAATGGTCTCATTTACCTCAGAGTTGATTTCACTACATCTCTGTTGGGAAATGCACCTTCCTTGGGAAAAACAGCTACCAAAGAGCAAGGGGAAAGGAAAAGGAGGGTGAGTCAAGCTCCACCCAAGGGGAAGCTCTTGAAATTCCTCCTTCTGCTTCACAAGAACGGGTTGAAATCCTAGAAAGCTTAGAGAGAAGAAGCAGCGGAAGATGTTCCGATAGGCACATCCACTCAGGATGTTGCCACTAACTATAACTGATTGAGGTCCTTTCTGTCCCTTCTCCTTCTCCTCCTTCCCCTCCTCGAGGTGACCCAAGTGACCATTCCTTTGGTTGTGTCCTCTCCCCCATCTTCTATTGTTCCCCCTTCCTCATCATCCATCTTCTCTTCTCTCACGGAGCTGTCCCCCACCATTTCTTCCCTCATCTCTCAACTCCCTTCCATTCCCATGTCTACCTCCCCTGCAGTATCCCTTCCTCCCTGTGAGCACTTCCTTGGCTTCCCTTTCAATGCCACCTCCAAGTGTCTCCACGTTTTTCCCTTCTACTACTGCAGTTGCTCCCTTTTCCATTTTTGTTCCTTCTCCCATAAGTCCAGCCTGGATCTCCCAGCACCTGAGTCAACAAAAGAGGAAAGTTCCCATCACACTGATGGACTTCTTCGTCATCCCATCAAAAGGGGCCAAGAAGTAAAAACCTATAACCCGCTTCTCTCAGAGTGCATCAGGGGAGAGAGTAATGGAGATTGCATACCCCAATCCTTTTAAGGATAAAAAGGATCTTTCTTCGACAAATTACACAGTGACTCAAGTCACAATGGGGACATCTTCAGAAAGCCTACAAGGAGAGGCCCTATCTACAGTTGACACGCTTTGCAAAAATCTCCACGAAGCAAAGGAAGAGAAAAGGCTGCTAAAGGATAAAAATAAACATCTTCTCCATGCCTTGCAGAAAATGGGCAGTGCACCTCCTATACCTGCCGCTGAAACTCTTGAGCCTCTGAGTCAGGATAAAATCAATGAATATGCCAAAATTGGTGAGCAGGGCATGGCAGTTTCCACCTGGAGGAGCCAAATCTTCAAGGAAAGTGAGGGAGTGATCGCTAAGTTCACCGGAGTTATATCAGAATATCAATCAGGTGATCAGAGAACTCCAGGCGATAGCAGGGCTCATCTCCGAAGAGCTGGATCATGCCAGGATGTAGCACGAGACCTTTCAGAAAATGCTCGACTGTTCAGTCGAAGATCTGGTCAAGTTCGGTGTCTTTGGACACCCCAGAGCCCTCAACAAAATCCTTTCTACTCTAGATTATCGGGTGGATCAGCTGGAGTTCGTCCTAGAGAAGATCGACAAAGTAAAGGAGGAAGCCCTGGATGCCATGCATCAAATGGAACAGATTGTCCTAAGAATGTCTTTAGGCTTGCTCACTTCTTCTTTTTCCTTAAGAAGTGTTGAGGAAACTATTCAAATCTTCAAGGAGATCGTTTCACAGGGGCTGGGGCCAGAGGTCACGTTCGACGCTGAATCCATCAACAACCTGTTGGTATGTCGCGACTTCATTGGGTACCTGATAGAAGCAGAGAATGATTATTCAAAACTCCCAGAAAAGTTCACAGATGAGTGGGAGACCTGTGAAGCTATCAGCAATCAACACAAGGATCCTTCCCAGGATCAACTTCAACCTATGATTATCAAATTCATGGAGTACCGTGCCCAGTTCCACATCTCGTCGCCTGAGCAGCAAAAACAAGATATCCCCTTTCAGCCATGGGACGACGATGAATAGTTTCCTTCTTCCCGACTTTCTCCTTGTGAAATATCTAAAGTGTGTTGACACAAATGATGACATCATCCATGTTGCACCATGGGATGATGTCATCCACCAAATTTGTCAAAAGTCAACAAATGACTTTGTAATCTATTGTAAGATATTTTTGTAATTAAGTGGTTGGTTTGCTTTTATCTTCTTTTCTTCTCTCCTTCTATATATACTTGAATACTTGTTGTATTTAGGAGTGGATATTTTTTAGATGAAAAATAGAAGTGGGAAGAAAAGGCTTTGTACTTTTTGTAACAGAAGAAAATATTAATACAAATATTAATACTTTGTGCTGAATATGCGTGTTATGGGCATCTGATCTTTCTTATGTCAGATCTATGTGTTTATTCTGTTGGATCTATCTCTACTTTTTTTTCATTTATTCATCAGTTTTGCTTTATTCATTTATGCAAGTAGGTTTGGCTTTGTTTACTACCAATCCCAAAACATAAACCCTCTGACCTTTCTGCTTTGGAATTCATTTATTTTCTCCCTTCGGACCTGATCTTCCTTCCTCATCCTTCTCTTCCATTCCTTTCTTGTTCGCAGTTGTCGAAACTACCCCTATCTGGGATGAGATCCCAAACCCCCTGAAGGCAGAATATTGTGAGACTTGCATAGATTCCTGCTGGTAGAATAGCAATAAACCAGTTTCGCTTTGCTGACTCAAAGAGGGGCTATGCCCTGCACACTGTTGGCTTGTCTATCCATAGATCTGCTCTCATGACATATTTTCAAACCAACAAGTACCACATGTTGTGAATCCTATTTCTACTAAAATGCATGGCCTTTTTGATAAGCGTGCTAATGCCTTCAGTTCTCGCATGCTATTATTTTATTTCCTTTTTCTCTTTCAGAGGTATTATAATTTGACATTCATTATGTTATTATAAAGTTCTCATATTCCACATTGTGTTAAATTAAATAGGTCTTGCCATGATATTGATTTTCAGTTGCAGGGTTGGGTTCATTGGAAAGTATCTACCCCTTTAGTTTACATTTAGCCTCCTTTGTTTGTTCGCTTGAGACTTTTTTAGAGATCAGTGATCAACACTTGAGTTCTTTGTGTATATCACCTCTGTTTTTAGAAACTTGAGGTTGTTAGCTGTTCAGACTTGATCCTTCTCTCTCTCACTATTTACTTTGATGTGCTAGAATATGCTTAGCTTAGAGATAGTTTTAGTGTTAGAATTAAGAAATAGGTAGAGGAACCAGCTTCATCATCTAGAGGTTTATCTCATTTTGGGTAAGTCCCACATTGTTGAGATCATTCAATTTTGTCAACATAGGAATTCATTGATATGACACAATCAATTTTAGGCATGCAGTTATGAGATACAACTGTTCGGCTTTATCCTTGTTCAAAATATAAATCTATACCTATGCATCCATATTGGGGTAGAAATAAGATACAAGAAATTGAGGATTTTTCTTAAAATATGGACAAATGGAGTGATTATCTCTCTTGTTTGTTGAGACACTTTGTATCTGAACTTCTCATACGCTTTATTGCATGTTGTCCTTCATTTTATGCATGCAAAGGAAGAGAACTATCACTAAAACAGTCCAGTGTTAGTGATAATCAGTGACTCGATTTTTTGTCCTTTGATCAACTCATATATTGACTTATATGAAGAGAATCATTTTCAACCATTCAGCATGTATGGGAGGGTGTGATGAATTAATCCTACTTCTTTGGGTCATATTTGATACCTTGCATTGTTACCTTGGATTTTTACTTTGATTGTGAGATTTTTGATAGAGGTAATGTGTCCAATTCGATTGTTGCTTTAGTGATTGATCTTGGATTGTGACACACTTATTTCCAATAGTTGATAAAGGCATTATCTTCTGGTACAATATCTCGCTAATGGACATCACTCCATGGACAATCTCCTTGTAGGGGGGTGAATCAATGTCTCATTAAAAAAATGTTAGATATTTTTGACTTTCTCAAACTTGTTAAGAAGAGAACATAATACCATACACAAGAAAATACATAAGAGACTTCTACAGCAGTGACATGGTATTTTAATGTGGCCAAGACCCATTGAAATAAAGAACTAGGCTTGGGACACAATTTTTCTATATCATTTACATTAATGTCACTGGTTTTGAGCATCAACTCAACCTGCGAGCTGTCAACTTTTTCCAAAATCTTGTACCAAGTTGTACACTCAGTCTTTGACAAGTCTGTCGAGACTCGTACTCTAGACATGCTTCAACTCCTAAGTTTATTTTGGCAGCTAGCAATTAACCTTTAGTGAGCTTTATATCAGTAGGGAAGCTACAACTTAGCTCAAACTCACCTAAGCTACTTTACTTAGACTTGCTCATTGAAATTTATCCTCACCCACTTACTGTGCGTGGATATGTCTTATACAACTGATTTATGATACTCTAGGAGATATTATCTCACTTCTCCTTAGGTCATAGTTCTTTTCTCTTGATCTATCAATCTTCCACTATGAACCTTGATGTCTAATTCTATCCTAAATCTATAATCTTGATCTAGTTCAGAAATGGGACTCACTAATTTATCATCTCATTTATGGCAATCATCTACGACCTCCATTAGGTTCTTAGATTGTTATTCCTTGCCTATTTAAGCAAGTTCCATTCTCATTGTATTGCATTCAGTTCCACTAGACTGTGATTTCAAGGATGATCTCTACTCATTTGTTTACAAAGGTTTATGTATTCTTCATTGTGACTAATTACTCCTTCAAACTTCTTGATCAATGGTGTTTAACTTAGCATGCTCAAGCTTGAATTTTAATTGCTTGGTAAAATTTCATCAAAATTATCACCTCCATTACTTGATAAGACTCCTTCTTTTCTCACATCTCTAAACTGCATCTTGATCAACTAGTGTTCTTCAAGGCTTCAACCTTGATATTTGTAACCCAATCTAATCTTTTCACTTTTTTCACTATGATCACATACACTCTTAATCTCTAATGCACATCATTCTACTTCTACACATTTTCACACTCATACTGTGCATTTGATGTATATCTTTCATATCTGTCTAGGCTGCACCATGACACTATGTAGGAAAGTAAATCTTGTCAACATTGATTCAACTCCTTCTATACAAAAATTTCCTTGTTCACTCAAGGATTCAGAAAATTCTTGCACGAGAACTACCTCACTAATAGATACAATTTTCTTCATGATTCTCTGTGACAGGTCATGCATATGAAATAAACTTTGATTCTTTGTTGCTTCCTTGATCCAAAAATAACCACTTCAATATTCCCATTTGAGCTGGATGATGAAAGCATGAGTTTTATGACTAATTGATCTCCTTAGCCCCTCATCCAACTTCTCCTAGACTCCACCAACTTCAAACACATGGAATAGAAGACTACTTTTCATAACCTTACATCCTTCCTCAACCATACCAACCGGGCATTAACACTACTAGCATTGTCAACTACACATTCATATGGTTTGAGAAATGTAATGAAAACCAATATGTTACTAAAGATGTATGTAAGACACTTGGTACTCTTATGACAATCTTCCAAACTTATGATGGAAACTACTAAGCATAAATACTTCACTGTTCCAATGAATGTTCTACTCTGAAAAAACTTAAGATTTTTCACATTTACCAGTAGGATTATGCATACAACAAGACGGTGCATTTAAGAAATCCTCCTTTATCATTGTCTTATTACCTAATTCTAGAATTTTGCAACACCAATTAAGATCATTATCAATATCTTGAAAATATCCTCAATGATTCCTATTTAGATACTTTTCATGAAGACCATAAGCCTTCACAGTACTACTAAAACATCATTAAAACATGGTATAGTCAGCATCTAAGCACATGGTATTTAAAACTTGTCTTTGAGGGATTCCTTCAGAGAAATATCGAGGGTTCCATGATTCCTGATGAACACCATCTAGTTATTTTTGTAATGTGACCATATCCTTCATACAAAGATATCTTCAAAATTTTGTGAATTTTTATTGGCTCCAAATCGAATTTCGAGTATTTTTCTCCTTCAAACCCTATATAGAGTGTTTTTCTCACAGTGCCAACCCGAGGGGCTCTCCCTATTATTTCCTATGGATTCCAAATGGACTAGTACAAACTATGACCATCTCAAGTGGACCCAAGACACCCCTAGTCACCTAAGAAAGAAAAAATTGATTATTAACAAGATGCTCTTACATCATGAGAGGAAAGATGCATAGTGACTGAGAAGCCTTATTTTCAATTAAGGGCTTCATTTTCATGCTTCAAAAAATTTAATTTCCATGCTAGTTATTTTGGCCATTATGGAGCTAATAAAACACCCTCTGGGAGAGTTTAGGAAATAACTTAAGCATCCAAAGGTGATGTCAGGGAATCTTGGAAGTGCTGAAGGTAGTTTAGGAATATTTAGGAAATGTTTGATCATTCAAGGACTATCTGCTCAACATTGGATTTTCTAGGTGTAGGGAACAAACACTCTAATGGTGAAACATGAATTCTCTAAAAGATTCCAAGAGCTCTGTAAGGAGTTAGGATGGAAAAAATAGGCATTGGAAATCTACGTGAATCCTATACACTAGGGTAAATTTGAAATTAAATTATTTACTTTGATCTTGGAAAAAGAGTCACAATACATTTAAACCTCACAAAGATAAAGCATCCTTAACCTTCATGACTGTATTATCTCACTCTATGACCTAAATATGCAACTTGTCTCTCACTAAAAGGACTTGAAAAGAAAAATAATGATTGAGGAGAATAAATGACATTGTCTGACCTAAATTATTCCCTAGACCATATTAAGAAACTTGAAACAACTTCACACAAGTGTTTTACAGGCAAGAAATCTCATTTTACCTACACTGCTCCAGAGTGATGCTTGAGAGACAGAGAGAAACAAACTTGATTCCTAGAAGATCTCATAACTTCTTTGATTCTTGAATCCAACACCCAAACAAATATTTTGCAACATTTCAGGCTTGAAAAGGATCTCACAAAAATTCCTTCTATGATTTATTATAAATAAGGACTCTATAAGTTGTGATTGGATGTTAAGAAGATGTTTAAGGTTCCTACTCAATTTACATTTCTCAACTACAACACATGATCATAGAAGAACCTTGCAAGAAGTGATCTATAATGCATATGTCTAAAATATATGGTCCATTCCAGAAATCGCATGAAATTTCCTAAGTTTTCCTTTTTCTTCATGTATCATTGTCCAAAATTAAGGCCATATCACCTATCATAAAACCCTTTTCTATAGTATTTTTTAAACACTTTTTATTTTACATGTATATATCAAACTTATGCACATCTTAATCATATGACTACCTTCTAACTAGTCATCAATCTGGATAAATTTATTAATTGATCTCAACATACGGGTCAATTTTGCCATAATTTAGGAGCTTGCAACAACTAAAAAAGTGGTTGAGATGCTCATACATTCCCTAGGCACATGTGGCATTCCTAGGCTCCTCCCATAAATTAACATGAAAATTTCATTACTCTTTCTTGAGGGCTTATCCCTGGATTAGGCTCCTATCTACCTAGACCTAAATGAGTCAGTTTACAACTGTGACTTCCCACTTTATCTTATTCATGTCAAGTGCTCACTTCTCAGAACTCTAGCTCATGATAGACTTTTCATTGCTATACTCACTTGTATCCATTCCCTGTGTGCCATAGTACTTTGAAGAGCCATGTCCATACCTAGTGCTAATTGGATCACACATACCTCACTAGAGGGGAGCCTATCTAGAACACTGAAACCATTATCTGTTTCAACCATCTTGACATGACTCAATATACCACTAATAAGTGCATTATATTTTTCTGAAAAAAATCCATCATCACCTTGATGAGTTTCATTCTTCACATTGGGATAAACTCAACTCACTTTATAAAATAATGCCACTTGAAATCAATGACAACATCCATTTATGACTATAACTTGATTTGTCGCTTATTTCTCCAATAAAATGCTTACCCATTTATTAAATAGAGCTTTGGTGATTACTGAACAAAGGAAGGACATACAATTTTTTTTTTACTCTTCATGAAAAACATTAATAATGGTCACACCTTCTAACTAATTTTGTATTTAAACAATAAAGGGCACAAATGACCAACTTAAATAATTTTATGTACAATAACTTGTTAAAGTGTGTTTAAACACACTGAACATCAAAAAGGGAAATGCGTTTTAATTTTTTCTCCCATTCATTTTAGAAACCTTGTTAGAAATTTGGATTCAAGGTAAAAAAAATACTCTAGGACATATAACTTTAGTTGGGAACTACATAAACTGTGACTCATAAAGGTGTGAGACTAGTTCCAGAAAGTGCAGAGTGACCTGAATTTCTTATATTTACTAAAATAAACTTAAATTATAAGAAACAATAAAATATAAATAATAACAAATGAAAAACTTATATTTCTTATATTTTTGTAAATAAAAGCCTACCACAAACACATATAATTCCTATACTCTCAGGAATGTGTACACATTATAATTTGCATACTCTTTCCCTTTATTATGCCCCTAAACCAAGCTTTTATAGAATTTGAATTATTTTGGTTTCCCAAACCTATGCCTTAGACCTGTAACAACATAGAAACATGCGTATTTTTTAAAAAATATGTAAACACTCACCTTCCACCATGCTAAATCCTATAAAAACATTTTCCATATTTCTTAAGTTTTTTCCTACAATGTTAAGAAAACTATCCCCTTTCTAAATATATACTTTTTAGATTTTTCTGACTATTCTAAGGTTTCCATTTATATTTATTTTAAACTATATATTTTATACCTCTATTTTTAATGAGTGTAAATTCTTATATTTTTTCATGTATCTTTTTTTCACTTCTCCAAAATGAAAAAAATTATATAGTCCCAAACAAGGCCTAATTTTATAGATATTTTATAGATATATAGTTTTCGATATTTTTTGAGGTAGTTAGAGGGAGCACGGTCCGTTATCCGTTATTTTTTTTATTTTCAAAATATGTTTACTTGAAAAATCATAAAAACATAAATACTCAGTAAAAAAATATCTATCCCAAACTAGATGCTCCTATCTATCTTTCTACTAAAGGGTTTTCAAAAATACTAAATAGTGCTAAAAGTTAGGGGGGCACGACCGACTATCTACTATGTTTTATTACAAAAACAAGATAACCTATTGAAATTTTATATATTTAACTCACTCACTTAACCATTTTTAAAAATATAGTAGTTTAGAAACTAGACTCGAAATACTACAATTCATGTTCTTATAACATCTTCAAATTTAGAGTGTAACTATCTCAAATAACTCGTACAAGTTGAAGTTTTTATTTTTTTGGGAAAAAGTGTCCACTTAAGACCCCCTTTTGTCCCCCCATTTCCATGCACTTACCCTTCTACACATTACACTTTCATAGTTATATACAAAAATAAGTGACTTTTAAGTTACCAGTCACTTCTTCTTTCTTTCATACAAAAAGAGGGTCTTCACATTATCTATCCTTCCTAAGAGAGAACTATATCTTATATAATTTTTCTTATTTACATTATGCATATACATAAGAGTTGTGTAATCATACAAAATACATTCATGTCAGATTTATAATTCTTTTTATATTCCCAGCACTTTACTGAACTTAAATATTTGTCTCGTCTTGAGAAAAAATATACTTCAATGATATGAGAAATGGATTGTGCTACTCGTCTTGATATGTGCCAAATATGTTGGAATGTTGAGTTTTAGGTGTTTTCATTGATGGAAAATGTCATTAATGAAAAAGAGGATGATTACATGAAACTCTAGATCTATTTATTGGAGATGTGGAGAGAATCAAAATTTGACTTAGCTAGCCTATGTGATTTATAATGATAATTTGAGTTTGAATAGGTGGATTGAGGAGTATGGTAGCTAGTAAGGATAGCATGTTTGGTGAGCACCCATAGCCACAACTCTTGGACGTGTTGGCATAGTGCATGTTCTAGGTGTTGAAGACCCAATCATTGATGTAAAGTCCTCATTTAGACTGAGGTCTAGGTTCTTGGAGGCATGAATGCAGTGATTTACAGAGTACATGCGAGCTCATGAAAACATGCAGGGATGTCATGACATGGAGTTTCAGATATGTTAGGGCCTGATGGCATGATGTGGCTCATTATGAGTTATAATGTTGGTTCTAGTTGAACCTAGGCTAAATCAGTTGGCATAGGTAGCCCAAGGTGTTGGTGCATGTAAATTGGAGATGGGTTGGTGGCTATGGAGAACCTATGTTGGAAGGTATGGATGATAATTTTTTATGAGTTTCTGGGGGTGTCCTAGATGAGTTTTAGGTTACATTGGTATCAGGTTGAAGACCATAGTTTTCAAGTTATGTTGTTTTTGGTTAAACGGGGTCTGAGACTAGGTCGTAGGTGCTTGAAGGCATGGGGTTGCACCTTGTGAAGCTCACAATTAATTTTTTACTTTTCATGGATTAATGTTTGGATTTCAAGGATGATTTTTAATTGATGTTAAGAAGGATGTTCATATACTTAATGGAGAGGTCATTTCATGATCATGATTTTATGAACAAATGTTAATTCAGCCAACCAACATTTTATGACCTTAAAGCCATAGCAAAACCCCAAGTGGATACTCATGCAGATGAGATGGGATCATAAGATTCCCAGAAATTATTTGAGCCATGAGTGATTATTAGAGATGATGCAAATATGTGTGAGAAAACTCTTGGATATCATTCTGAAGAGGATTTTGCATTATATGCATGTTTTGTACATGAAACAGGGTCCAATCTGAAAGGGTGTCTTTCTAGCTCGAAGTACACCTTCTAATGAAAAGTTACCCTAAATTGTGTGGTGATAAATAAATGGGACCTCGTTTGATTTCAAGGATGTTGTATAAATTGATGTTGATGATAGGTTTCAAAAAAATGTTTGAGGTCATTATAATTTAAATATTTTTATGAACGAATGTTAAGAAGGTAAACAATGGATTTTGTGGCAATTTTGAAACATCTTGTGCTCAAAAGTGGAATTTCAGAAGATACAGGTAGAGTCATAGGTGATAAGAATTAAAGTTGTGTAGTGATTTAGTATGATATATATTTCCAATGATGTATAGGAATTGTGTTTTTTATAGGTATTCGAGAAAGGTATGACCTAGTGTTTTTGAGGCTCAAATGAGGAGGACCTCACTCAAATCTAATCATCTTTTTAAAGTAGCTTAAGTTTGAGGACAAGGATGATTGTCCAAAGGAGTTGCCATAATGCTTATGGAAATATTTTTTAAGTCATGTACAATAGTGTTTTCAGGTCATGGTCCAATATTTATTTAAGATTAGAAAAGTTTGCCCTATTATGTGAAGTGACTGGAGTAAAGTTGAGCTCAAACTCAGTTCTTGGGGCTTAGAAGGATAAAGGAGCAATCTGTAGAGATGAGCTACCTAGTTGAAGGCCTTCCACTTCGAGTTGCAAGAAAATATCCAACATGTTATGTAAAATAGGATTCAAAGGTATTTATAATGGTATAAGTTTTGTTCTCATGATGATTAGTATTTGATGGGTCATCCATCTCAGGTTTTGAGGAAGAAAATAGTTGTTTTTCCAGGACAATGCAATTGATTAGGCTGAAAGAATGAAGTTAGAATGAGGCATGAGTTTTATATTGGTTGACTGCTTGATATCACCTAGAGGGTGAAGAGGGATTGACTATTGTTCATATTGAAGTAATTTTTTATGTCTTAGAAGTTGCAGAAAGGGTGTACACCATAGTTGAATTTGTCAAACTACTGGTTTCTGTACAACTCATGATCTGGTGAAGAGAAAAGTTAGACGTGGTTTTCAGAATATAGATGTTCCATGAGAGTATAGAATTATATTTATGTAATATAAAGTTCTAGAGGATTCCAATATAGTGGCTAAATTCCATACTTGAGTTGTATCTTGGAGTGTACTTGATGCCCAAAGGTGAAGACAGACGGTGCTCGGATACAACTGTTTGGTGACGGATATTGAGCCTTCTTAAATTGTGTTATGATTTTTTTGATTTTTGACAAGATAATTAAATGACCATGGTTGATATTTTTATGTTATATTACAAATGTATGGTAACTTTTAGGGGATTTACTAATCATGGTCATCTTTGGTGTTAGTGGATTGTAGCTCATTCCATGTGATTGGATTTTTGAGCTTAGTCTTGGTGCAAGATGAGTGGTTTTGGGCACGACCGAGCTATATGGGTGAATATGTGAATATTTTTAATGATTGTATTAAGAGTGTTTTTAAGATTTAATTGGTAAAAACAAAGGAGGTAAACCGAACTTGAGTTTATGAGTTGAATCAGTTAGAAAGGTGTACAAGGTGCATTTTTGAATTCAAATTTACACTAGTTGAGAAAGAGGGAAAGATTAGCTGACTTATGTGCGAACATTATTTTGCATGTACCAAGGCATTGTTTTGATAGTTGAGGAGAGTGTATTGATAGGTTTAGATAATTTTTGAGATCAGTGTCTACATAAGAGTTTTGAGAGCAAAGACAAGTTGAGAAATTTCAAGTTTGAAATAGCTAGAAGGAGGTAGGGTTTGAAGAAGGGTTTGACGGAATTTGTGAGCTGAATTAGTTGTGACCAAAAAATGCATCAGATAAATTTTTGCAGTATATATTTAGTGATATGCTTATCAAAATATTGTGTGATGAGTTCATATTCATGTAAGTCTCTGTGGAGTTGAGTGTATTCATAAACTAAGGGTTTTAAGGGTTTCACGCTCTTTGTAGGTTGGTGCCTCACTAAAGAAACCTCTGGTGATGTCCTTGTAATATTCACTTAATTCTTTTTTGTGTGTAATATCAGATCAAATTAAATCAGTGTAGGTTTTCTTCCTCTTGAGGTTTTCCCACTTACATCTTGTGTTATTGTGTACTACTTCTTGTTTATGTTATGGTGTATGATTGTTACTTATTGTTATAATCACATTAATGCATGGTTGGATGTTAATGGTGTATGAAAGTTAATTTGAAATTGTATAAGGGTGTTAAATGACTGATTCACCCCCCATGAGTCCATTTTTATTCCAAAAATTAGTATAAGAGTAGGTCCTTTTGGAGATGTTTAATCACTCTAAAGGAGATCCCTTGAAGCACAAAAATGGCGAAGTCAATAAAGTGGTTTTTTTACTTAGAAAGGAACCATTATTTTGATGGAGTGAATTATGCTTTTTGGAGTCTGAGGATGAGGACTCATATCATGTCCCTTAGGTTTGATATTTTGAAAAGTTGTGGAAGATGGTTATATTGTTCCTAGCTACTCCTTCCAACAAGTAATGTAGACAAAAAGTTGCTATGTAATGATAATTCGAAGGATATGAATGATATCACGTGTGGTCTAGGTGAATCTAAGCTTGTAAAGGTGATGCATTGCAAACAAAAAAATATGGTAGAAACTTCAGTTCTTATATGAAGGAGACTCTAGGGTAAGAATTTCTAAGATTTGAAACATTTAAAAATCAGTTTAAAGGTCTTAAGATGAGTGATAATGAGTCTATTACTTTATATTTGCTTAGGGATGAAAAGATTTTCAACACCATGAAAGGTTTAGGTGAAGATGTGAAGGAAGAATTTTTAGTTAAAAAGTTTTCGAGATATCTAAATCCTAGGTTTGATTCTAAATTATATGTTATTCAAGATGCCAAGGATTTTACTCTCTTGAAGATGAATGAGTTACATGGAACCCTAACTACTTATGAGATGAGGATTGTTAGAATGAAAAGCCTATGTTAAGAAGGAGATATCCTTCAAAGGTTGAAAATAAGACCAAATGACAAGAAGGCTAAAGATGATGATAATGCTCATGAGTTGGATGATGAAGAGTTATTTTCATGGTTGCTAGAAGACTGAATGTTGGATCTGGTAAGTATAAAGGTAAACTTCCTTTTAAATGCTTTCAATTGTGGTAAAGTAGGTCACTTTTCTACCAAGTTTCCTCATAGGCATAAAAAGGAAGGTGATGATGATCATAAGGGTATTTATGAAAAAAAAATCATAATTATAATAAAGGCAAAAAGGATTTCAAGAAGTTTTAACACAAGAAGAAATGCAAGAAGAGTATTTACACAAAGGAAGAGGCTCACTCTTATGAAGCAAGTAGTGAGAGTGATGTTTTAGATTCTGAGTCTAAATCTGATCATGGAGATGTAGGAGATGAGGTTCTTTTAATGATAAAAGATGCCATGATATCCACTAGTAGTGGTTCTACATTGTTAGGATATTTCATACAAGATTCTTGCAAAGATTTTGAAGAAGAAGAAGATGATATTGAGACTGAATTGGTATGTGTCCAATCTGAATTGAAGCATGCTGAGAAGAACAATAAGAAACTAATATCTCAAGTCAAATAATATGAGGCAAAGATTCAGGACCTAGAGGAGAAACATTGGGATATTACAGAGAAGCTTGATGAAACAATGAGAAAGCTAGAGATGCAGATGAGTACTATGACTCTAAAATTGCAATCTAAGGAAGAAGAAGTGACTCTTCTTAAGAAGATGAGCTCTCTGATGTAACTAGAAAAGAGAAATCATTTCAGAGGTTTGAGAAAAATCCAAGGATCTTGATGATATCTTGAGAAATCAAGAATCTACAAGTGACAGGATAGGTTTGGGTTTTAGTGATGACCTCAAGGGAAGAGTAAAAAATATAGAAGACCTTGTTTCAATAAAGGATGGTTGAAGGACCAAGAACCAAGGAAGGAAAGAAGGATAAAACTTCATCAAAGGACAATGTGAAGACAAAACCAATTAGACAGCCTAATGCTTCAATGTATGAAATATCTTTTAATGGTTATTGTTTCACTTGCAATGGTTTTGGTCATAGGGAAAAGGATTGTAGGAGGTATTCTAAAGATGATCACCCATGGAGAGATAGAATAGGAGTGAGTAAATATAATAATTATAGTGTGCTAAAATTTCATGAGAGAGGTCATGTTGCTAGATACTGTTTGTATGATCCACCTAGTCAAGTTGAAGGCTACAAAGGTAAGAGTTCAGTGGTATGTTTCAGTTGTAATGAAGTTGTTCATGTTGCTAGAGAATTTCATTATGGTTACACAAGGAAATATTAGACATTTCAATGTCCTATGGTGCAAGAAATAGGATTTGTAGGTTCTGATTGCATACTAGCAGTATCAGGTAGGATATGGGAGCCTAGAAGGAACAACAATGACCCACCAAGAGCTGATAGCGTGAATGATAATATCAAGGTGTTTCATTAGAGTGGAGATCATAAATAAAGTGGAAGGATGTGAGTTTCAGGTGTCCAAGAGGGCTTGGGACCTCTTCAGTTGCATTATTCTAGATGCATCATGAAAGTATATGTCTCTACTAGGCTTCTTAGAGACATGTTGATCCATATAAAGCATTGATAGGAAGGGGGGGCTAACTAATCTGAAGATATGTTACTGTAGTGATGTGTTCCAAGATGTCAAGGTATGTTGTCATAGTTTCAAAAGTATGTTTTGTGGTATTAGTATTAGTTGTTCAAGAAATAAAGTGGTATCGTCAAAAGGCTCTTTAATTTGTACAGTGATGTTTTTCAATATGTGTTACTATTGTCATGAGGTGTTGGTCGTTTAAGTACTTGTCTTGCCTTGATATCTAACGTATGTCTAGGGTATTCTTTGATTTTCCTTGTGTGTCAAGATAATGTTGTCAAAGAGGAATTTTTGGTTTGGTATCTTGATTCATGGTCAAGTTCTAGGTTTTCAAAAGGCTGTGAATTCATACATTCAATGAGTCAATTTTGTTCTAAGTCAGTGATCAAAGGGAGTGGTTCATATCTTAAATATGTTTGAAATAAAAAGGTTTCCCATGGTATTGTACGTACTTGAAAAGGCTATGTGTGTGTTTACATGGTTTATAATAGGTGTAAGGATGATTTCCAAAACATGCCATGAGTTATTTGAGCTTAAATGTTTGATATCTTTCCGATTGTTGTGAATTGGATGTGTCAAAGAGTGTGTGCACTTGAAGAAGATGGTATGAAGTATGTCTAGTTTTGTCTTATACTCAAGAAGAGGTGTATCTCTGTCAAGAGTTGTCTGAGTCCTAATATTATGGGTTAGGTGTCTTTTATTCATGCTCATTATGGTTTCAATAATAATCATGTTTCAACCATCATCACAAGATGGATTGTGAATGATTTCATGAAGTTTGATTGAGGACAAGCTAAGATGGATACTTGGTAAGTGTTTGTGGTTTCTTTGATTCATAAAAAAATGTGAATGCTCAAGACTTAGAGGGGCTTGATATATAGATTTTGAAAAAAATTCAGGAATTGAAATCAAAATTTGTGCACTTTGATTTATTTCTACCTTATTTGGGCTCTAGGAAACCATATTAAGTGGTGTGAAGAAAAGATTGTGTTTGAGGGACTAAATGGTGTATTTGAAGGCTAATATTTGGAACAAAGTATCTTCTCAAGACATAATTCAAGATTAAAAAGAAATTAATTTATGGGAATAATTCAAATGGTTGGAAACTATAACATTTCTCAGACCTGATTGTGAATTACACTAGGAGACCTATTTGCATGAAAAAATTGCAAACTGGGAAAAATTATTTCAAAGACATGCTACAAGGTTGATAGGGAAGACATAATGGTCAAATGGGTACTCAAAATAGGTAAGAATTATATGTGAAAGTGAATAAATCACAACCTAGGTGTGAATTCCTCATGAAGTAGGGCTAGTAGCCTGTGAAAGCAAAATGATGAAGTGAAAGTGAAATAGAAGGTGCTTTGATGATTTATAAAGTTACTTGTTATCAATCCAATGTGAACCTTTGTATTGGAAAATATATTTGACTCTGAATTTGGCCAATACAATGGAATCTCCTCTGATTTGTGGGTACCTCAGAGTGAGGAGAACCTCAAGAGAAGGCTAGTTCCCTTGATGGATCACCTAAAAATATTGATAGTCATAGGGTTGAGGGATAGAAATAAACTAGAAATTAACTAAAAAGAAAACAAAGGGTGATGTACCAAATATTTTGGGACTTAACTTATATAGAAGCACACTTAATGATTGGTAAAAGAACTGATGGAATTCACTACAATTGCTTGTTTGACAAATTTTGCACTCACAAAGGCATTGACATACACTTATATGGCTTGCAAAAAATACAAAACAACTTAATGGAGGTGTTGTAAGATTATTAGCATGTAAAGGAATAATATTACTTACTGAAACAAACCTCTAATCTAATGTGAAACACTTCACAAAGCTTCAAATTAGAGGGAAAATAGTATTTTATTCATCTACACAGTGCGTAAGTATAAATTTTTGCATACAAGTCTACATAAAATAATAATTCCCCTTAAACCTGTGCACATGCACAATTTAAATAAAAAATATCAATTGCCCAAGCTCTAGAAATAGAACATGCTAAAATTAGCCTAACTGGAGGTTTGGAAATAGATCCAATAATTGCCACTCAATTAGAAAAGAACACTAATAGTTTGAGATGACTTTTTTTGCACAATTTTGATTTAAAATAATTCAATCCTATGATTATATTTGTAAAAGAATAAAATAATCTTTTTTTCCTATGCACTTTGCATTTTACCATGCAAAATTGTTGATTAATGAACTTCATGGTTGAGTTCGACATGATTATGAGTTAGCTGAGCTTCGAATACATGGGGTGAGATTTTTTTTCCCTTTTTCTTCCTCCAAACACCATTAATTTTTTATCTTCTTGGTGTCAATATGAAGAACAGGATGAGATCTTACCAACGAGACCAATTTTATTGAATTTGGAGTTGTAGATCGAAAGATATGGCCATTTAAAAAATTGCATGTCGGGATGAACAGGAGAGTGACACGTGGTGGCCTCTAATTTTTTCATGGGATTTCCTTTGTCTACATGTGCATTGTTTTTCCTTTTCCATGTGCTATGTGGATTTGCATGCAGACATGTGCTTTTATGAAATGTGAGCCAATAAGAGTTTTGTGTATGCTTTGGATTTCACAATGTTGAGCTCTATGAAACCTCCATTATCCTTCATGAAGTACGAACCAATGATAAATCTACAAAAACTTTCACTGTATCAGTCTTTTATTTTACTTGCACTAGTTACCATGAAAGGTGAGCTAATGAGAAAGCTCTACGCACCCTCGTAGTGTCAGACCTTTGATATTCCATTTTGACCATTGTGAAACATGAGCCAATAGGAAAGATCCAAAATCCTTCACAATGCACTTTCATTTACAATAACCTTGTTCGATTATGAAGTGCGAACCAATAAGAACATCCCACACTACTGTAATGTCAGTCTTTAGTTATACCAATCCTATCAGATTGTGAAGCATAAACCAATAAGAGCATCCCATAAAATTTTGCAGTGTCAGTCTATTTAATAACCTTGAGTAACCACTGCGAATTGCAATCCAATAGAAAATCTTGATGAAATTTTACTATGTTATTGTGTCAAACCTTGTTTTTCAAGAACCATGCAGACCCTTGCGAAGCATGAACCAGAAAGAAGGCTCCACGTATGTTTCAAGTCATATCTTCTCCTTCACATTGTAACTTATTTCTAGGTCACCAGGACCCGACATCTTATTGAATTTGGTTTATTCCGCATACTTGAGGTCCTAGAATGCATTGGCTATTGAAAGCGTCATAATCCTTCCACGTGTCCCTGCTTTTTAGCTGTAAAGTTAAAATTGATGGCCAAAAGAAAATTTGTTGGGCTTGTTTAAATGGCTAAGTCTATTTTAAAAGAGTGATTTGTGCTCTGTCAAGAAATGTTTCTATTCTCAATGTTTTCCAACAGACCTATACAATTATAGTCCTCATCTCATGCAACCCATCCATATAATTCATTGCCGGAAACTCGTTCTTGCTCATAATATTCTTTTGACCTTGAAGGTTTTCTTTTCTATAAAGGACCTATGTTGGGTTGAATCTAGAAAATATTTCCTTCCAACTGGGTTCATGAATTATAATGAATGGTGTTGATTATCAAGAACATAAAAGATATGATTCAATGCCTTATTAATTCCACATTCTTCCCATCATTGCTAAGAAGCTCTACCATTCTCTAATTCATGGCTTGCTTATTATCCTGAGTAGCTGAATTTTTTTTGGTACCCCCCTTCGATGATTGACCAAAAAATGGTCAACATCTTTGGTGACTTTACAGAATTGGTTGCATTTTAACCAGCTATAACCCCTGAATATATTTACTTATAGCCATGAAACTGTCTAAAACCATCCTGTAAACTTGACCATGTAAACCCAAGGCTAAATAACACTAAAAAGATTGAAAATCCTCCATGAAAAGTGAAAAACAACAACAACATGTGCAAAACTGCACTTGGAGGAAATAAACACTCCTACAAGGCATGCCATTTAAGATTGCAGTCATTATTGAAATCAGGAAATGTAAAAAGATGTGTTAAAACACTTAGAGAAAAACATGTGATAATATAATACAATGTCAACTTATCTCATTTAGAAACAATGCTTCAGATGAATCTTATTGACTAGGATCAAAAGCTCTTCTCCATATTTTCTTCCAAGATAGAAGGAATTATGTGGCTTGCATCCAATGATGATGTATGGTCCACTCCAAAATGAATCAAAATTTGTGTGAGCATATAGTTTTTATGTATCTTCATTCCACTTCGGCACTAAGTCACCCTCATTGAAGACTCTTGCCTTGGCATTCTTGTTAAATTTTCTCTTAATTTGAGCTTAATTCAGATCCATAAAAAGCATGGCTTGACTCCCGATCTCTTCAAGTTTCATGAGTTGTTCATACCTCACCTCCATGAGCTCATTCTCCATTAATTCAACTTGATGCATCAGTTCCAAATATGGAAGCTCAATAGAAATAGGAAAATTGGCTTCAAGGCCATAAAATAACTTTAAAGGTGAATTTGAAATTTGATATTTTGTGAGTTATTTTTTCAACCCTTGAGGTTACCTTAAACTTGGTATGTCAGGTTCACTAATTTTGATATGTAGTTCTTCTAATTATCCTTAATAAATTTTTATTCATACTTTCAGCTAATCCATTACCTTATGGGTAATAAATGGATGATGTGCTAAGATAAATACCATTCTGAATAGCCCATGTAACAATATTTCCACATACAAATGTTTTTGCATTATTTGAAATTATAGTAGAGGGAACACGAAACATGGTACTTATGCCTTCATAGAAGTCCAAGATGCTTTTCTCATTAACTTCATTCAAAACAACTAACTTGGTCCACCGAGTGAAATAATCAGTTGTAGTGAGTAGTTATCTATGCCAGAAGCTTGAGGGTGGGTTTATGAGACTAATGAAATAAAAACCCCATTGAGTAAAATGATTATCAATTATAATTGGCTGAAAAGGTAAGGTAGCAAGCCTTTCTTTTCTTGTAAAGAAATCAAACTTCTGACATCTTTTTACCCGAGCATGGCTGTTTTTGAAGAGTGTAGGCTAGTAATATCCTCATTCATGATCTTGAGGGGTGTATTTTTTGATAAATAATGCCCTCTTCCTTGATCATCATGAAACTATTAAGGTATCCTTTTGATTTGGTTCAACACACCTCAATATACACCATTAATGTCATGTTTGAATAGAACATCGTCAATCAGAAAAATATGAATTGATTATAATATGAAAAATATTCTTTTTGATCTTTCCAAATTATGTGGATACATAACATATTGAAGGTACCTTACCATGTCTGAAAGACATCTTGCATATTGCTGATTTTTAAGCTCTTCAAATTTATCTTGAAGAGCTAGGACACTTTCTTTGAGCTTTTGCAAACCTCGGGCCATGTGCTCACATAATCCTTTGCCTCTAATTAGCTTGGTAAATTTAATGTTGATGTCATATTCCATCAATTTAGTGATCCAACCTACTCTTTTCTCACTTATTTCATTGTTCATAAAAAATTCCTTGATACTTGGATGAGCAACCATTAGATTAATTATGTTGTTAGAGTGTAAATGCCTAAATTTCTTCAGTGATCTAATAATTAAAAGTACATGTTTTTCAACAAATGAGTACCTTGTTTCATACTCCATCATACTTTAAATAAAAAAGGAAATTGGATGATCCAAGCCTTCTTTGTTATGTTGTGTTAACATTCCTTAAATGGTATCCATGTTTACATGAGTATGCAACATGAAATCTTTCAAAAAATCAGGATTTATGAGTGTTGGGGCTGAAGCTATGGCTTGTTTGATAGCCTTAAAAATGTTCACTCCTTCCTTTGGCTGAGTAAAATTTTGATCCTTCTTGATCATATTGTTCAATGGCTTTGAAAGTGAAGCAAAATCAATAATGTACCTTCTTATAAAATTAATCTTTCCAAATAAACTTTGAAGTGCTTTCTTATGTTTTGGCAATGGTAAAGCAAGAATAAAACTTAATCTTTCTGGATCAATCATCATAACATGTTTTGAGATGATATGGCCAAGAATTTTACCCTCGTGAATTGAAAACAAACACTTTTTGGGATTAAGTGACACAAAAAATTATCTGCACCTTTCAAAAACTTCTTTGAGTTGTGATAATTGGTCACTTGTAATCTTTGAAAACACTATGAGATCATCCAAATAAACCAAAACAAACTTTTTAATGATACCCTATACTTCCATATCCATGGCGCCCTAAAAGGTTGTACCTACATTGGACAAACCGAATGGCATATTTTTGTATGCATAGGTGCCCCATTTAGTTTTGAATGTTAATTTAAACTAATCTTCTTCTTTGACAAGTATTTGGTTATAACCACTATACCCATCAAGTAAAAAATATCTTTATGAACCATCAACTAGATGAAGTATCTTCTCTATAGAAGGAAAATGATAATGAACCTTAAGAGAAGCCTTATTTAGATCAAGAAAATCTACACATAATTTGATTTCGCCATTTTTATTTCTTACCGGTACAAGGTTAGCTACCCAAGTTGAGAGCTTAATGGGGAAGATAATGGAAGACTCAATGAGTTTTTCAAGATCTATTTACATGAATGACTCCAACTTGGGGTTGATTGGCCTTTGTTTTTATCTAACCGGTTTTGAATCATCCTCTATTCAATAGTATGTTGAGCTAAAGAGGGATCAAATCCTCTTAAATCGCTATATTGCCATGAAAAAACATCTACATACCCTCTACAAAGCTCAATAAATTCATCTTTTTCAGTTTGTGAACATATTTTACCAAGATTGAGACTTTTACCATCAAGAATGGTGACATTTTCATGTTGATATGTTTATGTAGAAAGGAGAACCCTCTCCTGCTTCATTTCATCATTTCACCAAAGATGGATTCCAAAGTGACAAAGCCTTTTGGGATCTTGTTTGTTTTGAGTTGTATAGCTTGGTTCTCATATCTTTTTTACAGTTTTCCTTGGTTTTGTGCTGAAAATTCAACTTCTTCCTACAAAAATATGATTACGTGTGCATCATCATCAAAAAATTGCAAATGTGCATTATTATTCGGAATGGATGGCCTCACTATAACCTTGATATGAGGTTACAACTTATCATTTATGATATCTTTAGGTATATCAAACCGAGATCTAATGGATGCAAGCCTATCAACATGCTTATTTATGTCTCTAAGAACACTTTGAATATTGAAAGAAAGAAAATCCTCAAGCATTTCCCACACTCTATGTCTATAGGTTCTCGTTAATGGATTGTTGTAAGAATTATAACCTCTTACCTGATGAATAACAAGCTCATTGTCTCCAAAAACCTACAAATTCTTGATTTCATTTTTCTTTTCCCATTTCAAATAGTGAATGTGCTTCATATTCTGAAACATTGTTAGAAAAACCAAATTGAAACTTAATAGCTGAGAAATAATGTTTTTTTGAAGGTGAAATCAGAATAAAACCAGCTCCTGAACTCTATTGGTTTTTGAAGCCATCAAAATAAAGTTTCCATAAACCATCATCTTGTTGATTTTCTTTCTCCATGGCTGGTATTTCATCATTATCTCCATGAATGCAATAAATTCAAATTCCATGTTCTTCAATGATTCTCCAAGGGTCATACTCATAATCCTCATTAGTCATTTAATCCTTGAATAGATCTGGGAGACCTTCTATTGCATACCCAGTTTCAGCCTCAAACTCACCTAACTACTCTTTACTTACAATGTAATTTGCATTTATGACACTAGGTGTATAATGCTCAATATGAAAATTTGACAAAGGCTCAAAATTAATGGTAACTTTAGTTACATACATAGTTCTAAAGACAACATATGTCCAATCAGCTAAAAGATATCCAACAATATTGGATGTGAAGTCTCTAGATAAACACATAGCAAAATAAGGTGGTAAATCCACCACCATTACATCTTGTAAGATTGTAACATTTAGAAAATCCTACAAATTTATTTTTAGATCTTTGATCATTCTAATGGTGTTAGTTGATGAACCATCAAGTTGTAATACTCCTTTAGTACTTGTCTCATACTTAAGACACAACTTTTCAACAACTAACTTGGGCATAATAGTGTTGCTAGCTCCACTATCAGCCATGCAATTATGAACTAATGAGTCTCTAATAATCAATGAAAGATAGAAAGGAGGTGGATTAATTTTTTTTTACCTCACACAGAGTTGGTTTTATCACTTTTAATGCTTGTTGTTTTATACCTTTATTTTTTTGATTTGCATTTTCCATCACTATGTTAGTTCTATTTTTCAGCCTGGTCATCCTATTTTGATGTTAATTTTAGACCTACAATCTCTTGAACTAACAAGTCATTTTGTTCCGAAATATATAAGTGTCCCACATGCTCATAGTGATATTATTTTTCTTCATATGATCCACTATGTTGAATGGAACAGTTCATACCTTAATTTGATTTTTCAAAACAGTATCTTGTTCTTGAACTTGAGAGGAAGAAGAACTCTTACCAATAGTAATATATTTATTTTCTTGAGTTGGTACGCCAATTTTTTCACCTGAATTTTCCTCCATATATATCTTTCTTGATCTTGTAACAACTGCAATAAATTCATATCTTTCCTTTATTAGGAAATTAAGTATTAATGTTTACATTAATATGTATTCATTAAATACAAATGTTAGTAATTATATTATTGTTATATTAACAATAATATGTTGGTTGGAGTTGTTTTAACAACTCATATGATTTGAGTTGTGTATTGTTACGTGAGTAACAATTACAACTAAATAGGAGATATTTGTGGTTGAGTTGTTTCCTACTTAATAGGAAAATATCTCCCTATATATTGGCAGATTGTTCAGTATGTATGGATCCGGAATGAATTGAAAGATACATTATTATTCCGTGAATAATATTAGAGAAGTTTATTGTGTTGAATAGAAGAGATATTGATTTGTGTATAATTTGTTGTTGTACATTGCTGTAAATCTGATCCAGGTCTATCATTTGGTATCAGAGCGTGGATAACCATGTTCACATAATGCATTTTTCATATTAGAGAAGGGGATGCCTCTGGTTCATTTCTATTTCCAGCAGCAAAAGAAAAAAAGGGAAGAAAAGACGTTTTTGTAACATCATGGCGCAGCTCTTCCGCCAAGCTTGATCCAAAACAGGCCTTCAGTAAAATACTCGTAACTTTCTCATTTCTTAACGAAATTGAGAATTTCAAAGTGTTCTGAAAATCTTGCAACGTGGGGAATAAAACCCAGAAATCGTTTTGGAAAATTCGTTTTGATAAGTGAGAAGTTCTGTGCAGAAATGTGACGGGTTTTGTGCCTGTGTTTGTTCCTGTGAAGTGCTGGCAGGCATATGAGTTCAAATGGTGAACTGAGCATTCAGCCATTACCTCAAATTCGTCCACGTGCTTGATATACAGATTGATACTTAGGCATGCAAAGGATTTACAAATTCATAGCCATCAATGGATAGATCAGGCAGACAAATAAAGGCAAGTATTTTTCCAATATTCAAACGGTATTTGCATTTCTTAGCAAAGCATACACATGTTATAGAGGTCAGGGAAATTATGGCTCTTAGTTACTCTTAACTAGCTTGTTGTAGTTTGTGAAAAATTGTTAAGTATCTTTAATTAATTTTTACACGGACGCATTCTCGGTAGAATCCGACATCCATATTGTGTGAAAATGAATAAGTTGAGTCACATTGAAAAATTTGAAGGCAAAGATTTTCATACCTGGCAAGTGCGGACTCAATTATTCCTAATCAACAAAGACTTATGGGATATTGTTGATGGAAAAGAAAAAAAACCGACAAATGCAGATGAAGCAATAAAATGGGACAGCAGAGATCGAAAGGTTACAACAATTATCAGATTGGGTCTATCAGATGCTTATCTACATCATATAGACTTTAAAAAGTCCTCTCATACAATCTGGGTGACATTGAACAAGTTGTTTGGATCACAAATGGGAAGCGCAGGCAATATCCTTAAAGAAAAGATTGTTCGGCCTCAAGATGGAAGAAGGTGAGAGCATGGTGGAGCATATCAGTAAGTTTCGGTCTATCTGTAATCAACTTGCCGGCATAAAAGTAGATGTACCTGATCATGATGCTAAAGCAGTATTACTTAATAGCATGCCTTCATCTTATTTTAATATGGTTTTTACATTAAGCAAAATAAATCCAAGTCTAGAAGAACTTATTTCTTCTTTGTTAGATGAAGAAAAAAGAATTATGGTTGTTGAACCAGAGGAGACTGCAATGTTTGGTAGAAACAAGAAAGCATTTGGTAAGAAAATGCCCAAATACGGTTCAACCTCTAAAGGACCGAAGAAAAAATTTACATGCTACTATTGTAAACAACCTGGTCATATATCTAACAATTGCATAAAAAGAGCACAAGACTTAATTGATGGGAAACTACAAGATAATGCCATGATTGTTGATGAAGAAAGAGAAAATGAAGAGGAAGAAAATACCGCACATCAAAGTGATGAAGATTTTCTCTTCTAGATGATTTTTAAATGGAGGATGGAGGCATCGGAGGCTGGAGGTCAGACAGCGACCTCTCGTCAGTCACCAACGACGGGGCCGCACAGAATAATTTGGTGGCACAGGTGTGTAGTGTGAGTTTTCTTTCATTTCTGAATTGCAGTTTGTTGTGTGCAGTATGATTTCAGAGTTCCTGTTGTGTGTTGAATAAGTGAAATGTTCACAATGAGGGGGGGGAACATGGTCTCATTGTTCCATTTCCATTATGTTTTATTGTTCAGTTTTGAAAGCAGTATTTCCTACACGATTCCCTTTTGTAGTGACATTGTATAATATTGATCAAAAAGTGTTGTAGCAATCATGATGTAAAGGTTTTTGGTAAACCTGTAAAAACCAATTGTGTAAGGTTTTTGGTAAACCTGTAAAAACCAATTGTGTAAGGTTTTTGGTAATCCTGCAAAACCAAGTGTGAAAGGTTATTGGTACACCTGCAAAACCAATTGTGAAAGGTTTTTGGTAATCCTGCAAAACCAAGTGTGAAAGGTTATTGGTACACCTGCAAAACCAATTTGGTAAGGTTGTTGGTAGAAGCTGGAGAAAACCATCAGTGGAAGAAATGTGTGTTGGCACATGTTCGAGTTTTGTGCAAGCCCAATGCTGCACATTTGCGGAGTTGATCATGAGCACACAGAGGTGGCAGGCTACAATCAGCGAACGAGATATGTTGTACCATGTAAACATTAAGGGGGGGAATGTTAGGAAATTAAGTATTAATGTTTACATTAATATGTATTCATTAAATACAAATGTTAGTAATTATATTATTGTTATATTAACAATAATATGTTGGTTGGAGTTGTTTTAACAACTCATATGAATTGAGTTGTGTATTGTTACTTGAGTAACAATTACAACTAAATAGGAGATATTTGTGGTTGAGTTGTTTCCTACTTAATAGGAAACTATCTCCCTATATATTGGCAGATTGTTCAGTATGTATGGATCCGGAATGAATTGAAAGATACATTATTATTCCGTGAATAATATTAGAGAAGTTTATTGTGTTGAATAGAAGAGATATTGATTTGTGTATAATTTGTTGTTGTACATTGCTGTAAATCTGATCCAGGTCTATCATCCTTAACTCTAATTTCTTGATTTACAACCACATGATATGCAATTTCAAAGTTAACAATTGTTGTATCTAGCCTCCCTTGTTGTGCTTGTGCACAATTTGGGTGTCCTTCTGCTGCAAGATATGCACTTTTTTGAATATGATATTATGCCTCCTCTTGAGTCATATGTGGTACTATAAAACCTTTTGGTACCATCTCTAAGACTACATTTGGCTCGAGAGGCTGCATGTTATGATCTAGCATCATATTTGTTTTCATTGGAACTAAAGCACTTGAAGTTGTAGGGGAATTAAGATCGATTGTTGTAATTGGTTTAGCTATTGTAATGGATGGTTGTACTTGATATGGAGGTCTATAACCTTGAGCAAGGGGCCTATAATTATTATAAGGTGGAAAAGGTGGTTGATATTGCCTACTTGTTTGATCTTGATTTATTTCCAACTACACAATTTTGTTTCACATGCTTTAGATAACACCCTTTAAGTAATCAAAATCACTAGGCCAAACTGTGGGAGTAATGGTGGCTTCTCAACTAGTGGAATAGGGGATAAATCAACATAGATATGTGTAGAAGGTCTATCGTCCAATTTTCTAGCTTGTATAAGGTTATTTTCTATTCTTATTGCAATGTCAAAGGATACAGGAAGAGTAGTACCACCCATGGATTGAATCATAAAAACAATATCACTATTTAATGCAAGGAAATAATACAAAAAATCATGTTTAGGTGTAGGCTTGAGTGTTACTGGAATATTTTCCCAAGTCCTAGTAAATATCCAATTGAAGTTTGTCATGAACTCTTAGGGTGCACATTTAATGGCAGTAAGCAACTCAATGAGGGATAAATGATCATATTTGTCCTCAAATTGTTTACAAAAGTCTTCACCCAGTAAATCCCAAGTGGCGATTTATCCTACAGTCAAAATTTTATACCATTGAAGGGCTTTTCCTTTAAAAGAAGCAACTAATAACCTTAAAGCAATATATTCATAAGTGATATTATGCACAGAACACAGGGTTGCAACATATCTAATATGTTTGGTAGGGGTAGCTTGGTTTTCACCCATAAAATATGGAAGGATTTTTAAGGCAACAATGGGTATATCATGATAAACAACAATTCACAAAGGGATGCCATTAGTAAAGGGAAGAAAAGGCTGATTTCTAGCTTCCATTAGTAAAAAAGGAATCTAAAACACAAAATTTGGGTTTGGAGATGGAGGATTGGTAATATTAGGATTATTGTTAGGTGTAGTATTTCTAAATCTTCTTCTCTTAGATGAATTAAGAGATAATTGAATAAAATAAAAGGGAATAACTCTTTTTGTTGCCCTAGTTATCACCTTAGGGATGGAACAATAAAATATGTAATTAGACCCTTCTAAAAGAAGTTATGTTTCTTGGTTGATTGCTACTCATATATATTCATTTGTATCCTCTTGAGTACTAATCACTCCTACTAAAACTAGGTCAGGTTCCTGATCTAGAGTAGTTAACATTTTAGGGAAAACCATGTGAAAACATCATCTTCATCTGCATGCTGAAAATAACTCTAAAATCTAGTTCATGGTCTCACCAGGTGTGCCAAAAAACTATTATTGGTCCGAAGTGCACCTTTTTATTGGAAAATCTATCAGAATCTGACTTCAGCTAGTATAATGAAATATCCTTTGAGTTATGGGTGCCTCAAACTGAGGAGAATCTCAAGAGCGGGCTGGTTCCCATGATGGATCATCTAAAACTACTGATATTGATGGGTTCGATGGATAGAAATAAACTAGAAATTAATTGAAAGCAATAAAAGGTGATACACTAAATATTTTGGGATTTAACTTGTATAGAAGAACACTTAATGACTCTTAAAAGAACTAATGAACTTCACTATAATTTCTTGTTTGACAGATTTTGCACTCACAAAGGCATTGCCATAAACTTATACGGATTTGAAAAACATACAAAACAACTTAATGGAGGTGTTGTAAGATTATTAGCATGCTAAGGAATAATATTACTCACTGAAACATGCTTCTAATCTATCCTGACTGTGTTCATATTAAAATTTCTATGCTAATTGAAATAAACTAACACCTAGTAGTTTCAAAGCAAAGAAAAATATAACATTAACATTATGATTAGAGCTTAAAGGAAACTAGTTTTGATGTAAAAACATGAAAGAACTCATCTAGTTACCAACCATTTCTTACTCTATTTATGTATGATTGCCTTTAAAACTATGAACTTATGATGGTCATAAGCAATCAAATTTGTGTTGTTGCTTCAAGATGATGAAACAATCTCACTAAAATGGCTATAAGGCCATGTTTAGATCTTTCTTTACTAATCAAACATGAAGAAATGGATGCAAATATGAGAAAGCTATTCCATCAATAGAGAAAGGCTCTTAATCATATAATTTATATGAAATAATATCAAAATTATGGTGCAAAGTGTGAAAGTAGGAGCTTGGTCCTTTATATAGCTTTCCTATTTGGGGAAAGCTTGAATCCCAATGAATATGGAATAAATGATAAAGTAGAATTAGACTTGTTAAGTATGCTTAGAAGAATTGACAAGTGATTATCATGGGAATTGGAGGGTTCTTTAAGTAATCAACTAGGATTAATTAATTGGCTAGAATAAGATTCTTAGGCTACTTGGAGGTGATTTTGGAGGAATTTGATATGATTTGAAGCATTTGAAATCGAGATTTAGCCAATAAAAGGGTTTATTGATTAATTACATTGTTTAAAAGGTTTAATTAACTAATAATAGTTAATTAATTGATTTGAATAGGATTATAACTAGTGAAGCGTCATTAATTGGCATCCAGAATGTGATAAATGATAGTTAGTTAACGTGTCGTTAATTGACCAGAATAGAGGGAAAAGTTAGTTAATTAGCATAAAATCACTAATTATAATGGAAATGATAGGAAATATGATAGTTCAATTGTATTAATAGAACTGCAAAAGAGGATTTCAGGTGTCTACATTTACCCCTCTTTGAGGTGGTGTAAGTGATGCCACTTCAAAGATAGTAGACACATATAAACAAGTAAGTTTTTAGGAAAAATTAGTAGAATGAAGGATGCCCCCTTGAGTGTTGATGGGGTGATAGAAGATGTCAATCGATGATAAAAAAATATGAAGGAAATATATAGAATAAACAAGGTGGGGGAGGGAGGGATACAAATGATCCCTATTTCCCTAGGTGTTTTGGAAGAAAAAATGGTAGTGATAAGACATGATAGTGAAGAATATGGAAATAAATTTTGCATCTAGTTCATTCAATAAACAACTTTATTTCATCACTTTGCTCATATGATTTACATCATTGGCTCTTATTAAAATGTATGCATACAACAAAAAGTGTAAAATAACATGTAAAGCTATAATACTAACATTTGTTCATTTCTAAAACACTAAATCAATGAAACATACATAATGTAATCAAATATGAAAAAGTAAACAAGATAACCTAACAAGGAAACAATTACAAACACACATACTCAAAAAAACAACTTTGAGATAGTTGCACAATTGTTTTTATTATCAAACTTTAGTTCCTAAATGTTTGCGTGAATGACAAGGGTTATGAATGGTGCCCCAAATAATGATACATGTTAGAGGAATACACAGAGGACACAACTAGTCCTATGAAAATGTATTTGTGCACTATGAAACAGTAGCAGGCAACTCGTTTGTGTAGGGTGTACAAACATAGTAAGAAAACAAACTTTATTAATGGAGGTGGATCAAAATGAATCACGAGACATTGTGTGAGAATAAGTGAGAACCTAAGAAATATGTTTTATAGGAAAAAAATTTAATGTTTGAGGATGATGCATGCCATTTACCAATTTTTTAATTTTTTTGAATTTTACAATTTTTTGGATTTTTAAACAATTTTTTAAGTTTTTAAAATTTTGAAAAAATTAATAGAAGAAAATTAAATAGAAGAAGGAAAATTTAATACGAAATTGCCAAATAATGTTGGAAAGCAAAAATATGCCCTAGGTCGTAGAAAGGGTATCCAGGAAGAAAAAACATGCCCCAACGTAGCGAAAACGGGCAAAAAATTGATTCTTTATTAAAAATAATCATCACGAGTGCTAGAAGAATTTACAAGATTCACGGTGATCACCTAGACCATGAGGGGTGTGAAAAATAACACGAGGGTTCAAAATGGCTATAAATATCAAGACAAAGGGGGGTAAAATCCATCGCGGCTAGTTATTTGCTATTTACCTTTATTGAGTTTTGTGGAAGACTTGCTCTGACCTTGGAGATAAATGACGGATATCCAGAACAAGAAACATCGCGTGAATTGATTTCAAGAGTTTGGGATGCCTCCTACGGACCTGACGTCAATATGTACACAAAAAAATTGAATTCTAAGTGCATTTATTATATTTTTAGGCTAGGGAAAAAGTACAAGTTTGCACTAGCACAAGCCCTAATATGTGTTGGTGTTAGGCATTGTGATGGCGCAAACATGGTGTGCATTGGCAAGAAGGGATGACATGCATGAAAAAACCTAAAAATAGGTGGGTTTGGGTGGGCACAAATGTGAAATCGAGTGAGTAAGCGCAAAAATGACCATATAGGTGAGCATTCACATATATGCGAAAAGAATGTGCAGGCACGAAAAGGTGAGTGCTAGCACAAAGCTTGTGTCTTAGGCCAGTTTAAAAGAAAAATCTGAATTTTTTGACCTTAGTGAAAAATTTACGAATGAATAGAAGAGTATAGAATCAAGTAGAACACCTTAGGAAGATGTTTTTGGAAGAAAATGATGTTAATGAATTGCTGTGCAATTTTGGAGGTGAAGTTACGAAATCTAGATGTGCACTAGCGACACATGTGACTCAGAGCCTTCGAGAAGTGTCGCTTTAGAGGCTACAAGCCTTAGTTATGTATTGCAGATGCCATAGATCAGAATAGATCATGAAATTTTGACTAATTTAGTAGAGAGATGACGTAGTAAGAGCCAGTGTTTTAGACTACCTACTGGCGAGATGACCATGAATTTAGTGGATGTTTGATGGATCCTCCGAGTACCGATTAGAGACAGAAAAATAGATTATAGTGGGAAAAATGACCGGATTTGAGCCTACCATTGGGACATGTTCTTACATTGAGACATACCTCGAGAGGATATGGTAAGAGAACTCTATACACCCTTTGATAGTCGAAAATTTTCCCATATACCAGTATATTTAATGGCTCTTGTTAGTGGCCTCTTGCTTCCTGAAAAGACTGGCACACACTTCCTCCTTGGGTTGACTAGAGTAGTGCATAGATAGATGGATGGTGAGATTCTCTAATAGGGCTAGAGCATATTGGTTAATTTATATTGGGACCTATAATTGATACCATACCAAGGTCAGCAGAACCTTGGTTCAGGAACACTTCTACAGATATGGGCATGGGACAACATTGCAATAGGTATCCCACATGGAGTAATCTAAGACAGGGCTCCAAAAGATCCCTCTTGCTATGGATGGGAGCCAGTGGGTGAGGATGTGTGCTAATAGATGGGGGACACTGCCTACTATAGGCGTGCTTTTGATGATCTACAACTGCGGATGATTACATGGTGGCCCTACAGGCTATATCAGTGGTCAAATGATGGTATAAAGCTTCACACTGTCGAGATTGACTACTTTATTATTGGGAGAAGGTAATATATCATAAATTTCTACCATATACATTGAGTTCAGTGACATCTTGGCCACATTCAGGGTATCTCAGGTTATGATATGTGGTACGCGCATAGGACGCGCGAGATTTTTGTTATAGGACCATGGATTGGCCAGCAGTAAGCACTTGATAGGTTTAGTTATACTATGTCACAACCATGGATTGCACTTCCCTAAGTAGTAGACCTTAAAACTACATCTTATTATGTGGCCCGATATGCCTTAGTCCTTCCGCTGTGCATTACGATCCCTTAGGCTTTTATAGTGCCATGTATAGCCACCGTAGCGCAGGGCTTATAGGGAAAAGATCTTAGAGATAGAGCGAGATTAGGCTAACAGGAAGTCAAGGTTGCACTACAAGGATAGGGTACATAGGTATAGGTGCTAATGCAGGAAGCACAACCACAGGTTCCATAGGTGCTAGTGTAACTAGTACAACCACAGGTTCATGTGTTTTGTACACCAAGTTCCAGTGTAGGTACCATTATCACCTCCGCATATATTAAGTCCACCAAACATTCCTCTCAGGGATGGATGGTATGGAGGAGATGGTTGGGATGAATGGGGCTCTCCACCACATTGATCACCCCCAAGATATATTAATAAGGGGACATGGGATATAACTTCCTTGAGGCAATAGTTATAGCAGGTCATCACAGAGAGGGACCAGTTAGTCACTAAGAGGACACAACTCTAGGTATACGTGGCTAGACTCACAACAAAGTGTGATGCTCTACATCAGAAACCATTAGAAATAGGGTCTCCAGACTTGGTTTACAATTTTACATTAACATTTATCAAGGTAACTCACTAAAAATCCCTATATCATGGCACAATCCTAGAGGGGCATAGAGTAGTCCCTTTTAGTCTGCTTATAGGAAGCAGATCTAGATCAATATCACACCTGACATCTTGTTCAGAAAGATCAGTACAAATTTCATCCCCTTACCAAGGAGTTTCTACACATCAAGGTGCAGTGTAGCAGATGCCACCACCTAGTTAAAGGCCACGTAGTCTGACTATGGGTGAGAGTCATGGTTGACTCATATTATTGATGTACTATTTTTTATGTATGCCTCGAGATGAAGGCACATTTCTATACATATTTATATGTATCATTTTTTATTATGCCTCGTGATGAAGGCACATTTTTAATCCATGCCCATGATGGATTATTGTATCTGATGTATATCGAGACACATTGTTTTATACATGGACATTTGTATTTACATGGATATATGATGATGATGGACTGTGTTTACTTATTGCATTATGTGTTATATGAGATAACATGTTTAGCCCAAGTTTTTATTATGGTCTATGATGAGGGGGGGATAAAGATAATCCATCTTACCCCTCTTTGGATGATATTATATGATGTTAGCTTAGCATTTATTGATATGTGATGATGTTTAGATTTGATGATAGATGATATTGATGATGAAATGATAACAAACTATACATGCAAACAAGACAAGCACAAGTAAAAGATAATAAAATATAATCAAAACAACACAACTATGTACAAGTATGTAAGATAAAAATGAACCCAATGCACTCCAAAACATATTAAAGTAACACATAATCTAAGAAAGGAAATGAATCCAACTTAAAGCACACAATATGAAAAGACAAAGTAACAAAACTATGTACAATAAAAAAACTAAAGTAAGAAAACCACTATTTTGTTTTTGCGATACATTTTTTGAGATGTTTTGCACTATTTTTGGTATTATCTCGAGACAATGTTATATTGTTTTTTATTTTTATATGAGTCGTATTTGAATGTTTTGATTCTTCTAACTAACACATTTGAATGTTTTGGGATTTTCAAAAGTTATACAATTTTTTTTACGATTTTCGATAAGTTTTTCGAAGCTATGTGCAAGAATATGAAGAAACATGGATGCCCCCAGTGATAGATGGGATATACAAGTGTAGAATGCCACGCGGATGTTCAAGAAGTTCCGATGAAAATTTACCCCCAACATTATATGGGAATGTACAAAGGAAAACTCTTTGCATACAGAAGTAGGATCAGCCAGATCAATGGAAAGAGGGATATGCTCAAAAGTATCTCAAACACAGGAAAATACTAGCTTAGGATAAATCCACCGTAATCCTAGATATGAGATTCTTGTGAACAAAAAACCCTCTAATTTTTTCGGAAACTAGTTTTTAGCAGAGGACTTGCCCAAAAATTTCACACTTTGACGCATTGATTTCTCTTTAATTTTTATGATTTTATATTTTTTGTTGATTTTTTTGATATTCGAGGGACCCATACTTAAGCATAGAACCGCTTGATATTCATGGCATTCATGGGTTCCCTAAGTCCATCACCATCAGCGTGAGTAAGATTGTATACACCAGAACTCAATTTAGTGACGACAACATATGTTCCTAAACAATTTGGCTCAAACTTTCCTTTCTTTTCATGGTCCTTGGTGGTATTGAATTGATTTTCCTTTAGAAAAAGGTCTCCTACCTCAAATTGGTGAGGTATGATTCTTTTGTTATAATTTTGAGACAATTGATTTTGATGCAAATTGAGGTGATCAAGGGCGTGAAGTCATTTCTCATCTAATAGCTCGAGCTTAGTTAGCCGAGCCACTCCATAGTCCTCCTCTTTATCCAAGTAATCTCTTATCTCTATGCACAAAGAGGGGAGCTCGATCTCAGGGGGTAATTGCTATCCCAAATTCACTCTTGGAAAATATGGTCAAGATAACCCCGCACATAAAGTAAATATGAAGGGAAAATGTTTCGGACCTATGAGCTCACATTCTAGAACAGAGGTAGGGGCAAATGGTCAAGTATAGTCAAAAGGTGGAGCTTCGGGGCTACAGGGGTTTTCTAAGGGTTTGTGTTTGAATAATTGAGTTGGATTTAAAAGTGTTAGCATTATGATTTCACATTTTTATTCTTGAATGACTTACCATTGTCAGCGACAATGGCTGAGGGGATACCATACAAGAAAATGATATGTTCATTATGATTTAGATATCTGTGCACCATTGACATAGGTGAGAGGAACCGCCTATACCCACTTCGTAAATTACTCAGTTGAAAATAATGAACATATGGACATCAGAAGATGTAGGGGTAAGCTTGCCAATGAGATCAAGTTCTTTGAAAAAGGCCATGGTGTAGTAATAGGTTGCAGTGATTGTGATAGGGCATGTATCAAGTGCCATATTTATTACATAGAAAACATTTCTTTATGTACTTGCCAATCAGTATCCATGGTAGGCCAATAATAGCCTGCAAAGTATATTTTTAGGAAGTTTATCCCACTTATATTGGCCCTACAAATGCCTGTTATCCATTTTTTCACCCTTGCAAAATGGAGAACTTAACAGGTCTGAATGGTGGTGGTTAATGGGTGTAACACTTTGAAATTTTATTCTTTGCCCAGTGGATATCAACTTGTGGAAAGCTAGCGAGCCATGGTGAAGGTTTGGAACCATCTTCTTAACATGCATTAACCATCTCTTGCTGACGCACGTCAACCATTTCATTGTCAACGTAGCAATAACCGCTTTCACTGATGCGTGTCAACCATTTCATTTTTGTGTTTCAATCACTTCTTCCTATCACGCATCAACCACCGCTAACACGTCAACCATTTTGTTTTCATGCATCAAGACTTTCATTGACGCGCATCAACCATTTTGTTGTCTCACATCAACCATTTTCTCTAACATGCGTCAACCATTTCATTATCGCACATCAACCTATTGTGTTGAGGTCTCAATGATCTTTTTTTTCATTCATCATCCCTCCTTCCTATGTCATGTCCCTTTTTTTTGTGCAACAACATTCCATCTTAACGTACGTCAACCTTCCCTCACTATCATGCGATAGGTTTATTCTTATCATGCGACAACTCCTTCGCTTGTTAGCATGTAACTACATTTGTTCCTATTGGGCATCAGCAATGAATGTCATCTACAGACTAGGCATTAATAGCATCATATGGGGTAGCTCAACAACCGGTTTAATGAGGTATAACACCCATGTTCGTCATGTAAGAAAAGTATCGTTGGAAAGCAAATCGGTATGGTCACTCATACAACTCTATACAGGAAATTAATGAAGGTTTTAGGTTGGTAGCTTCCCCTTCTCTATATATATGTAATTTCCCCTCATTTGAAAGGGGGAGAGATTCTGGACTCTAAAGGAACTCTGCCAAAATTGTTCTAGCATCTTGTCAGCAGGCCTCGAATTTATGCATTTTTTAAAGGATCTTTTCCTTGTGCCTATATTATAATGGATTGTACTTCATTTTAAGAAATAAAATTTGTGTTTTGTGCCTTTTCTTTCCCTAGATCGAGTTTTGTTGCCTCTTTTTCCTTTCATTGCATTTTTAGTTATATTGTGCATGTTGTATTCTTTTGTAGGATTAAATCCGTTGTGCTCTATGAAATTGGAGGATTGAATGTGTTCTTTGAACTATGGCACTTTTGTCTACCCTCTTCTACCTCATCTTCTTCTATTTTCATCACTAAGGATATCTCTAGCCCCCTTTTCTTGGTGATATCACCTCCCTTAGTTTAGTACTTTCATTTTATGCATCTCTCTCTTCCCTGGTCCCTTGGAAATCTAGGTTAGTATTAGATAGTTGCATTTCCCTTCCTAGGAGTAGTTTTAGCATGGAAATAGGTAGAGGAACCAGCCTTCTCTGGAGATTTGTCTCATTCACAAAGGTCCCACACCTTGAGACAATCCCATGTTACCCAGTTACATTGATTGATCATTCATAAGTTCATAAGAAATTAGAAGTTGTTGTAATTTTGTGATAGCAGTGTCTTTGTGCACCTCTTTGATTACTAAGGTAGAGTCTTCTGAATTAAGACAACGTAATAGATTCCCGTCATAGCCTCTAATAGAGAGTTCCCCCAAGTAATGTGTAACAAGATATACGTTGGATAAGGTTTCTTTTATTAGTAATGGGAAATGTTTGGAGGGAAGGTTCCATCATGAAGGTACTTGAATATGTCATTAGGTACCAAGGGGAAAAGGGTAATAAAAATTTCACATACCAAACAAGACTCTAACATGTCATATAGCTGGTATTCGTAGATGCTTCAATGAAGAATGGAATGTCATTGTGTCCAGGTGGAATGCGTAATATAGATCCACCTATAGCCATAGAATCTATTACTCAATTTTTTCTTCTAGGGATCTTCTTGAATGTAATTTTCTCAAAGAACTCCTTTAGAGTGTCAACCATTTTTTTGTAAGGAAGAATTTTTTCAACCTTAACTCTGTACTTGACAGTTACCTATTTGATGATTATCATGTAATCACCTGATTATATATTCACTTGTCTAATGTCCCACTTGATATCTAATTTTCATCCCTGTAATAATGCGATTCATATTTTGCTTATATTATTTGTACATGGGAACCCGAGTCTAGAATGCTTGAGGGATCAAATCTTCTAAAGGGGTGATCAGCACAACTCCTGCACCTAAACTGTGAAATGTAAAGGAGCCATCAAAGTATAGCTACCATGCAATATATTCCTCAAGGTATATTGTAGAAGCATCTAGAAGTTCTAGACTTAATGGTTCAATACCTAGCAAAGGGGATTCAGCTAGTTGATCTCCATAATACCTACCCTTTGACTAATTTCTGATGAACGTACTCAATATCAAATTCTCTAAGTAAGACGGTCCAATTGGTCCATCCTTCCTGTAAGTGCAGGCTTTCGATAACAAGTATTTCAATGGGTCCACTTTTGATATGAGCTTGGTCTTATTATTTAGCAAATAATGACAAAGTTTTTTAAAAGCAAAAACGATGGCCAAGCAAGCCTTCTCAATCTGCGGGTAGTTAAGATCATAAGTAATCAATTTATGATTAAGGTAGTAAATAGATTTTGTTTATGAGTCTATATCATATTGGGCCAACAGTTCACCAATTACAAATTGAGTAGCACAAATGTACAGTAGTAATGGTTTTCACCTGTCGTAAGTGGCATTCGATAACAGGGGTTTGGATAGATATTCTTTAAGCAAAGAAAACAATTAGTTGTTATTCTAGACCCCAATGAGAGTCAACATCTTTCTTTAGAAGATGTGTGAATGAATGGCACTTGTCTACAAGCTGGGAGATGAATATTTTGATTTCTTAAATCTTCCCTTGTAAATTACTACGTAATTTTTTAATGTTATTTAGAGGAGGCATTTTTGTTATGGCAGTAACCTTTGTAGGATCTACTTCAATTCCTCTCCTTAAAACAATAAAACCTAACAATTTTCATGATAGTACCATGAAAACACATTTCTTCAGGTTGATTCAAATCTTATAATCTCTAAGACACTGAAATATGTGTTGTAAGATCATTGGGTGATCTTCTCTAGTCCTAGATTTACCCAAGATTTCATCCACATAATCCTTCATTGAATCATTTAGCATATCGTGAAAGATGACAATCATAGTCCGTTTATACATTGCGTCTGCATTCTTGAAGCCGAAAGGCATGACTTGATAGTAGAATTTCCCACATGGGGTTGTAAAATATGTCTTGTGTTGATCTTCCTCAGCAATTTTAATTTGATTATACCCTGAAAATCCATCCATGAGTGATAACATTTCATAACAAGTTGTTAAGTCGACAATCATGTCAATATTAGGAAGAGGGAATTCGTCCTTAGGACAAGCTTTATTTATATCTCTGAAATCTATACAGATTCTAATACTTATGAGTTTCCTCTGTACATGGACTATGTTTGAAATCCAATCTGAATAATTAATGGGCCTGATGAAGCCTATTACCTATAATTTCTCCAGCTCTTATTTTACCAATAAGGTGACACGAGGATTCATCTTTCTAAGCTTTTGTTTTATAGACTTTGCCTCTTCATGTACAACTAGGTTATGCACTACTAATTCTAGATCTAACCCTTTCATGTCCATGTAGGACAAAACAAAGATATCTAAAAATTCACACAAAAGCAGCACAAGGGTCTTTTTTCCTTGGGCTGAGAGCGAAGCTCCCAACTTGACTATTCTAGGTGTTTCCTTTGAACTAATATTTACATATATGGTCTCCTCCACAAGCAACTTAGATTCATCCTCCATGCACATAGGATCAAGGGGATATTGAGATCTTCTTCTTCTTCTAAGGGTGTCTCAACAATATTTTCATTCTTAGGTTGTTCAGCTTCTTTATCCACTAATTTTTCTTTTTTTTTTGTCTGCAAGTGCCTCAAAGAGGTTTTAACTGTAGGACTTAGACCTATTCTTTTTACAAGGCTTCTCTGTGGAAATATTTCCTTTGCTTATTTTTTTCTTAGATGACCACAAAACTTAGCATCCTCCCTAAAATATGTGCATGCATCAAGGTTAATGGAGAATCCCTTCTTATGATAACCAACTGGAATGTCACCATGAAAACCCATAAACTCACCAATCACTTCAGAATTTTCAAAGATTTTGATTGGTATATGTTGTTATTGGTCCCAGTTAACAAGTGATGGGTAGACAAGGTTTAATGTTGGAATGGTAGGGGATATGATAGGGGTTATAGTCAAGATATCCATGTCAAAAAATAGGTTTGTGGAGGAAAGGCCTTCGTAAAGACTACATTGGGAATTAGTTTCACTTTCGTATTCAAATGAACTTTCTTCATGTTCAGAAGAGGAAACCTCAACTTCTGGGGCATGAGAACAATACAGACAAATGCCAATATCATATTTAAATTTTTTGTGATATGGTATTGGAAGATCTTCCCACATACCTTGTTTTTTTATGTCGCAACGATATCCTTTGTATCCCATAGCATACAACATTTTATCGGGGATAACATGCTTGGGTGATTGGTAGCATGGAGCCATCTCATTATCCAAAGGTCATGAGATAATATTTTTAAGAAAATTTTCATTTGTTAATAAACCACCATGAGTAAAAGTGTCTATGTTGCAATTTTCTCTAGACTGCTGATATTTATGACAAGGCCTACCATGCGCTTTGGGTAATATGGGGAGTTAGGAAACTAAAAGGGCACGTTGGAGATCATATTCTACATAGCCATTTGCAACAAATTTCATCTCCCATGAAGAAAAAGGATAATTTGATGTAGAAGAACCATTATCATTGACAGATAAGGTATCCGGATCAAATCATGAGGTGAGCACCTTTTATTGAATTGGAATGACCATCTTTATAGAAGGGCATCCATAAGTGGTGGTAAAATAACCCAACAATGCTCTACAATGAGAAAAGGGTTGATAATCCCCTGAATAGTAATAATTTGTCCTTCATGGTATAACTTCAAACACTAATGACACGTAGAAGGTACAACCTGCATGGCATGAATCCATGGACGACTAGGCAATATGTTATAATGAAGCTCCAAGTCTAAAACATGAAACTTGGTATCATGAGTATTAGGCCCTACTCCCAGTGAGAAAATTATTATGCCAACTGATTTTCATTCCTCATTGTCATATGCCTTGATGGTTATGAACTTAGTTTGTAGATCAGTTTCAGTATAACCTAGTTATCGAACCAATTTCAAAGTGCAAATATTCAAACTTGATCCGTCATCCACAAGCACCCTTTTTTTCTTCTTACGATTGATAATGAGTTCAATGTGTAAGGGTAAGCTATGAATAGGATCCTCTTCAGTAATCTCTTCCTAACTTAAGGTTATATACTCCATTGGAGAAATCTGCGCGACCATGGCTTGGAAGTATGTAGGGTCAATATCAACTGACACTCCTAAGAAATGAAATTTTTTACAAAGGATGTCCTTGTGAACATTAGATATTTTAAGAAAATCTAAGATCGAAATATTAGCAGTAGTTTTCTCATGTTTCTCTAAAACATCATAATGACTATCTTGAGGGGTAGGTAGAGGAGGTTCTGAGATAACACGGTGAGCACGTTGTATTGCCACGACGCACTCCTTTGTTTTAATCTTAATCGTGTTGATATGCTCAAAAGGCGGGTTAGCACAATCAATTATGGCATCAAAATAATTATTTGTCTTTGCAACATAATTGGCATTTTCAATTTGGGATGACTGTCCTTGCTCCAAATTTTCCTTTCCTTTGTTATGCTTAGGGAAAGATTCTTTGTAAATTCCCAAGTTTGCATTGGAAAATTTACTAAGGGCAACGGAATCCATTTCCAATTCATCACTATCAATTAAGTCACGAATGAAGTGTTTCAACTTCAAACATTTATCAGTTTTATGACGCTTGACACAATGAAATGTGAAATATTAATTTTCTCTAAACCATGATGGCTTAGGAACGTAATCTCCATAAGGTATAGTTTTAGGTATTTAACCATATTAACTTCCTCTAACTTTTTTAATATCAACGATATACAGTCAGATAAAGGGGTGAAAGTACGTCATTTAAACTCATGGACCGGAGGTCCCTTAGCAAGTTTCAAAGGAGCATGGTTTTGAACAACCTGTAATCATTTAGAGTTCATTATACCATTACCTATGATTTTTATGTTCTTGTTAGGAACAAAATTTTATTTTTCATTAGGCTTTGAATCATGATTATCACGTGAAGAGGGTTTGAAAGTCCATTTTTCTAGCAATGTTTTCTCAATTTGACTTCCCTTTTCTATAACCTCTTTAAATGTGTTTCCAAAATGCATCTACAAGTGGAAAGTAATCTCAGGGTGTAAGTTAGGTATGAATATGCTGAGTGGGTATTTCTCTGGTATGGAGCAAGGGAAGCGACTAGTGAGACCTCGCCATCTTTGTAAGAAACTAGTGAAGCTTTCATTATTCCATGGTTTTGCATTACACATATCTATCATGGTAACGTCATTTTATATATTAAAGGAGAAGTGATGAACAAAATGTTCCACTAATTCCAGCCATGTAGGAATTGAACCTTAAGGTATATGTAAAAATCATTCAAGTGCTTGATCCCCTAGACTCCATGGGAAAAGGAGAATGAGATAGTTATCACTAAATGTGACTTCTTGACACGCCATATAAAATTATTTAATGTGGTCTCTGGCATCACCTTTTCCCTTATATTTATCAAACTTGGGATGATCAAAGTAACGAGGTAAAGGTACTTGCATCATAGCCATGTCGAAGGGATATGGGCATAGCTCCTCAAACTGATACTTTTTACTATTACATACATTGCCTTCTTATAAATCAGTAAGGGAATTATTTATGGATAACCATTCTTATTCAAAGAGTTTCCTTTACGTAGGTGATGTTAGCCTATATAAACAATTAAGTCTACATGTTTCAGAATTTTTTGTTTCTATGATTTTCTATTTATAACTCCTCATTTGGTTGTTTACATTTATATTTACAAGGAGTCTTATTATAAAACTTCTAATGTGAAGAACTAGGTTTTTCTTGTCTAGGAGTCTTAGTATAAAAATCTTGATATGAAGCTCTAGTTTTTTATTTTCTAGGAGTCTTCGTTGATTCCTTATTAACATGTGAATCCAAAATTTCCAATTGGCAAGAAAGGGCTTGTATTTTTTGATCTAAGGTAACCTCTTAGGTTGGTATCTCTTTACAAGTTTCAAGAGAGGGAGGTTGATCATGATTAACATGTTCTTCATGATCCTCATAATGTATCTTGAAAATGGGGATGTGACATCCATCATCATTTTGAGAAGGTACTTCTTCCTCATTCATTTGGCAGCAAGTAGAAGCATGTCCTGGGTTTAGGATTTCATCAATGTTACATGGAGGACGTTTTACCTATTCCTATTCTTGAACCATGCTTGAAAGGAGAGATGGATCAAACGTAGATCAAAACTTGGTCCCTAACTCTACAACATGCATAAGGACCTCATGTCTATTTTGGAATAAGAAGTTATCTATTTGGGCAGGGCTGAATTCAAAGTCCGCACGAGGAGAATTATCCTCACCACCACTATGATCAACCATGGTGTTGTCTTCAAAAAATGCATTTAAATTGTCATCTATAAAGGGATTTGACCCTAATTTTTGATGCCCCATCCTTGTCATAAGAGGCATAATGAGAAAGGTTTTACTAAGGTTGATTTAAAATGAACCCTAGGTAAAACCAAATAGTGTAACGATTTCCCCTACATTCTCAAAGATAGTTTTGGTGCAAATAATGACAACACAATATCAAAACTTAGGTCAAGTTTATAATAAATAAGGTCGAAGCAATAAGAATATTTTGATGTGATCTACAAACAAGGCATACTAAAACATGTTTAAAAAAATAAAGTCCAAGTATTGAAAATGGAGGTTACAAATGCGAGCAATGAAATAACACTTGGACAAGTTAATCAAGATTTGTAGACAAAGCAAGATTTTAGTATCAAAATGATGTCACCACAATGCAAGCAGTGTAACGATGACACTTTCCTAAACTCAAGGAAATGTTGGGATCAAACTAATTCTAAGTATATCAAGAAGTTGTTATTCATGCGAGCAATGTAACAATAAAACTTAGAGACTTAGATCAAGTTTCACAAAGGAAAGAAGATGTAAGTATAAAAAATGTATTGATATGATACGAGAAACATAAAAAATCAAAGGAATTTAATGATGAGATGACCTAACTACAATGATAATCTTGACATGGGTATCAAGATAATGGGTACACAGATAAAAAGAAGTGCCAACACACTTTCAACACTTACTATCGTAGTCACAATAAGGAAGGATGTAAGTGGGTGAAAAGTGGTGGACACAATCTTTGATAGCACTATGTATGTATGTTCTCTTTTGTCCCAAATGGGAAATAAGAAGACAAAGGAGTAGACCAAGTGGTGATGAAAAATACTTGGCGTAACTTTGGCAGAGTTTCACCTTGTCTTAGGACAAGTGAAAAACTAGGACAAAGTAACACTTGGTAATTTTTTTGATGAATAACACTAGGTTCAAACTTAGATGGACTCTCCCCTTTTATGAAATAACAAGGTTTTGACTGCAAAAGAAGTTCATTATTTATGAGAGCTTGATAGAACATGATGGATAATGTCAACTTGGCCCCAAGCCAAAATATTCCTATTAGTTCACTCTCTAGGTGTCACAAACTATCTCTCCACATGTGGTTTTCTAAGAAAATCCCGTTAGGAATATCTAACGAGTATCCCAGATTTAATTTATCCCCTTTGATACAATGAGAAATAAATTACATTCAGTTATATCACACTGGGGTCCCATGAAGAAAATTTTGATGCTAATCTCACAAAGGTGTACTAGTCAATTGGGTAGTGAGCCACTTCCTATTTCATCCACCATTTATCTCAAAGTGTGGGCTACTTTGGGGTTCCTGGGGTAATCCTCACAATGATTTTTATGGCTTATGCTAATATACTTCACCCAGTTCAAAATAGACGAGTTATATCTCTTAACCGAAAACTGTAAATATAGTGTGTTGAATACAAGTGGTGTATTTTTTATCTTGTGGATAAATAAATGTGGTTTAGTACACCATTATCAACCTACAACACATGTGTAGTTAGAATTTTTTTTATATCCCAAGTCTTTGACAAGCCTTGGGTCATGCACACAAATGATTTTAGTAATATCCAATAGAAATTCAACCAAAATTGCTTTTGATCCTCAAGATCATCGAAGGACACAAGAGAAGAGCATACACAATGATTTGATTCAACTCGATAAATGCAAAGGGAAACGTTAAATCAAAGGAACTTTAAAAAAAGCTTGATAAATTTTTCATTCCCTTAAGCCAAAAATGAAAGATTAAGTTTCAAATTTAACGAAATGTTAGAAAAATGAAATACTAAGTTGTTTTTGGTTCTCAAGATCACCCTAAAGTGCAAGAGAATATCATACACAAATTTAGCTAACTTAAGTAAATCATGGAAACAAAATCATTCATCAAAACTTAAGAAAAATGTTATAAATTTAATTAGAAATGTTAAAAACCTACAGAAAATAATTAGGAAAACATGCAAATAATAGAATCACAAAAAATCATAATCTAAAACCTCAAAAATAGAACCAAAAATTTAACACAGCCCACTAGCGCAAACAAGTCTTAATAATTCTTCATGGTAGAAAAATGTAGATCTCACTAGCGCAAGGGTATAACACAGTAGTGCAAGTTTGAGTTTTAAAAAATAGACAATGTTACAATAGTGTAGGCAAAGACTCAGTAACGCAAGTAAGGTTAGAAATAACAAGCATCTACAATTCAGTAGTGCAAGCCATACATAGAGTAGAAAACGCATTTTATCACCAGCATGGACAAAATAGCACTAGCGCAAGCCAGTCAAGTGGTAGTGCAAGCATGAGAGTAGTAGCGCACGAGGTTCACATGGTAGCTCAAGGTAGACTCTCAGTAGTGGAATCTTCCTGTACATCATCAAAACACATAATTTTTGACAAAAAATTATCAAAAATCTCAAAAATTTGACAATTTGGTCCAAATTTGACAGCACCTCACCTCCTTTGATCTTGCAAAGAGCACAAAAACAAAGCAACCTCAACTAATCTAGTTAAGAAACTTCATATTTATCTATAAATGTAAAAGAGGGTTATCAAACCAAAAATTTGGAACTAATCTAAAAATCTTGAAAATGAATGCAAAGGACAATGGAGTATGTCCCACTGGGTGTGTGGAATGTGTTCATATTAAAATTTCTATGTTAATTGATAGAAACTAACACCTAGTAGTTTCAAATAAAAGATAAATCTAACATTACATTATGATTAGAACTTAAAGGAAACTAACTTTATTAAAAAAACATGAAAGAACTCATCTAATTACCAACCATTTCCTACATTATTTATGTATGATTTCCTTTGAAACTATGAGCCTATGAAGATCATAAAATTTGTGTTGTTGCTTCAAGATGATGAAATAATCTCACTAAAATGGCTATAAGGCCATGTTTAGATCTTCCTTTACTAATCAAGCATGAAGAAATGGATGCAAAGATAAGAAATTTATTCCATTAATGGAGAAACGCTCTTAATCATATATTTTATATGAAATAATGTCAAAAGTATGGTGTAAGGTGTGAAGGTAGGAGATTGGTCCTTTATATAGCTTTCCTATTTGGGGAAAACTTGAATCCAAATGAATGTGAGATAAAGGATAAAGTATATTTACACTTGTTAAACATGCTTAGAAGAATTAACAAGTGATTAACAACTCATGGGAATTGGAGGGTGCTTTAATTAATAGGCTAGAAAAAGCTTTTTAGGCTACTTGGAGGTGATTTAGGAGGAATCTGATATGATTTGAAGCATTTGAAAGTGATATTTAGCCAATAAAAGGGTTTATTGATTAAATGCATTGTTAAAAGGCTTAATTAACTAATAACAATTAATTGATTGATTTGAATAGGATTATAACTAAAAAAAGTGTCGTTAATTGGCATCCCAAATGTGATAAAGGCTAGTTAATTAACGAAGTGTCATTAAATGACCAGAATAGAGGGAAATGCTAGTTAATTAGCATAAAATCACTAATTATAACAAAAATTATAGGAAAGAGGATAGTTAGTACAATTATATCAATAGAACTGCGTAAGCGCATTTTAGGTGTCTACAGTGACACACTTCACAAAGCTTGAAATGGGAGGGAAGAAAGTATTTTATTCATCCACAATGTGCGTAAGTACAAAGTTCTACATAAAAGTCTTCAGAACATAATAATTCCCCTTAAAATTGTGCACATGCACATTTTAAATACAAAATATCATTGCCCAAGCTCAAAAAATAGCACATGCTAAAATTATCCTCACTTGCGTTTTGGAAACAAATCCAATAATAGCCACTTGTGAAGAAAACAAAAATAGCACTTTGAGTCGACCTCTTTTGTAAAATTTTGATTAAAAATAATCCAATTTTATATTTATCTTTGCAAAAGAATAAAACACTTTTTTTCCCCATGCACTGCACTTTACCATGTAAAATTGTTGATTAATGACCTTTATGGTTGATTTTAACATGATTCTAAGTTAGCTGATCTTTGAATACGTGGGTTGAGAATTATTTTCCTTTTTTTTATTCTATCAAAGGCCATCAATTTTTTATTTTCTTGGTGTCAATATAAAGAGAATGACGAGATCTTCCCAATGAGACCAATTTTATTGAATTTGGAGTTATAGATCGATAGATATGGCCATTTGAAGATTTTCTTGTTGGGATGAATAGGAGAGTTACACATGGTGGCCTCTAATTTTTTTTATGGGATTTCTTGTGTCTATGTGTGCATTGATTTTCCTTTTCCATGTGTTATGTGACTTTGCATGTAAGCATGTGCTTTTATTAATTCTAAGCAAATAAGAGAATGTCATGTATGCTTTGGATTTCACATTTCTTGAGCTCTATGAAACCTCCATTATCCATCACGAAGTACAAACCAACAAGAAAGCTACATGAAATTTCATAGTTCCAGTCCTTTATTTTACTTGCACTTGCTATCGCAAAATGTGAGCCAATGAGAATGCTCCACACACCCTCGCAGTGTCATACCTTTAATAGTCCCTTCTGACCATTACGAAACATGAGCCAATAGGGAATCCCACGCTCCTTCGCAATGCGTTTTAATTTATAAGAACCTTGTAAGATTGTGAAGCGCAAAACAATAAGAACATCCCTTGCTACTGCAATTTCAGTCTTAGTTATACCAATCTTGTCAAATTACGAATAATAAACCAATAAGAGCATCCCACAAACTTTCACGGTGGCATTTTATTTGATAACCTTCTAAAAACCAAATTTGGGTCACACTCCCCTTAGTCTCATTTAATCAGTTAACATTACATTTTCACCTAACCATGACCCCTTTACCTCACATTCATATTAATTTTATTATTTACAATTGAATTAATGCTCATCCTCACATTAATTATTAATCTAATTACTTTAATTTGGTTAATTTACACCTCACCTAGACACCTCACTATGGAATTATTCTTAGCCTATTAATTAACTATGACTCAATCTCCACTTATCCTAACTACCTGGGACTTTGTCTAACCCTGGCATTAAATTCATATTCATTCTCCAACAACATTCCCACTTATCTAAGCATTAACCATCACTTGAGACCCATCCAACAAGCAAAGCATGCCAAAAATAGCCAAGATCTACTATTTTTGGTAAACCTAGGATATCCTGCCTTAACCGACGCCGGTTAACCCTCAATCGATGCTGGTCACCTTGATCGTCATTAGTCACCATATATATAATTTGGAAACCTTTTTCCTAGGTTGGTCATTTCGAGTTTTGGGAGAGCTATCTAAATTCAAACACGAATGAAAGTTTTCTTAGCATCAAGAATACAAAATACATTCAGCCAGAGGCCCAAGAAAGTACCAAGACTGATATGAAGGCATTGACATTCATGGTGACACTCTGGGAAGCACTGCTGTGACACTTACCACCAAGTTCAAAGATCGACCACCACCTTCCTTCACCCACTAATCTTGTAGGAACAAGTAAGTGCATTTTATTTTGTATCATTTCTTTACTTACTCATTATGTTCTTTATCCTCTTGTTATTCCCTGTATTCTGCCATCCCCACTTTCTAGCCCATATCCATAGCTAGCCACCACAACCTTCCCGATCTTTATTCCTAACCTTTTACACATTTATGAGTTTTTATCACCTTAGCATAAACCCAACCAGTACCCCTCCATTCTCTATGCAATCACATAGAATCCCAAAACCACCTATTAATCAACTTTCACCAAATTTTCCCTACCGACGCCAGTTACCTTAACCATCATTGGTTTCCCCTTCACCAACACGGGTCACCAAAACGATGTTGGTTACTGAATATCCTATCATGATTTTAGTAAATTGACCTTAATACCCCAAAAAACCTCACAAAATCCTCACCAAAGTCATATACCCTACCTGAAACCCTCCACAGACCTCCCCATCTCTCTATGCAGACACAGAGAGAACCTAGACAAATATTTTTAATATTTTACCATTCCCACATAAACCAAGATCAGTTATCCCTAACTAGTATCAGTCATAGATAAACCATCATCAGTCACACCTTAACTGACATCAATCTCTATGTCTAGAAAGATGCCTCAGACCAGAAATCTCTCCAATCACCCAAATCAATCCCAAAGTCCACCAAGTTTTACCCAGACCTTGCCTGTGACCTCTAGACCCCCTACCCATCTTGCAACTTGACCCGAGACCTTCACCAATTTAATCATCAAATTATTTAAGTAGATTAACATTGATAGTAATATGAGATACCTAAATCAGAGTACCAGCACTAAACTCATTTGTTTGCATGCCCGTTTATTTTATATTGAATTATATATATATATATATATCAATGGATTGAAAATCATTGAGGAAGTACCACACTTTCTGGATCTAGCTCACGCTAGGAAATTTACTATCCTTTTGCTATTAACTATTTTTTGTGGTCTTGTTTTGTATTTAAGGTAGTTCCTCCTAACAAAAAGGAATATCTCACAACCAAATTAGATCGGGAAATCAGAACACGTGCACAACCTTCAAATGAAATCAAAAATAGGTATTCCTCTTTGGCATATTACCCCTTATTTGTTTCATTAAATTTCTAAGAATCCGGTGAAACAATTTGGAATGCTCGGTGGGACCCATCTGGGGTTCCTTGCATTTATTCATTCTTAGGGAGCTGTTGTATGTTTGTTTCTTTTCAAAAGGAAGTTAACATTAAATTCTCTCCCTGGAAATCTTCTCTTTCTTCTATTTGTCTAAGTGACATTTGTATTTTGAGACTAAAAAGAATCATTCTTTTTCTTCTTACATTTGCATTAGCGAAGGTCATTCTCTTTCCTATTCAATCTTTGTTTACATCAAATATCACATTTCGATTTGGGTTCTAAAACACTTGCATTTCATTCTTCTATGCTTACATTTTTAGCTCACATTAAAATTGAGGGCAACCTACATGCTAGAAGTCATGCCTAGCTGATGGTTGACATAATTGAATCGTAGAGAAATTTCTCTTATCTCTCTTTTCCAAACTACACAAATATAAATTCACAAATCTTCTTAAACAACACCTTACCTGGAATAAGCTATCAACGATCACAGGATCAGAGGATTGATAGTGGGTGTCTAGCTGGTTTCTCTATCTAGTCTTTAACTCAGAAAAAGGACTGCCCTTGCCAAAACATAACCTAAAACTACCTTTAGATCTTGCCTCTTCATAAGACACATTTCCAACCAAAAAAAATTGTTCTGTACACAAGTCATTTTTGAATAGCATAAGCTAAAACATAAAAAATTCACTTATAGGATTTTGTGTTTTACTTATCTTTTTCTTGAGTTGTGTTTTGAGTTGTGAGGTCACGCTCTTCATTTTATTCTTCCTTTCACACTTTTTCATCATAGTTTGGTATTCCAACTATTTTTGAGTGTGTCAGGGTCCATTACTATCACACTCAAGTTTTTGGGTTGATATTTCATCTTAATTAATTCAAAAAATCAGTTTTTCTTCATTTTTTTTTAAAATTTCACAGTGACCAGCATCGGTCCAGTGACCGTCGTTGGTTTACATCTGATCGTTATTTGTTTACCTAACCATTGTCATTTTCTAGGCTTTTGGTCATTTTTTACCAAAAATAACACTCATCACATCTTCTATTCTTTTTGAAGTTCTCAAGACATCATCATACCCCTAGAATTTTAAAATCACACTCAAATACAACTTCTTTACTTCATTTTCATCATTTTTTTTCCTCATTTGCAAAACTATTGATTTCCCATAGTAACCAGTATCATTCACCCTGTCATCGTCATCGTTTACCCTAACCATTTTCGGTTCCTTTGTTTTAATTTTTAATTAAAACAACGACCAATTTCACCTCCCGGAACCTTTTTTTCTCCATTTCTGTTGTTTTTCTGTGTCACTTATAGAGAGTAGATTATTAGGTTTTATAATAAATCACATGGTTTTGAATCGTATCCAAGCTAACTCCCTTATTTTTCATGCTAGGCTTTAGCCGCTTCCGCCTAGCCCATCACCGCTTTCCATCATGTCGCCTATGGATCTAACTCATCCCATTACTAATAGTACTAGTGATGAGGAGTTCACAAGAATCGCTGACCATAATCTCACTACCTTACAACACTATCTCACCCACTCATCTACCTGGGACTCATTAGGACAGTTGGTATATGACATGCCCGTGTCTATCCCTCCTGTCCTCTCCCCCACTTCTGCATCAGCTACCACTAGATTAGCATTACCTTCATCCACCTTACCACCTGTGGTGTCTCAACTGGACGCCACATCTACTATAGCTATTGCACTTATGACATCTTTCGGACCCATAGTGTCAACTATTCCTTCATCAGTTGCCTTGAGCATAGCCCCATCTACACCCTTTACCTCATGTGTACCAGTTTCATTGCAACCACCAATGGTTTCAGAAACCCATACCCCATTCCAAAACCTCATCCTTTCCAACCCGTAGTACCTACCCCTAATTACCACAATGGTCATTACGACTACCTCACCTACTTATACAAATCACCAACCCCCAATCTCATCTATTTCCTATTTGTGATACCTTCTACCTACATCTATTCCCCCTTCGCAGTTATCATACTCGGCACCACCATATACTGGGATCTTGTCCACATCATACATTCATCATCAACCTCCTTATACTGCAGGGGGTGGCCAATCATCACAACCCACCAATGACCTTATTAAAATGATGATAGAAAAGATGTAAACATTAAAAGCATCAGTTTCTGGCTCTCACAACTCCTTAACCTATGATGAAATCTACAATGAACCCATTCATCCATATATTCCAATTCTCCCATACCCTACGCATTGGGAAATGCCCAAATTTAACTGGTTCAACAATAAAGAAGACCCACAACAACACTTTTGGTCTTTCAAACATGGGTGTTATCTAATTGCCCATGACTATGATTTACTCCTACAAACATTCCCCATGTCCTTAACATGACCCGTGTTAGATTGGTATAGTGGTTTACCTCAACATTCTATTTACTCATTTAATCAAGTGGCTCAAGCCTTCTTGGACCATTTTTCAATCAATATCATTAAGAAGGTCACTATGACCGACTTGTACTCAACTTGACAATACGAAAAAGAGTATATCGTTGATTTTGTTACTTGTTGGAAGAGCCTCATGAACTAGCTAACATTCCAGTTGCCTCAAACCAAGCTTATAGAGTTGTTCACTAGATCTTTTTATAGGCACATCTCACCAAATCTATAAGTACAAACCATTCGTACTTTCGATGAGGCATTTACCATAGCGTGAAAAACTAGAAATTTGTGCCATTAAAGAGAAGAAAATTCAATTGCATAACAAAAATGCTGCATTTAAATCAAATGATGTTTCTTCCTCTTCAAAACCCCAAAACAATTATTCAAAAGCCAAAGGATCTACCAATGCGGTAGTTTTAAAGGCTATCCCATCTCATCCCTCTAATCAGTGGAAACCTACCTACAACCTTTCTCCCCTTCAAAATTTTCAATTCAAATGAGAGAAATGAAAATACAATCCAATCGGGGAGCCTTATTATTCAATATTAGAAAAACTTCTTAAGGATAGAGCCATTGCTATTCCACCCATAAAACAACATATTGGTTTTGACCCCACTCGTCCTATGCTGACATGGTATAAGGAACATGACTATTTTAACTATCATCACGTAAAAAGCGATAGCAATGGTAATTGTATAACCTTCAAGAACATTGTCCAAGAAATGTTAGATAATGGGGATCTCATCTTGGACAACCCAAACACACCCGCAAATCAGAATTTACATATCTTCAGGAAGTCGTTCCCTAACCATCTCCATCATCAAACTAAATCAGCAAACCTTCAACTAATGACAGTAATTTACGTGAGGTACATGTTGTGTTTTACACTATACCGGCCCTTTTGCAATTTCCTCTTATCCCCTCTATCGAGGAGATTCTATCACGAGCTCCTCTACACATAGAGGAGCCCAATTCCTCTACTCCTTCACCCACAGAGGGGTCCCCTTTATCTCCCCCTTCACCCACAGAGGTGTCCATAATTTCTTCCAATTATGGTTCACCACTTACCTCACAACCTAATGAACAACCAATGGTATTAACTCTCCTACCCACAGGAGATTCATCCTCACTTTCTTCTCCACTGAAAGAGAAAAATATCTCATCCCAACTATCATATCCCCTACCCATAGGGGATCCTTCTAACGTACCATTTCTTGTTGGGGACAACTCGCCATTAGCATTCTCGGATCCCGTTGATCTACTCTCAGCTCTCTTATCCACAAATTCTAAAGCCAACCAGTTCCTTGTCTCACATACATATTTTATAGGGATTGCTACTAAGCCAACATCATCTTCTCTTACAATAGTTTCTTTTTCATGCCTGGCTGACTGATTGGATTACATTGATAATTCCATGCTTTGGGGTTTCCTTCGGCTCCCCTTTTCAACCCAAATGCAAGTGTCACCTGTGGATACTACCACGATATATCCGAAGTTATTTTAAGGAACCCAATTAACCATGACCGTGCTTGTTGAAACGGACTCTTCTTCATCACCCTTGCCTACATCCAAACCTTTAACAACAAATAAACTTGTTCCTATGCTTAAAAACCTACATGTATCCACACCTTCCCCTACATCTAGACCCATCACTACCGTGGGTGTCATACTGAAATCAAGCCTAGTCCACCTGCCCGTCAAGTTGGATTTGGCCACATCTTCCCAAGCTTACGCAAAAATTAATCCTCAACCTAAAAGGAAGACCCAAATTTTTGGACCGCACACACTAGCTTCACTCACCACACCTTTGTCACCATTTCCCCTTCCGTCTATCCTAGGACCTCACTCTTCGACCTTGGCCAAGCAACCACCTATCGAAGGAAAATCAAAAGAGCTGCATCCCGCCTCTTTATCATAGTCCTTTATTACACCTAACCTCTCAGCACAGTGTACACCTTTTCTATTACCCGCATCTTTCTTATCACCTATACCCCCACCATCTATAATAACCTCATCACTACCTATGAGACTTCCATCTCTTCAACCTATACCTTCCACCTCGCCTCTACCAGAAAATTTTACCACACCTCCATTATCACCATGGCTAACCCATCCTCTTCCAGCATCCACTTTCCCTTTTACAACACGTAGTCCTCCGTCACCTTTACCCAAGAAGGTGCAACCAAAATTAAAAAACCCACTACCTTCTAGTTAAGCCTACAACACCTTCTATCGCTAGTTCATCTACTATGCATCTACTCAAGAAGGTACAACCCAAGCCTAAAATAGTACAACCTACCAAACTGGTGGTCAAACTCATCTCATCTTCAATTCCACCTCTTGTAGTACCTCACACATAATAATCACCTACTCTTCAATCTAGACCCACACTCACCTTACATTGTGATCTATGGGTAGGGTCTTACACCAACATTCTAGCTAACCTTTTAGAGACCTCTGTCATGGAATTGTCACCCCTTAGACCTTATGAACCACTCAAGCCAAAACCAAAAGGGTTTGACAATACTAAAATTTGTGCCTACCATCGTGTGTCAGGACATGATGTAGAAAATTGTAAAGCTCTAAAAAACATTCTTCTCCAACTCTGTCATCCTGAACAAAATTTTGATGAAAAAAATCTTCTAGACGAGTACCCAGTTCCACCTCCACTTATCTGTACACATCCTTGCCCACTACCTATTCAGCGACCTACACCACCACCTCCAAAATTCAAGATCAATATGGTCTATATAGGAGAACTAGTCAAAAGCCCACCAAAATTCTAGTGCGCCCTACTCATTTTGTAAGGCTCTTACCCCACACTAGGTTTTTCTCCATCATGTCGTTATACTTTTCTTGACACAAATTCTCCATCCACCTCTCTTCACCATATTAACATGATCCAAGTTACCACTCACGCCCATAAAGACAAAGGAAAGGAGAAACCAACTAGCCTATCCGCCAATCCTGTGCCCAGCATACCGTTTGCACCTACACCGAAAATAACCATTTAAGGACCCACATATCCTATTTTTTATGGTGTCCCCCATCATACAATGATAAAACAATTACAACAATCCCCTCTAAAAATGTATTTGTACAACCTCGTTCAAACTTTTGAATCCCATTAATAGGCCCTCATTGAGGTTATTCAATTCCATCAAGGTTTTACCTAACAACCCAACACTTGTGGCCTACATTCTTAGCCCTCACCATGTAGATTATCTCACCAATCCATCCCCTTCCTCTACGCCTGCCACTACTCACCAAGTAGCCACCCTCACTTTCTCTAACGACGATATTATACCTCTCCAATCAGATGATCCTGATCCCACCCTTTTCATCTTAGTTTATATTGATAATATATGCATTCGACGTGTTATGATCTATGGCGGTGCTAGCAACAATATCATCTACTCCCACGTGTACAATCAAATGCACATCCCTTCAAATTTCATGCATAATAACCCAATTATGCTGCATTCATTCAATGACGCCATCACTTCCACTCTCGGCACCATCATCCTCCACGTTTGTGTGGGCCCCAGTACCATTCTAAAACTATTTTTTATCTTATAGGGGGAGTTCTAGTATAACCTATTACTTGGCCGACCTTGGATCCACATCATGGGTTGTGTTCCTTCAAGATTACATCCTTGTGTAAAATTTGAACATGAAGGACATAACTATACCATCCCCACTGACCCTTCACCATTCAAAAAATGTAACATACTATACCGACCTAATGATGTCCTTGTACCAATTAAGGCATCTACCACTATTGCCACATCTTCTTCACCCATAGACCCATCCACCAATGTTGCTGCTACCTTTTCTACACATACCTCCTCTATTCCCACTGCCGTTATAGCCTCTGCAGCTGACCCATCTGCTAACCCTTCTACTTCTCAACTGACCAATGCTTCTTCTTCCTAATTGCCTAGTGAGTCATCTATTCTTGGTACCCATATACCAGCTATCGATCCCTTAGAAAGTGGTTTTCAACGTCTCACTATGGGGGAGTACCACATGTACAACATCAAAACATTCCTTACTCCTCAAGAGTATTGTGACCTTTTCCAACATCCTCGCTATGATCACCGCATAGGTGAGGTTTTCTTTTATGGTCCTCCTCACCTTCGTAAAAAATTAACCTATGGGAAACTTGATACTTCTACCTACTTGCCCGAGCCACCTTCCCAAACACGACCATTTTCTTCTGACCTTCAATCCCTCACCAACCACTGTTTCACCCAGACTTTCCTCCACCACTATGCATGGAAAGGCTTTGGCTTTGGGTTCTATGAAAATGGCTGCCATACTGTCATCCCATGTACAACACATAAACACAATGACTGCAGTGGTATTGGTTTTTCCAAACCATCTTTCAAGAAATCCCGTGTCAAACTCATTGAGGATGAAAAACCTTCTTCACCCCATTTACCACCTTCACTTCCTTCACCCACGAAGTCCATGGATCCAGAATCCATTCCTCCTAAATAAATTTTTCATAAACACCATTTCCCTGGGACCTCTTACTTATCAATGTGATGGCGAGGCTCCCTCTTCTCTTCCCTTCTTATATTTTAACATGATCGATGAGGATACATATTCTATTGACGTCATTCAATGTTAGGACAATGAGTCTATTCTCACATATCTAGGTGTAGAGGACTATTATATTCATTGGTCATTGCCTTCTAAAATGAAAACCATGTTAAATGAATCAACCATCGAAATCAATTTAACACTCAAGATGGCCCGCACATTCTAAAGATAGACCAATCTTTATATGCTACCAAACAAGAAGCTTTTACCTCATTCCTCTGAGATCATAGTAATGATTTTGTTTGGTCCTACACTGATATGCTTGGTATTGACCCAAACATTGTGGAACACAATATCGTAACTATTCCTAAAACAAAACCTGTAAAACAAAAGTTACGAAAAATTTATCCTCGTATTGCCCTTCTTGTCAAAGAAGAACTTTAGCAATTTCTCTTGGTTTCCTTAATATTACCTATTGATTATCCCCAATAGATCTCTAACATTGTTCCTATCACAAAAGTGACAGGAGGACTCTACATATGCACAGATTTTTGTGACCTTAATTTAGCCTTCCCTAAAGATGACTTTCCTCTACCTAGTATAGACCAACTAGTTGATCTCACTGCCGGCCATGACATGTTATCACTCATGGACAGATTCTCAGGTTATAACCAAATATTACTCACCCTGAAATATCAACACAAAACCACCTTCATCACTCCTTGGGGGACCTTCTGTTATCGATTCATGCCCTTTGGTCTTAAAAATGTTGGTGTTACATATCAGCGGGATATGACTTATATCTTTCATGACATCATGTATCACATATTGGAAGACTATGTAGACGATCTTCTTACCAAATCCAAACACCGAGATGAACACCTTACAGTCCTAAGAATTGTGTCTTCGCTATCCTCTTAGGAAAAATCCTTGGTTTTATCCTTCTTTATGTGGCATAGAATTTGATCTCACTAAAATCAAGGATGTTATCAAAATGCCTCCACCTACTAACCTTCACCAACTGCTTAGTTTGCAAGGCAAGTTGGATTTTTTATTTTATTTTTTGCAGCTTTCCAACCGTTGCCATCCCTTTCATCTTCTCCTAAAAAAGGACATCTCCTTCAAATGGGATGATGAATGCCACAAAGCCTTTGAGGCCTTAAAACAATACCTCCTCTAACCACCTGTACTCATTCCTCCTAAGGATGACCAACCATTTTAACTTTACATTTCTATTATGGATCATTCCTTGGGAGTCAAGCTCACTCATTGTGATGAGAAACACAAGGAGCAAGCGATTTATTATATAAGCTGTATGATTTTGGATTATGAAACTAGATACACACACACACACACAAAAACTCTTCTTAGCCTTAGTTTTTTTCGCTACTAAACTTTTCCATTACCTACTTAACCACAAAACTTTTGTTGTCACCATTACAAACACCTTAATTTACATGTACACCAAGCCCTACCAACATCAGTGTGTTACACATTGGCTCATGCTTCTTGTAGACCTAGACCTCGAATTAACTCATAAAAAATCTATAAAAGGCCAAACTATCTCTAACCAAATTATAGGCGCACCTCTCTCTAGAGATCAATCCTCTAACTTTGATTTCCCAGATGAATCCATCACTACCCTCTCTTTGGATGATATCATTTACCACATGACCTTATTCTTCGATGGTTCTTTCGACACTAAAATTTTCCTCCGTAATTTCTATTTCATTAATGTATGTATTAGGAATAGGATGTTGTTAAGTATAATTAGTAGTAGCATCCAATAGAAGATAATGGTGCTGGTGGTACGACACCGCTAATAATGTATAGTACGGTAATAGTCAAAAGTACAATAGGAATGTTATGGTAAGAAGTAAATATTTGTCGTAAGTGGTCGGGTATTGTTAAAATGTCAAAGTTAGGCTAACTATAGAAGTAGGGTCTACATGATTAGGAATTAGAAATATTATATTGGTAATAAGGACAAGGAGTGAGGTCATAAATATTTTCTGTATCTTATTTGTAAAAAGTCTAAAAATGTGGAACCCATGTGAAATGATAAGGTTTATTTTATCTTAAAAGATAAGCTTACATGTACAGATAAGAGTTAAGGTATGGAATATGATTCGTCAGAGTAGATTTCTTATCCTATCTTAGAGATAAGATGGATAAGCCTGGAAGTTCTATAAATAGAGAGGCCACCCCCTCATTTAGAATAGAAGGAAGTTGTGAGAAATATTGTATCAGTAAATGTGTAAAAGAAGCCATTAAGAGGTGTAATTGTGAAGTTTTTCCTATAGTTATGGTTGGAAGGCAAGTGAAGTCAGTAACACTTGAAGTACCTCATGGGTGAGATTGTAACAATTTCATGTTGATATTATAATTTACACTTATATTTCAGATTTATCATCATTCCTTCTTATCATAGTCTATCGTATTCTCTTGTGTTATGTTTGTTGTTGTGTTTCCAAATTACATCCACCAAACTAAAAGCTGTGCATTAGTAAATAATCATAGCATGAGGAGTTCCCAGTGAAGAATTATCATAGTGTCGGATTGGTGATGACATTTTGGTTCCATTTCCGGAACCATTCCTCGTTGGTGAATTTTCTGGAGAAATATTCCCACTTAGTCAGAAAACATTTGGAGGGTAACCTTGTTTTTACTATGCATTGTAGTTACCATGGTAAAGTCACTTTTTACCATGAATAGTATTTACCACAGTAAAGTCACTTTTTACTGTGAATAGTATTTACTGCAGTAACTTCACTTTTTACTGTGAATAGTGTTTACCACAGTAAAGTCAATTTTTACCGCAGTAAGTCAAGTTTTACCATAGTTTACCGTGGTCATTTCTAGTTTCTATTATAGTGATTCTAATTATTTGTGCACAAAATTCTTGTTGATTGTACTTATGGGTTGGTATTTCACTATGGTTACTTTTGAAAATGGGGAAGATTCTTGTTTTTTCAACCCAATCTAATGAATATGCTTCCTCTTTCATTCAAGAGTTTAAACGATCTTGTATTTGTAATGGCCTTATAAGAAGAGAACAATATACTAAATTTTTTCCTACCTTTTTGGGTGGTTCAGCCCTTAGGTGGTTTGAAACACTAGGTGATAATGTGAAATACTCATGGGATTTATTAACTGAAATTTTTCTTGAAGAATTTGGTGAACAACAAAAATATGCAGATTTCATGATTGATATCACAAAGCTATCCCAAGGAGAGAAGGAGAAGATAAGGGATTATCATGCTCGTGTTCTAGAGCTAAGGAGGAAGCTCGATGCCCAGATCCAAAAGGAAGGATTAGCGGATGGGTTGATGAATGGCGTGGATAATCTCCTCTATAAGCACTTCATTCTTGGGATGAAGCCAGAGATCAGACAATGAGTGAAGTATGACCGCCTAGCTACCATTGAACAAGCAAAGGAGATTGCAAGAAGGAAAGAACAAAGCATGGAAGAGGAGCCCAAAGAAATTGTTGCTAAAGTAAAGCCTACACCAGCACCTTTGGTCCAGAATCCACAACCACTCTTGGAGAGCACAAATATTTCTCCTAGTACATCTACTGAGTATGAAGATCTGCTCAGGTAGATGGGTCAGTTAACTATTAATCTTCTTTAAGGAAAAGAATTTAGTTCTCAGGGAGGAGATAGAGGTCCAAAAAGAAATATTTCTGAAGTTGTATGTTATGGTTGTCATAAAAAAAGGTCATTATAAGTATAATTGTCCAGATAGAGCTTCTACATCCGGTACAAGAGATAATGATAAAGAAAATCACATGTGAATTCTTTTGATGTAGTAGATAAGAGCATAAATAATGAAGTAGATGTGTTTGTAACAAAAAGAAAGAAAGAAAAAGATGACCAAGATGGAAATGATCCTAAGAAGATGAAAGGAGAAACTAGTAAGAAACATAGGAGAAGAAATTTGGGTGTGCAGGATTTTTTGATTTCACAGGGACAAGGACCATACTCCATCTTAGAAGATTTGTCCAAAAGGCCTAAAAATATTACATATGGTCAAATCTTGGCTATGTCTTCTGAGAAGAGGCGGGAGCTGCTAAGTGGACTCAATGCTAAACAAAGGAAGGAGGTTGAGGTCCATGTTTTGGAGGTAGAGGCGGATCCCTACGCTCCATAGGCTAAGGTACTATGTAATGGTATTTCAATTCATGATGTCTTAGTTGATAGAGGTGCTGCAGTTAATGTAATGACCGAGTCTGTAATGAATATGTTGGGTTTAAAAATTGATCGCCCCTCAACACATATGTTAAGGTCATTAAATAAGGGAAAAACTAAACCAGAAGTTGTTGTTTCAAATGTGGCAATATCTGTTATGGGTGTTGTATGTGTGGTAGACTTTTAGGTGATGAAAAATGGTACTGTTGCGTATCCAATGTTGTTGGGAAGACCATGGCTAAGTAGAGTTCATGCAAGAAACTACTGGAATGAAGGCTTCATGACACTTGGATGTGGTAGAGAGAGGGTGAAGATAAACGTGATCCCTCAACATCATAAGACAGAACCTGTGGATTCAAGTGATGAAACTGATGATTGGACATCCTCTAATTACTCTAGTACTAGTGAAGTGGACACAAAAGATGAAGAAAGTGAGGTTGATGTTTCGGTCATGGATATCCTTCCAGTCACACTGACTCATGAACCCATAAAATTATCTGAAGAAGAAATTGATGATCGTCTCCAACAAATAAAGATTGGTGATGCTATGATGGAGAGTGAGAAGGAATCCTACTTCCAGCTCTTTCGAAGGTACATACACCTATTCACTTTTGATTATAAGGAACTCCGTCAACTAAGTTGGGTAGAACATTCTATTGAGCTGGTAGATGGTGCTAAGCCCATAAAGCAAATGCCATATAGAATGAATCCTAATTTTTCCAAGATTGTAAAAGAAGGAATAGATAAGTTGCTTAATGCAAGATTCATATTTGCTGTGGAGAATTTAGAATGGGTTTCTCCCATTGTGATATCAATAAAAAAGAATGGGAAGCTACGCATTTGTGTTGATTATAGGAAGCTCAATAAGGAAACAAAGAAGGATCATTACCCTCTTCCATTCTCAGATCAGATCTTGGACGAAGTAGCTAGCCAGGAGTGCTATAGTTTTGCTGATGGATATAGTGGAGAAATATCAGCTGAAGACCGTGTTCACCACTCCTTGGGGAACGTTTGCTTATAGAGTCATGCATTTTTGGTTATGTAATGCTCCAGAAATGTTCCAGCATTTGGTGAATAGGGTGTTTGAACCCTACATTGGGAACTTCATCAGAGTATTTTTGGATGATTTTTACATCTATGGGAGCAAGATGGACCACAAGCCCCACTAAACCATACAAAGTGTGTCTTTGGATGTTCTAAAGGTATTTTGTTAGGGCATGTTGTATCCATAGATGGTATTGGTACTGATCCTGATAAAGTTTCAAAAATCAAAGACTTACCATTTCCTATGAATAAAAGTAAGTTGAGATCATTTTTATGCCATGTCGGTTACTATATAAGGTTCATCAAGAATTTCTCAAAGATTGCACAGCCACTAACCCAGTTCTTGAAGAAGGATGTTACTTATGAACCAAGAAATAAGCGGCATGAAGCTTTTGAACAACTGAAGGAAGCCCTGGTGTCTTCACATATTTTAAAGAATCCAGATTGGAGAAAGCCATTCATTATGTATACTGATGCCTCAGATGCAGCACTAGGAAGTACTCTGAGCCAAAAGGATGAAAATGGGAATGATCATCCAGTTTACTTTGGGAGCAGACAAATGAGTAATGCTGAGGTAAATTATACTGTAACTGAAAAAGAGGCTCTAGCTATCATTTTTGCTTTAAATAAGTTTAGAAATTACTTGCTAGGGTAGAAATTTATAGTTGTAACAGATCATCAGGCTCTAAAATATATTGTAAATAAGCCTAACCCATCAGGGAGGATAGCAAGATGGATAATTTTGCTACAAGAATTTGAATTTGACATTATAGATAGGCCAAGAAAGAAGCATGTCAATGCAAATGCACTCTCTCGAGCCTATGATGGGTTATATTCATCTTGTGATGATGATGATTTCCCAGATGCAGCATTGTTATCCCTTGACACAATCCCTAGTGAATATATAGATATTTGGAATTATCTGAATGAATTCAAGTTTCCTGATGGTGTCAATGCAAAGACTAAGAGGAAGATTACTCAAGCCAGTCGTCCATATTTTATTCTGCATGGAGTATTATTTCAAATAGGACCTGATGGAAAGTACAAGAGGGCAGTTGGATGTGATCAAGGGAAGGAGTTGATAGAATTCCACAATGGTACATGTGGAGGAAAATTCTCCAGACAACTTACAGCAAGAAGGATCTTGGATACAGGTTATCACTGGCCCACTCTTTTTAGAGATTGTTATAATTATTGTTAGACATGTGATATTTGTCAAACACATGGTAACTATAAGACTTCATCAACTCCATTATGCCCTATTCTTCCACTTGGTCCCTTTGAAAAGTGAGGAATAGACATTGTAGGTCCACTTCCAACTACCCCACGCAAAAATAAGTATATTGTAGTTGCCACAAATTATTTAACCAAGTGGGTTGAAGATAGGCCATTGAAAACAACTTCCATGGATGAAGTGGCAAGGTTCATATATGAACGCATTGTCACTAGATTTGGTTGTCCATTAGAAATTGTAACAGATCAAGGAATCCACTTCATTAATGAGGTGGTAGAAGCCCTAGTCAATAAGTTTTCTATTAAGCACAGGAAGGAAAAAACATACAATCCAAGCACAAATGGACAGGTGGAACAGACGAATTTTATGTTGTGTCAAATTCTAGCAAAAGATGCAGCCTTGCAGGTACATAAGTGGGATAAAAGGATTCATGCAGCATTGTGGGCATATAGGGAAACATCAAAGTTAGCAACATGATACTCCCCATTTCAGTTGGCTTATGGCATTGATCCAGTTCTTCCTATTGAGTTTGATATTCCCACTATGAGAGTTATGAAAATTGAAAGGATGGATGAAAGTAACTCAGTAAAATAAAGGTTGGTACATCTTCATTTGCTAGAGGAAATGAGGGAAATAGTGAAGGATACAAGCTATAAGAAGAAAATGAATCAGAAGGAATATTTTGATCAAAATATCCATTGGTCTCCATTTCATGTGAATGACTTGGTTCTAGTATATGATTCTAGATACAAAAAAAGAAGACAGAGAAAATTTATTCCAAAATAGATGGGGCCCTATAAAATAGCAGTTGTGCATGAAAATGGTGCATACCGACTAGAGGAATTGGATGGCACTCCCATTATGAAATGGGTCAACCATGAAAAGTTAAATATTTTCCAAGAACTGAAATAGTCTACTCTGAGGACAGAGTAGAAGCTAGGAATGGGGAAGATGTCGACACTAAAATTTTCCTCCGTAATTTCTATTTCATTAATGTATGTATTAGGAATAGGATGTTGTTAAGTATAATTAGTAGTAACATCTAATAAAAGATAACAGTGCTACCGGTATGACGCCACCAATAATGTATAGTACTGTAATAGTCAAAAGTACAATAGGAATGTTGTGGTAAAAAGTAAATATTTGTCGTAAGTGATCCGGTAATGTTAAAATGTCAAAGTTAGGCTAACTATAGAAGTAGGGTCTACATGATTAGGAATTAGAAATATTATATTGGTAATAAGGACAAGGAGTGAGGTCATAAATATTTTCTGTATCTTATTTGTAAAAAGTCTAAAAATGTGGAACCCATGTGAAATGATAAGGTTTATCTTATCTTAAAAGATAAGCTTACATGTATAGATAAAAGTTAATGTATGGAATATGATTCGTCAGAGTAGATTTCTTATCCTATCTTAGAGATAAGATGGATAAGCCTGGAAGTTCTATAAATAGAGAGGCCACCCCCTCATTTAGAATAGAAGGAAGTTGTGAGAAATATTGTATGAGTAAGTGTGTAAAATAATCCATCATTTTGAAGGTGTGTTAAAGAAGCCATTAAGAGGTGTAATTGTGAATTTTCTCCCATAGTTATGGTTGGAAAGCAAGTGAAGTCAGTAACACTTGAAGTACCTCATGGGTGAGATTGTAACAATTTCATGTTGATATGATAATTTACACTTATATTTCAGATTTATCATCATTCCTTCTTATCATAGTCTATGGTATTCTTGTGTTATGTTTTTTGTTGTGTTTCTAGATTACATCCACAAAACTAAAATCTGTGCATTAGTAAATAATCATAGCACAAGGAGTTCCCGGTGAATAATTATCATAGTGCCGGATTGGTGATGACAGTTCCAAATGTTAGTGTGGAGGTGGTGATGGATTTATCCTCATTCCTCTCGATGGTGAGTCTATGTTGTTATCTTTCAAACTAGATTTTGAATGTACTAACAATATTTCTGAATATGAAGCACTCGTATTAGGCCTTCAAACTGCAATCACCTTAGACATCAAATCAATTAATATCTTTTATGAATCTCAACAGGTTGTAAATCAAGTCAATGGTATATACTAGTGTTGTAAGGAAATACTTCAAAATTATAAGCATCATGTAGACATAATTTTAACTACCTTTGACCATTATGAACTTCAAACCACTCCATGTTACACTAACAAATTTGCAGATACCATGGTCTGCCTTGCTTCTCGAATACCCACCTCGCCATCTGACTCAAAAATCTTTGTCACAATACAAAGGCTGCAATCACCTTCCTATCTATTTTGAGATGTCAACCTCATCAAAAATGTTAAACCTGGCCCATGTGACCTTTGGTATAAGCATTTTTTTGACTATCTTTTCCTTTCAATTCTACTTTCAGACCTTACTCGCAATGGCCAATGAGCCTTTCTCAAAATTTTCTCTTGTTATGTCATCATGGGTGGTATTCTTTATAAACGTGGCTTTGACAGTATCCTCTTACGATGCCTTACCAGTTTTGAAGTTTGTTACACCATCAAGGAAGTTCACGACGGAATTTGTGGAGGTCACTTCAATGGTTTAGCCATCACTAAATGCATTCTACTTCTAGGTTATTATTGGCCAACCTTAAACCGCAATTGTTGTGATTATTTCAAATGTTGTGTGAAGTGCCAACAACATGCTAATCTTCATCACATGCCTAATTACGCCTTACAGGTCGCACGAGACCTTTGGCCTTTCTCTCAATGGGGTTTGGATCTTGTTAGAGAGATCAATCCTCATTCTTCACAATGCCATCAATGGATTATCACCGCTACTGAATACTACACTAAATGAGTTGAAGCCATACCTCTGATATCTACGAAAGCCAAGAAAATATGTGAATTCATCAACCATCACATCATTTTTTTCTTTGGTGTTCCCCACCATCTCATCATTAATAATGGAAAATAGTTCAAAAACAAACTCTACGGAAGCTTTGTGATGCCTTTGGCATTCAAATCAGTTTTTCTTCACGCTACTCCCCTAAAAAAATGGCCAAGCAGAATCAGCCAATAAAACTTTAAACAAAATTCTTATGAAAGTTATGGACGATACTGGAAAGGATTGGCATATGCACATTTCTTTTGCCTTATGGGCTTACCGTACTATTATTCGTACCTCAACCGCAACTATGTCTTTATGTTTAGTCTACGGTACAAAGGTTTTCTTACCTCTTGAACTCCAAATTCCATCTCTTCGTATCTCACTCAAAGAGATGCTCAACGATGATGACTTTTTTCAAGACCGTTTGGCACAACTCAAGCTATTAGACGAATGTCATCTTAATGCTCTTGATCATATTAAAATATACCGAAAATGCATCAAGTGGGCCTATGATAAATGTGTCCACGAATGAACATTCCAATTTGATGACCTCAGCCTGAAAGAAAATCAACATGGAACAAAAGAGGAAAAAAGTAAAAGAGCAAATTTTCTCCTAATTGGCTTGGACCTTATATCGTTACTCATACATATGGATCAAGTGCTTATCGTTTGTCTTCACTCGAAGGTAAACCTAAACTTGAACCCCTCAATTCCTTGCATATTTGACCTTTCTACTATTGAATTAAGTCATATACCACCTCTTGTATATTCAACATCTATTCCTTGAGCACCGTTCACCTTCCATTCTACCTATTTTAAGGATCAACGACTAAACTAGGATCATGTGATTACCCATTACATTTCAACCTTGTCTTCAATATGAGTACCATGACTCTACTCATGGCATGATTCTCATGGATAATTTTTTTCTTTTTCAAGATGGAATCACATGGTCGTTCATCACTTAAAACCTCTCTATCACAGTTAACCTTTGTGTGCTATAGTTTTGTATTTAAAAACAAGAGCTTATATTTCTCTATAGTATTGTCCATGACTTAAAAGTCCAAAAGAAAAACAATTTCAAAAGTAAAATGGGATTCAAATCCTTGAGTCAAACTTCTAGCAAAAATAGGACTCCCTCAATAAGGACATCTACGCTTTCTATCTCACTACTATAAATAGACTACTCCCTCGAAGGACACCTATACGAAACCAGCTGTATTGTACTTAGTCTATCATCAAAAGAGGATTATTCTTGTAAAAACTAAAATAAAAATATTCTGAAGATTCCCACATTTATCAACTTCATGAAGACCTCAAGGAGAAAATATACTCATCCCACATAGAATTCCCGCATCGATCAGTCTATCAAAAAACAAATACAAAAGCAAAAAAAAATAAAAAAAATTAACTTTTTTGTCATGGACTTGCCTATTGTGATCTTGGGTCTTGTTACCAATTTAATCTACCTTCAGAATTAGACTTTGAAATCGATCAGAAAATTTTTGAAAGAATCTTCACACAGAAGATCTCTGCATCTTGCTAATTCTCCAAGTCCCGAAATTTGAAAATTTAGACTTCATACTTCGAGGATTTTCCCTTTTGGGGTTTAATTGACTTAAATTTGAAACTGTCTTTCAAATTCTGAAGTCCAAAACCTTGAAAGTCTGAAATTTTGGACTTTTAGGATTTTGGGTTTCAGAACTCTAAGTCACAATTTTTAGGAAATTCCCTTTGGAGTTCCAAAGTCTGAAACCCCGAAAGACCAAAATTTCATACTTTCAGGCTTTCGGGTTTCGGAAATCTAGGTTGCACTTTTTGGAAATTTTCTTTCGGACTTCCAAAGTCCAAAAGTCTAAAAGTCCGCAATTTCAAAATTTCAGGCTATCAAGTTTCAAAACTCTCCCTATCATTTTTTAGTTATTTTTTTTGGACTTTTGAAGTCCGAAAGTATGAAATTTCAAATTTTCAGACTTTTGGGTTTCAGAACTCATCTGTGCCATTCCACAATTTTCATCCCTTGATCTCTAAAGTCTAAAACCGTGAAATTCCAAAATTTCAGAATTTTGGGCTTTTGAGTTTCAGACTTTTGGGGCTCTTTGCACATTTAATCCTTACCTACTTCCTACGGATTGGAATTTTTCCACTAATATCGGGTTTTCTATTTAAATCACATTTTCACCTGTAATTTTCACCTGACACTTTGCTTTGATGACACAATTTTTACTGCATCTTGTACTTTTCGACATCATTCTCAAGGTTTTTTTTTTTTGGTCATTTTCTTTTTGGTTTAAGATCTTTTGTTTTGTTTTCTCCTTGTTTGTTTCTTTTTTTCCTCCTCTACATACCTTAGAAAATGAAAAACTCATTTCCCGTGATATTTTCACGATTTAAGTTTCTATAGGCATTCAAATTTTGCAAAGATCCTCTCAAGTTCTTCAATTCTCCCTCTTAGCACCTCTTATTTTTTAGAGTTTAGAGATTGGCATTTTCAGAGAACTCTTTTTTTCATAATTCAGAGCTTTGGTTGTTCAGAGTTCTCTCTTTTGGGAATTGTACCATTCAGACTTTGGAGTTCTCTTTTTCAGGATTTCAGACTTCTTTGTTTCGGAGGTATCCAATTCAAGTTTTCGGAGGTTTTCATTTCAGTATTTTTAACTTCTCCATTTCGGAGGTTCGGACTTCGGGTTTTTGGAACCTGTCATTTCAGACTTCGCCAATTTAGGATTTTGGAGGTTTCCACTTTAGGTTTCTAATTTTTGGGTTTTCAGAGGTTGGATATTTTCAGTTTTTCAGACTTCTCTTCCTCGGAATTTCAGAACTTAGAATTTGATGTCTACTTCCACATCCAAGGGAAAGGAAAAAAGGAAATATTCATTCCTTAGGGTTGCCCCTCACTCTTGCTTATCTTACAACCTAGGAAACATAGGGGACATTGACCTTGGACAAATTGAATTTCTAGACTTCAAGGTGAAGGCCCCAAATAAGAAACCCTAGATGTAAGCCATATATGATAGTGGGCTTGTTCTTGCTGCTAGTTTTCCCACATCCATGCACTGCCTAGAATTTGTTTTAGCTACAACAACCCACTACAATGAATAATCTATGACAGTTAAAGATGCCAATGGCAAAGTTGTGATCCGCTTGGACCCAGATTTTTTTGAAAATTTTCTCAAACTCCCTGACGTTGAAGATTATGCCACAATTTCACCAGAGTTAGTGGTGGAACATTGGGCCAAAGAAGTGGAATTGTGCACAAAGGTCGTGTTGAAAAGTTATCTGGCCAAGAGTTTTTCCAAATTGCCAAAGACCATGTATCAGTCAAACTTCATTCAGGAGGTCAATGACATCATTGTTCTACTGAGCATAGTCTTAGGTCTTCCCTTTGTGAAGGAATTCTAGGAGTGGATGTTCTTATATATTGCTACCATAAAAATGAATAAGGAGTTTATCAGATGGGGGGAACATATCAATATCTCCATTTGCTATTAGTTGAGTAGAGTGCATTCTTCAAATATTTTCTATATGACATCCTTCTTGATTTATACCGTGGCTATTATGGGATATTTCACCGGGTTGAATACTAAGGGTATTAGAAGCACCTCTCAAATCTATGATTTCTATCCTCAACTAGCACTGGATGAGGGAAGCAAGCAATTCCACAGGATCAATGATGCCTTCTTTGTTGTTTTTCTCTACCGTTTCAATAAGGAGTTGTATAATCAGAGGATTTCTAATGAATCCTTCAAGGAAGTGTGTGAGTGGGGAGATTTCTACCTTCAATTCCCCACATTTACTTACATTCAGATTCTTGGCTTCATAGGTGCACCCAACAAGCTACCAAGATGTTCGACCGATAAATGGGTTCTACTAGAATTGGTTTGATAACTACTAGACTACAATAAGATTCAGAACAAATGACACAAAGTGAGAGTTCAATTCCCTATCTCAATTGGCAGATACAATTTCCCAAATATTTACAAAGCTAAGAATGTGGATGGTGAAATGGCAGAGGTAACCTTGCAGAATTTCCATCCACGGACTAATTTTGACTATTGGAGTAAATTTAGTAAAACATGTTGGTCCATTTCCCATGTGCCCCAGTTGGAAGATATATGGATCCAGTGTTGGGATGAATTAATCATCCGACAAAGAGACTATGAAAGGCTAACTTTGGATGAGGTTTGGCAATTTGGAATAACCGACGTCCCAAAAGACATGCAGGGTGATGATGAGGTTTTGGATGAAGTGTATAAAAATAATAATATTTCCAATCAACCATTATCATGGATTGATTGGTATGAGGAAGAATGTTGCAACACAAAGAAGAGGGCGGGACCCATTCTGCAAAGAACTCACAGTTGGTTGGTTACCTTGGGAATCTCACTCAAGGGATTAGAGAAACCTACAAATATAGGATCCCCATCAACCATGAGCCAATCAACATCCACAAAGTGGAAAAGGTCAGCCCAGAAGACTCATACAGTTCCAAAAAAAAATTCATTTGTTGTTGGGAGCTCATCTCTTTCCAAGGATCCTATTCTCAAAGTCATGCCTCCAATAGCACCTGTGAAAGAAATAGTTGAAGTTAGTGATTCTCCTAGTGTCCCATAAGACCCATCATTTCCCTTTTCTCTTCCATTTTCACTTCCTACATCAGTGCCTTCCACTTATTCGATCATTTCTTCTTTCCCATCTCCTTTCATGCCCCAAGTATTCTCATCCCTTTCAGTTCTCTTAGCTGGAGAAACTATTGGGTCACCCATTTCTTTTTCACTTCCCTTGACACTTCCATTTCTGTCTGTCTCATCTCCTAACATCATTGTATCAACTCCTATGGCTGTCCTCACATCCACCCCATCCATTACTACCACTACCATTCAAATGCTAACTAATGTTTTTGGTACCCTTGTTGTGGCTAATGTTTCAGGTACTGAATCAACTATTCTATCTTCATCAACATCATCCATTCCAGAATGGTTATTTTGGTAGACTCCAAAGAAAAAGAAGAAAGTGCCTTTAGGGGATGTAATAGATCTGAGCATATTGGAACATACCCTAGAGAGACAGGCTAAGAGACCAAATATTGTTTCAATCCTAACAATGAATGCATCTGGGGAACGAGTTGTAAAGGTTTCCACTCCCATTGAGGGAAAGACTAAGGAAACAATTACAACTGTAGGTTATAAAATTTCTAGATTCTCATTGGGAAAAGCCACTCATGAAGGAGAAAAATAAGATGTACACACTACTCTTGGAAATATGCTAGAAAAATATGATAAGGATAAATCTTCTAAGGATGAGCTTAAGGCCAAGGTCGAGAAGCTCATTGCATTGCTATGGAAAGTAACAAATCCAACTCTATCTATTGAATTGTCAACTTCTACGGCTATGATAGTTTCATTTACCATTGATGATATTTCTTATCACGAGATTGAAAAGATAGGCCAGAAAGGGAGATCAGTAGATGGATGGATAGAATGTGTATTATAGGAAGCTAATCCTTTAATTAAAGAAGTTGTTGAGATATACAATCATTTGTAGGTTGGAAAAACTGTTATTTACAAAATGGATGAATCTTTTTCGGAGGACAATAACAACCTAGATTTGAATTTGGCAACATGGAGTGAGATTAGAAAGGAATATTCAGATCTACTCCTCTAGGAGGATGTAATCAACGATGTTGCAAAGTTGTTTGAATATCAAAAGGCCATGGACTTCTGGTGTTAGGTGCTAGAAGATTTAAATAAGAAGTTGGATGATAAAGAGTGGAAATTATAGATGCTTTGAATGACATATCAAAGGAATTTGATATTTTTAACTACAAATTCTTCAACGAAAACATCAATCCTCTTCCAAACGATCAGATCAAGAATAATTTCATATATTTGGTGAAGCGTGACGATGAGGTTACCAAAAATTTCAGTAGTGAATCTATTGACAGGTTGTTTTTATGCCAAAATTTCACAAGAATATTGAAGAAATTTTTGAGTAAAATTAGAAGAGTTCCAACTAAAATTGTGAGGGAAATTGAGATAGCAGATGTAGTGAATCACTACACATGTGGGCCAGGGGATGAGGAAATTCAGGGAATCATTAAACGCTTCATCAAATATAAACATTGAATGGTTGCGTGGGAGGAAACACAATAAAAAAATTACAGAAGAAGAAGGCATTATAGAACTAGGAAAAAATTTAGCGGCCATGAAAGGAAAAATCCAAGCTCTAGATCAGTCAGAGTTGTAGGGTTGACTGATTCAAACCCTTGCAACAAATTTTCTATTTTCATGGGAGCCTATTCCCTTGAATTAATGAAATTTCTATTTTTATTAAAAGGTTAGTTGAAGACCCAGCTGTTATGGCTCAGCCTAAAGAACTTATAAATAGTTAGGTTTATGGAGTCATTTGAGGGATATCATATTTTGGTGAAGTTACTCTTCAATCTTGGAAGAGTTCTTCAGATATTTAAAAACCTCTTAATTATATTCAAAGAGATATCTTGCCTTAAAGAATATGATTTATTGTGCTGAATGGTTGATTTGTATATGCTTTGTGAATGTATGATTCCTTAGTATAGATGATTAGCTTTCCTTTATTTCATATTATCTCATTTCACGTTATGGAAAAGTGATATAATCATCTTTTATGTCAGTTGTGGAAAAAGTGTTTTCCTTTTGTTATTAAAAGTTATGTTATTGTTAACCATAATCAGTGAAATGAATGTTTGACATGTGCATGTGATTATCCTCATGGTTAGTTAATTTTGTGTTCAATAAAATTTGATCTCTCTATTTCATATGATTCAAGTTTTAACAAAGGAACGTATGCTTTTGGTTTGTGGTATTTTTTCCCCTTTCTAGGTTACAATAGGTGAAGGTGACTGACGGTGTTTGTGTCTTACTCACATTAACCCTTATTGAGATTCAGCATATCCTTTTACTCGGTGCATCACCATTCCTAGTATAATTTCCTTTTGTAAATCGTTTCCCTAAAAACCAAAAAAAATGTTATCCTAGGATTAGATAGTCATTCTATAGCACTAGGAGTAGTACAACACTTAGTTTAGGAAAAGGAAGTTGGCCTTCTCTGGAGGTTCACCTTGAGCCCAAGTCCCACATCTTGAGAGGTGATGCCATGTGTCCCTATCATACGGAATGACCTGCTTATAGCCTGGCCATTCGGAGGGTGCAGTGATTTGATGAAAATGGGTCTCTTGCCAAGTCGACATGTTGTCTCACACTAGGTTCCCCTAAAACCAAATTGCTTTCACCTCATCACCTTTTTCACCCTGATTTCCCACCCACTCAAGGTATGTGCCACAAATGCGACATTTCGTGATCATGTGACTTTCTTCACCCTTAGAATATTCAATCATGTAGCACCTTTAGGGTCTTACGTTCATGAGCCCATCTTTGGTATGATCGACTCGTTATGGTTCTTATCAATTAGGCGGCTCTTCTGGTCACCTCTTACCCTTCACCTTCTTCATTACTCGTTGATTATCTTATATAGGACCCAACCTTTGACACCTTAATTTAACCATACCTAAATTACCTTAATTCACCCATACCTTCATGACCTAGACTGAATCATGTCTAAGTGACCTAAACTCAACCATAAATAAATTTACCTAGACTCAACCATGCCTAAAACCTACCAACGCATTCCTCTATTTCATCATATTCTTCCCTAGTTTATGGGATAACTACATCGGCTTGAGGCCCCTTTTCATCGAGGTTGTGTAGGAAGCACTCTGAGGGCATAAGGGCCTTGGAGGTTAGCTCGACCATTATTTACCCTAACCAATTTTCCCCCACTTTTTATTATTATTTACATTCTACCATTAGTTAGTTTCCATCTTCTATATTAATTGGAAATTAAACAAACATACAAGTATATAAAATGTATACTTACCTATTTCTTACATCATCATACCATACATTAATCATTTCACATTTCCATAATATCAAATATTTTGGAAATTTACACCATAACATACATATTCATCATCATTTATTTTTCCATTTTACTAATAACTTGGAAACTAAACCAAAACCAAAAACCTAACTCCACCATGACTAACTCACCTAGACCCCACCATGCTTAAATGACCTAAACTCAACCATTCCTAAACACCAAGACCCCACCATGGCTAAATGACCTAAATTCAACCATGCCTAATTACCTAAACTGAACCATGCCTAACTGACCTCAACGCAATCATGACTATACCTATCTCCACCATACCTAGCTTACCTAACTCAAACATGCCTATAACTAACTCCATCATGCCTACATGACCTCAACTCAATCATGCCTAAATCACCTAGTTTCCATCACATACACAATAACAATGAAAATTCAAATGGAAGTATATCATCTATACCATAAAAATCATCATCTATAACAATACGAACATCTATGTATGAATACAAATGTACATTGATACAAATAAATAATCAGTAGCTCAAAACTCTCATATAGATTCTCAGTATCTTCGGCATGCAGGCTAGTATAAAATAAAAATCTCAAAACCCTCATATACATCCTCATTATCATTGGCACATAGGACGGTATATACCAAAAACCAATACACTAATCATCTCATGTGACTAATTATCACCCCACCTGGTATCCATGCATGTCTCATATGTCTCCTCCTCCTCTCCTCCATCCTGGCACCCTGCTAGCATCTCTCCACCTTGCATGGGTCTCAGTATAATCTATTCCTACCCCTCACTTGTGACTGGCCTCCGTGAACTCGTACCCTCACCCTGACCCTGCCTCTGGGCTCACCAATCCCATGTACTCTCCAAACGATGAGTGCAAGATCTAGTCCTCTCACTTGCTATATTTTATGCCCTATACTCAACATAAGAGGGGACATCTATCCCGGTGGTCGTCAGATGATCCTGATAGTATCGTGCCTCATTCAGGGAATCCCTGAACCTTTCCATCAACAAAGTCTGTGGTGGTGTCATAGCTCTACAAGTAACATGTGAGCTCTGACCTGCTAACACTGGCCTTGGAACCTATACCATGGGACCATGTCCTACTATAGATGAATGTAGTGTGGGACCTTGTCCCTGAGTTTGTGGATGTTCCTATTCAGAAACCTCATCCTGTAAGGCCACAACCTAAGCCTGTGCTGTGGCCAACTGACCCTGCAAACCTGTTACCTATGCTTATAAGGTGGCTACCTATCCCCTATAGCCAACTCCACCCTATGTTGGTTTCGGTCCCTGTTCTACCTATGCCTATAAGGCCGCGACCTGAGCCTGTAAAATGGCAACCTATACCTCTAACCCAGTAAGCTGCCCTTGTAAAGATGTAATCTAGGCTTGAAGGGCATCCACGTGACCTTGTAAGGTATCCCTCTTTACTATGAGGGTGGATAAGTATGGCTTCCTTGGCCTAGGTGGTGCCGCCCATAGTGGTGCCACCCACCACTACCTATATCTATAAGTGACCCCAACATCATCGATCCACCTATCCACCGCTTTCTCCTCCTACCTTGTTGGCACATTCAATCATGGTGGAGACATAGGTCTTTCCACGTCATCTATCCTATACTGTGGGAAAGGTGGACGCACGTCCTACAACATCCCAAACTGTTGTATGACCCTGTCAATAGGTATCATCTCGTGCTCACTCACACGACACCCTTGAATCCACCTCAGCAACTGTAACTCCTCTAACTCTTCTACCATGTATCTGTATGAGGGATAGCCAACATATAACCTCCAAACAATATCAACTCCTGAAATCCCCTCCAATACCCTTCTTTAATACAAAACATCACATGTAACCCTAGCCACTTTGTCTTGCCCACCAACTGGTACCCACCATTTGTATTCAACTCTAACCTATTCACCCCTGAACCAATCATGTTGGGGAAAACCAAGTGGATGTACACATACGATGTGCTTGTATGCCCAACAATGTAGAAGAAAGGTACATCAAAAGCTAAACCACCAAATCTCCCATAGGCACACAACTCCCTATATAGTTGCACCAAGAATGCAGGTGCCCATGGAAAACAAATCCGCTCCTCCATCATATCCTGGAGCACTCTCATCAATGCTTTTAGGAATCTTCCACCCTCAACATTTGGTAAGGAAAAACAACATACCACCTCCATCATCAAAACAACCAACCTCATCTCCTGAGGATGGGCCACATACATTTCTCCATAGCTCAGGCTCGCGCTATGGTACCTCATCTTACCCATTGCCTCCCCAAATATAACCATATTGACTCCATAGATGCCTCAGATGAAATAGAATACACTGGGCTCCCCAAAAATTGGTAGTCGTAGGATCCTGTACACATCCTTCAGGGTGACAATCATCTCACCCATCGGTAGATGAAATGTGTCGGTTGTTGAATCCCATCTATCAATGAGTGTAACCATCAAGCTAAGATCTTGGGCTATACACTTATAATAGGGGATCCCAATCAGTCCAACATCGGTCATATGATCCCACTCCTCCACAGTCACACTAGACCACATCACTACCAATAGAGGTGGTACTCTATCTCACATCCACATCTGGTCCCTATCCTACATCCAACAAACCACAACATTTTTCAGACCTAACTACCTCTAATTACCTATTAACCCGAAAACCATACCCAACCACACCAATCATGATTACCCCATTTACCTAATTCACCTACAATCCTACTACGCTTTATAATCATTACCCATTACCTTAACATTATTTCACCTACTCACCTATCCCATATCACCAAAGATCCTATTTTACCCTTATCCCTCTACAAAGAATCTTTACTTAGCCTTTCTTTACATATTTTTCTTTCCAAACTATCCTTTCTTACCCCTGTTGTTCTTTAACCCTAACCAGAACCGGTCGTCTTGACCGTCACTGGTTTGCCCATGACTGTCATCAATTTCCTTTAACTGGTATCAGTCACCTAAGGAAAGACCAATGCTGGCAAGTGCAAACTGACGTCAACCAAACCTTGACCGACATCTATCTCTATCACGCCGTTGAAAACTGAAAACCTATCCCCCCATTTTCAAAAAATTGACAAAACTTACCTAAACCCCTAATCTACCCACCCCACCCTATCCCAAATTAATTCCAAAACCTATCTCACCTATTTGTGACCTTCCCACTCCTCATTCCCTTCATTTTTACCCACTTTTAACCTACATTTCATGATAAAAAACCCCCACCCCAATTTCAATAAAAATTTTAGTAAATAACAAGTTCTAAAACACCTCTTACATCATCACGATGTTGCCTACATGGTGACACGTTTGTCCATTGCATCGGTGGTCCACCCGAACCCTCTCCTACCTCTGTCGTGTTGGAATCTACCTTGAATCACTCCACCAATCACACGTCACCAACCGCTCTTATGGACCCATATACTTGGCTCCTCTTACCACTTAGTCACCTCCACCTCAACTAGGTATAATGCCTTGTCTTTTCCTCCCCGAAAAATGCACAAGCCACTCAACTCTTTCGTTTTCTCAAATTCAAAAGACAACAATTATTTCGTAAAATACAAAATTTCAACCTTATAACCCTAACCCGACATGACTGGCATCGGTCACCCAAAACTAAGATTGGTTACCTTATAACCATCATCAGTCTCCTGCCAGTACCATTTCCTCTACATTTTTCCCATTTTGACCTAAACTCCTTATTGCCAAATACCTTTTGGATTTACCAACACTTATTACACCCTACCCGCAAGCCTAAATTACCCATACTTTTCCTTAATTGTGTTTAGGGACCTATTACTTTACCTATAACTTGGCCTTGCGTATTCCACGACCAATATACCTTGACATGAACTTATGTACTCGCTATACCTTGCGATGTTGTTACTTTTGTTTTTTTAGCCTAATGCCCTTACCTTGCCTATTGTTGTGTTGTTTTTCCTAACCAAACCTTTGTTGTACTAGAACATACCGAAATTTTCCTGCACCTAACCTACGTCATGTTTCCAAACCATATCTTGTACCCTGGATACCTGAATCACTTCAACCTTGTTTGGATAAACCTATTAACCTTGGACAACATAGAGTTTGTAAGATATTCAACCTGGTAATGTGTTGCAATTTATGTGTGTGTGTGTGTGTGTGTTTGATTGTCATTACCCATTACCCGATATGACCCTTTACCATTACCCATTACCCAATTTGACTCTTGCCCAGTACCCAAAATTCACATACCCTTACCTACAACTCACCTACCTTCACTTCCATCACTTACCCATTTATCAAACCACTCACCGATTCTGTCTCACACCTCATCAGCTCCTAGTTTAAGGGGGATCACCTCCACCCATACTTGGGGCAACCTAACTCCCACTTATATTTGGGTAAACCTCACTTGCTCAAGCTACATGAAAAAAGGGGAAAATGTAGACACTAAATTTGGGTGACACTCCCCTTGGTCCCCTTTAATCAGTTAACATAACATGTTCACTTAACCATGACCTCTTTACTCACATTCATATTAATTTAATGATTTACAATTGAATTAATGCCCATCGTCACATTATTTATTAATCTAATTGATTTCATTAGGTTAATTTACACCTCACCTAGACACCTCACCATGGAATTATTCTTAGCCTATTAATTTACTATGACTCAGTATCCACTTATCCTAACCACCTGGGACTTAGTCTAACCCTAGCATTAAATTCCTATTCCTTCTCCAACAACATGCCCACTTATCTAAGCGTTAACCATCACTTGAGACCCAGGTCAACAAGTAGAGCATGCCAAAAATAGCCAAGATATCCTATTTTTGGTAAACCTAGGATATCTCGCCTTAACCGATGCCGATTAACCCTCAACCAACACCGGTCACCTTGACCGTCGTCGGTCACCATAAATACAATTTGGCAACCTTTTTCCCAGGTTGTTCATTTCAAGTTTTGGGATATCTATCTAAATTCAAGCACGAACAAGAGTTTTCTTAGCATCAATATGACAAAAATACATTCAGCTAGAGGCCCAAGAAAGTACCAATACTAATATGAAGGCATCGACATTCACAGTGAAACTCTGGGAAGCACTGTCGCGGCACTTACCACCAGGTTCATAGATTGACCATCTCCTTCCTTCACCCACCAATCTTGTAGGAACAAGTAAGTGAAGTTTATTCTATACCATTTCTGTACTTACTCATTAGGTTATTTATCCTCTTATTATTAAAACTTGTTATTCCATGTATTCCACCATCCCAACTTTCTAACCCATGTCCCTATCCAACCACCACATCCTTCTGGATCTTTATTCTTAACCTTTTACACATTTTTTATTTTTTATCACCTTATCACAAACCAACCCAATTCCCCTTGATTCTATGTGTAAAAACATAGAAGCCCAAAACGACATGTTAATCAAATTTCACCAAATTTCCCCTACCAACACTGATTACCTTAACCATCGTCAGTTTCCCCTTCACTAGAACCGATCACCAAACCGATGTCGGTTACTATATCTCCTTTAAGGATTTTAGTAAATTGACCTTAACACCCCAAAAAACCTCACAAAAGCCTCACCCAAGCCAGATACCCTACTTGAAACCTCTCCATAGACCTCCTCTTCTCTCTATACGGACACAGAGAGAACCTGGACAATTTTTTTTGATATTTTACCATTCCCACATAAATCAAGATCGGTTCTCCCTAACTGGTATCAGTCATAGATAAATCGTTGTCGGTCACACCCTGACTAACATCAATCTTTGTTTTTGGCAAGCAGCCTCAGACCAGTAAGCTCTCCAATCACCTGAATCAAGCCCAAACTCCACCAAGTTTTACCCAGACACTTCATGTGACCTCTAGACCCCCTGCCCAACATGCAAATTGACCTGAGACCTTCACCAATTTAATTATCAAATCATTTAATTAGATTAACATTAATAGTAATCTAAGATACCTAAATTAGAGTACTAGCATTAAACTCATTTTTTGCATGCCCGTTTATTTTATATTAAATTATATATATTAGTGGATTGACAACCGTCAAGGAAGTATCACAATTCCTGGATCTAGCTTATGCTAGGCAATCCACTAACCTTTATCTATTAACTATGTTTTGTGGTCTTACTTTGTATTTTAGGTAGTTCCTCCTAGCAAAAAGTAAGATCTCGCAATCAACTTGCATCGGGAAATTGAAACGCTTGCACAACCTATGACCGACATCACAAATAGGTATTCCTCCTTGGCCTATTACCCCTTATCTATTTCATTAATTTGCTAAGAATTTGGTGAAACAAACCTTGACTGACCAATGTGAACTGCGAGACAATAGGAAAGATCTATGAAATTTGGCTATGTTATTGTTTCAAACCTTTCTTTTCAAGCACCATGTTAGCCCCCATGAAGCACAAATAGCAAGAAGGTTGTATGTATGTCTCATGTCAAATATGTTCCTTCACAATGCAACTTTTTGCCAGGCCACCTGGATGCAACGTTCTATTAAATTTGGTTTATTCCATGGACTTGAGGTCCAAAAAATTCCTTAGCTATTAAAAGCACTGGAATCCTTCCATGTGTCCCTAATTTTTAGCTGTAAAACTAAAAGTGACTGCTAAAAGAATAATTATCGGGCTTGTTTAAATGACTAAGTATATTTTAAAAGAGTGATTTTTTCTCTCTCAATAAATGTTTTTGTTCTCGATGTTTTCAAATAATACCTCCATAATTATATTCCTCAACTCGTACAACCCATCCATATAAGTCTTTCCCAGGAACTTTTTCTTTCTCATAATATTATTTTGGTCTCGACAGTTTTTTTGTTATAAAGGACCTATGTTGGGTTTAATCTAGAAAATATTTCCTTCCAACAATGTTCATGAATTGTAATGAATGGTGTTGATTATTTGATGGCTTTTTAATTTTGCATTCTTCCCATTATTGCTAAGAAGCTCTACCATTATCCAATTCATGGCTTGCATATTATCCTTAGTAGCTGAAAAAAAATTGGTACCCCCTTCGATGATTGACTAAAAATGGTCAACAATACTCAAGCATTAATAAGGATGTACATCTTTATAAATGTCATATGAATCTGTGTAGGTTCATACATATGCGATGTTTTGTCTTAATGCATTCATGAAGTACCAGGGTACAATCTATGTCAGATATTTGATATGAGTTGCTACAGGTGTGGAAGGTAATTTAACATCATCTTTGATGGGTTTGAGTTCTTAAACATGATTGTTGAAGATCTAAAGATCATGAATATGCATAAACTAATACAAAGTGTGTCAAGTAAAATAGGTAAGTTTACAAGCTCAAGTTAGTGATTATGCAAGAAAGGAGAGAAAAGGTGACCTACAGGTCTATGTGGAACTACTAAGACAGGGGGATTATTCTTGGTCTTTTACCAGGGATTTTAGATTCTATGAAGGATATGTAAGCAACTGTAACAATGAAGATGTGGAAATGCATTGATTGTGCTCAAGGTATGAGTATCTCTAGTTGAAGAAGTTATAATACAAGAGAGAATGATGTATGCTTTCTAAATTTATGTATAAAAGTATCATTTGGTCTTCATCATAATACATATTGAGAAATATCTTGAGTTTATCATTAAATATATTTATGTGACTTTAGGTGCCTGCAAGTGCAAAAGACAACTATAGTGCTCATGCAAGGACAAGATTTGAATAAGAAATATGATAATAACGTACGAAGTACTATAGGAGGTGATATTGCATTAAAATTTGGTGTTATAGGTCTACATTTCCTAAAAAATAAGGGGAGATTATTATGTCTCTCAATAAGGTGATCTAAGGAGTCAAAAATTTGTCTTCTTGATAGGTATGAATATTTTCATGACATAAAAGTTGGTTTTTGAGAATACAATAGGACTTTGTTCACATACTACAGGTGTGTGAAGTGTCCATTAGACATAGTATAAGTTTGTTTAGCCTTCAAATGAGTTTATAAGGTGTTTATCAGGGTATTTGATAGTGATTGGTGTATGCTTGATAGGATAGTTGCAAGGGAAGTTTCCTATGATCTCCATCAACATAGAAATGGAATGTTATAGTGTTACAGGGTTACAGGAATACACAGGTCTATGTGAGGGCCATGATGTCAGGGGGGCTTTATTTTCTTCTCTAGTAGGTGTTTCAGATGACTAGAGGGTATGTAAGGAAGAGTGAATGATGACATGCAAGTACATTTCTGAGGTAAGTGTGTTCTTGAGATTATAAGATTGTGATACCGTGAAAGGAGGATTAAAAACACCGAAACAATGATTTAGGGATTGTGAAAAAATACATGTTCATCTACAAATTATTTGCTCAAGGTAAGATCTTCAATTCTTATGTATTTAGTTAGAAATGGGTATTTTGGTTCATGTTGTGAATGATATTCTAGGGCATGGATATATTGGTCAAAATTGTACTGAAATAACTCTTTAGGGATCTCAGCCCTAAAGATTTTTTGTGAGTCTTGTGTGGTAGATGTAAGTGAGTTTATGTACCCTATCAATGGAGATGGACCAAGAAAATACGTAAGAAGATGTCTTTAGCTCAATATTATTAATTTTTGGCATGTACATAAGTAGTATGCATTGGTATAAGGTCTATTATAGTGTACCCATGGTGAGACAAAAAGGCAAAAAAATGTTTAATGAGAAATGCCAATTTTTTGCATGCTTATCAATTGGTATGGTATTTTCTTCATGAAATAAAGATTTAAAGAAGACGAGGAAGATGAATAATATGATGCATAGGTATGTAATTTTTCATTAATGTAAAAGGGGAGAAGACAAGGTGGTTTTCCATCAATGAAAAAGGTGGAGATCATTCACATGTCGAGTTTTAGTCGTTGTCATTGATTTAAAATATCATTAATGAAAAAGAGGATGATGGATAAGTGTCAAAGGATGTTAGGTAGGATGTTGACATGGATTTTGATGTTGTTTCATGATGGCATGAGGTGATTCAGTGAGATTGGCTTGGCAATCAGGTGACCTAGCTAGCCTAGGTGATGGTAGATAATGATTTGAGTTTCTTGGTGGCTTGAGGATCATGGTATTTTTTGAAGAGAATGTTTTGAGATTTTGTAGGCACTCACATGAGTTTCATATTGCAAGTACAAGTGGATGAACCAGTTGTATGTGCTCATCTAGACCTAGTCTGGGTATTTAGAGGCCAAATGAGGCATGAGGATAAAGTATAGTGCCATGTGAGCTAATGAAGGCATGTAGAGATGTGAGACATGTTTTCTCATGTATGTTAGTTCCTTTTTTATATGTTTCTTGATGAGTTAATAGGTCCTTCTATGATGACCTAACTTAAACCATGCACAACCCTAAGAGTTGGTCATGTAAATGAGATGGAATATGAATATGTAGACCTATTGGAGATATAATTATGATTGGATATGGTAAAAGGGGGTGTCCTAGAGGTGTGAGAAAAAAATTGAAGTCATTCTGAAGAATATTTTGCAAGTTATGTTGTTTTAGGTGAAACATAATTGAGAAGAAGGTGTTTTCCAGCTTGAATTGTAACTTCTGATGCTCACCATAAAAAATTTTATTTGCATGGGATATTTTGGATTTTAGTGATGATTTTCATTTGAGTTAATAATATTTCAAAAAAATAACGGAGTGGTTTCATCATCACATTTTTATGAACAAATGTTAAGAAGGTAAACAACTTTTTATGAGTTCAAAACCCTAGCTAAAAAGCGGCGGGAGAAATTTTCTTGGTAAGTTATCAAAATTGATTATCTGTACTAGTATTATTATTTTATTCTTTATAGGAATCCTACATATTTCCATAAAGGTAATATAAATCATGTGGTAGTGAATGAACCCCACTCAAACAGGCAAGTTTTTGAAGAATTTCAGTTTGGGACAAAGTTACCATGAATTGAGGTAGAGGATGCATGATTTGGATTAGTTTATGCTTGCTATCAGTTTGAGAGTGAATATGGATGATTTTTGTTCCTAATTAAGTAATTTTTATGTCTTTAAAGTTGAATCAAAGGTGCAAACCTGTTGAGTTCCTAAAACTACTTTTTGGACATCTCGGTTTGGTGAGGAGGAAGTTAGTGTGGTTTGCATGTATGGATGTTTCATGATATTTAGAAATTTTTGATGTGATATAAAGGTAAATGGGATTCCAATTAGTTGTTACATACCATAGTTGAGGCTTTTTGATGTGTCCTTGAGGTCCAAAGGTGAAGACTGATTCCTAGAAAAAATTGTTTCGTGAAGGATATGAGCCTTCTTTATTCAGTTATGAATAATTTTATTGGTGAAATATAATTTATGAACATGTATGGTTTTTTTATGTCATATTTTACATTTTTGATGAATTTGGGATCTTGAATAATCATGGTGATGATGTTTGTGTTATTTAGCTATCCAGGGGATGGGGTTTTGAGTTGTTTTTGAGCTTGTTTAGTGTGTTTGAGCATGGATGACTTACATGGGTGCATTATGAAAAATTTTATGAATATATTGGGATTTTTTAAAGATGTATTGGTTTATATAAATGTTTAATACTAACTACTTTCATGTTTGTGAGTTGAGAAGGGTATAAAGTGCATGTTTGAGTTCAAATTTGAACTAGGTAAGAGGGAAGGAAAAAGTGTGACCCAAGTGTGAGTAAGAAAAAGGTATGAAGGAATTATTTTAAAAATGAGGAATAGTGTAAAATGATGAGATATATTAGAGAGAATGTGGGCAAGAATTTGAGATTAAATCAAGTCAAGTTTGTCCAAGTTTGATAGATCTAGAAGGCGGTGTGTTTGAAGTAGGGTTTTAAGGAGTTTGGAGCTGAATATTATGATCACCATCATTTGAGTTATTGCAAGATATATTCAATGATCTTATTATCAAAATATTGTTTAATTATTCATATTCATGCAAGTCTCTTGTTGTGAGTAATATCAACAATGGTTTAGGGGTTGGTGCTCCTTGTGGGGTTGGTGCCTCATTAAGGAAATTTCTTGTGATGTGTAACATTCACTTAATTATTTGTTGTGCGTAATATATAAAAAAAAAATGAGCATATTTTCTTCCCCTTGAAGGTTTTCCACTTACATTTTTTGTACCACTTCTTGTTTATGTTATGGTGTATGGTTGTTACTTATTGTTTTGATCACATTAATGCATGCTTAAATGTTGATGGTGTATGAAAGTTAATTTGAAATTTTATAAGGATTTTTGAAGGAATTATTCACCTCCTCCGCCTATCAATCCATTGTTCTTCCAAAATAATATTTATTGTATAGTACATTATGATATTTTTCTCCTAGTCGGCACATAGAACATTGTTTACCGATTTTCATCCTATATGCACTATTTAACTACTATGTCAGGTTTTCAATTAAGTAGAGTTTCCAATAGACTATCGTTTTTGGGTTTTTAATCTACAGAAACTCCCTCATAGAGAAACATTGAGGGTTTTTAATATATGTGGGAATTTATACAAATACCAAACAAAATTTCACAATTATTCTTAAAAAAATTATTACCTGCCGCAAAATTGTGTTGTTCCTTTTCCTTATGGATGTTTCTCATCATGCTTGGATTCTGTTGGTTGACTAAATGGAGTGAAATGTAATGGTGGAACTATGCGAGATAATTTTTGTATGTGTAGTAGAATATGTGGTAAAAAATATCGTGGGGTGTTCTTCATTATCTTCATAGTGGGGAGGAATGTCTCTAAGTCTACATTGTACATATTCTAGTATGTGAGTGATTCATTCACTCTACCAAAGTAAATATGCAATTGTGATAATGCTTACACGAGTTCACACAAATCATCCTCATTGGTATTGTCTACATCTTTCCCATGAAGAGTTATGGAATTTTATATTACCTGTTACAACATTTGTAATCGATCCTACATTATTTGAGCTTTAACTCCAACAAAGGTATTGCATGGTGTATTGAGAATAAATTCCTTCTTTTAATAGAAAGAGATACTAGGAAATAAAATTTGGGCTCTTAGTTGAGTATTTTTGCCTCAAAACGACATTGGTTCTATGAAATTATGTTGCATCATTTAGTAATAACCTAGTTCAAAACTAGAGGAGAGGGTGTGAAATAATTCAGACAAGTATTGTCACATATGTGTGGGCGCACACACATGCATGTACAAAGCTCTATGTGTAAGTTTTTATTTAGGATATAGGGAAACATGTTCAAGTGGATGGTCACATGGAAGACCTATATCCATAGGTATTGGGGGATTAATTACATGAGGTGTAGGTGAATCATCATATATTAAGTTGTTGAGTTCTAAATCATAGTCAAAGTCAAGGATTTTGAATGACACTCTGTAACAAATTTATGGATATGTCCATGATCAATCTATGTAATGTATTATATAGTATAATAAATTATATATACTAACTATTTTATCCATTGATGTGTTAGAATAATCAAGTTTTATAAAGGAGGTGACATGAATTCTAAAAGCATGTAAGGGGTATGACTTCCAAAGGATTGTTTGGCCATTGAATGTAACATTATGAACTATCGGGGTTCACTGATGCAAGAATTGAAAAAAAAAATGCTTTAATTTTCATTACTTTATATTTCCATATATGAGGAAACTCTCATATCATGTGTCAATTCATAAATTGAGGGAGTGAGTAGGTATGACTAGAATTGTTGGTGTAATTGGTGTAGCTTCAATATCATTAAGAAGACAAACACTCCAGAGCTTGTTGATTTTTTCTTGTAATATTTTCAAGAATATATGTGATAACTTGTAATATGATGATAACGACAAAGGGTTTACCATCAATCTTAGCTAACCAGGGTTTTAATTGATGTTGTATTGATGGGTAGGAAATATGTAATTTCTTAAGAAAATGTTACATAAATTTCATGGTCATTTTGTAACTTTGGGATGATTTTTCGGTCATTTTTGTTAGTCTATAGTGGCTGGAATATTGCTATATGGAATCATATAGGTTTCTCAATACTAGAGCAATATCCATAAGGAACAATGTGACACAATTGTTTATTATTTTAGTATGATATCATCAAGAAGAATAGTTGTTTTTAAGGAGGTAAGAAGTCTCTAAGTGGGATTTATTTGATAAAGGTTCTTGTTTTTTGGTTTCAAGAAGGGGAGGAGTATTTTTGGCTCAACTTTAGTGTTAAGGGAACAAGGATCAAGCATTATCTCATTGTGTTGAAGAACTTAAAACCATTTCTCCACAAAGGATCCAAAACTAAGAGCATGGAAATTATCTATCAAATTTGGGAGTAAACCATGACTTAAGAGATAAAATTTATAACAATTGATTGGTTAGAATGGGAGGGTAGATGTGGTTATATTGAAGTTTACAATGTAATTGGAGATACTTACATTTGGATTTTGGCGCAAGTCAAAGAGAGACATAAAGTAATAATCATAGGTGTTATGTGTGTGGAAATTAGTAAACAAGGAATTTTTTAGTTATTTTTATGAGGTAATAGATGTCGGTGCTAGTGAAATGTACCATTTAATAAACTCGATTGTCAAAGATACTAGAAAAATATTTAATGGGATTGCATCATTGTTAAGATATTGCTTTAAATTTTCCTCAAACCTTTTAAGTTGATAACCAAAGTCAATACGTATTTTCAATAGGTGTAATGAGATGCATCCATAACCCTTGGGGTAAGGTTTGTAATATATGCTAGGATTAAGATGATGAGTGATCAATCATTGATTCCATTGATTCATTATTGGTGTTAGGGGATTATCTGGGACATCTTAATAGGAATTTCCTAAATAAAATATTCTTCATACAGAAAGTGCATCTTGTCCCATAATATTATCCATGACTTCCATCATTTGATATAAGTAAAAATATGAGGGCAATCATTCATTGTGTCATATAACTTGTTGGAAGTGATTTACAAACTCAACCATGAGATAATCAATATATTAGTCATAGTTACCATTAATATTTGGTTCTAAATTAAGGCTTCTAGTTATGATAGTGTGTATGATCTAAAATCAAATTAGGGTTTGAAGAGACCCTAAAGAAAGTGAGAAACCCATTAGATTTGGGATAAATTGAAACCCTAGTTGTGAAGTATGAAGCCATGTGATTGTTTGTAATTAAAGTGAGTGGGTTCACAAAAAATGTAGCGAATATTGAGGGTTTATCAAATTAAAGTATTAAAAAATTGTGTAAAGATAAAATAAAAACAAATTATAATAAAATAGTAATAAATGGATCCAAAATTATGTTTCGATAATAACATGAAGTTGTAGTAGCATATGTAAGCAAAATAAAGAAAGGAGGAAGTTGGGTTAGAAAGGATCACACGAATTTTAGAATTCGTTAGGGTGACAGTGGTATGAGAGTGTGTCTAGGAAGGTTGTGCACAATGTTGTCAAGTTTTCCTAAAAATTTGGAGATGTAAAAGTAGAAGTGCATGATGAAGTTACTTGTTGCGGATAAATTCGTTTGGAAAAATTTGTCTATGACATAGATTTTCCATCTATTTATTTTGACTAAATAATTCCTTTGGCATTGCGTTCCTGTGTTTATAGATTCTCCTTAAATATGGTTGAAATTCCATGACCTAAGTTTGTGCAGTTGATTAGGGCTTCCTCTTCTTCTTCTTTTCTTGAAAAATTGAAAAGGGCTTATTCTAACTAGGTTGAATGGCCCCTACCACGCCTACATAACAATAATCCAAAGAGTCATCAAACCCTCCTATATCCCTACTTGATGTATGTGTGTAACATGTATATCACAATGTGTTTGGTAATGAAGAATCTAATAAGACTTCCGGAACTTAGCAATGATATTTGGTGTGTGATATGTAGATTTACAAGTTGGCCTAGGAAAACCATACGAGATGTATGCATAGTTAGTGTTGGTTGTAACACTCGAGAGGATGATATAGCAATTTGGTTCTTTATTGTTATTTCCTAGGTAGCCCAAAGATGTGAGAGGTGAGGCCCTTCAAATGGGTTATGCGAGTATGTTTGTATAGGTGACTTTTGTGACAAGATTTCCTACTCAAATGACACTAGGACAACTAGGGTAACTTGTAAAAATTGAAAATGTGGTCCCATTAGAGCTTTGGAGGATAGAGCTATCGACTCATGATAAATTCTCTTGAGCAATATTGTTTATCATGGCCAATTTTTTCAGGGTGAAACTGCATAATGCAAATTGTTAGTTAGAGATGATGACATGATATACGAAGATGTCTAATATAGTTTGAGAATGAGTTTTTTATTGGTCAATGACACATAACAAATGTGACCTACTAGTTAGTAATGCTAATTGAACCATCGTGTAAGAATTAATCAATTAAGTGCACAATAATTTATGAGAGAAGATAAATGCCAAAGATGAATTGTCAAATACCATAGATCCAAATTTTTAGGTATCTACTGATAAAATTAAATTTTAAACCCACATTTTGACAAATACATAAACACTGTACAAGATATCCTTTAATGCAGAATAGTCGACGGGGACATTTTTAGATGGCATTTTTTTTTTCAATTTCTTTTGCATGTTTGGTAAGTCAAAATAATAGTTCGTACAAATCAAAATTTAAGGAAAATAAATAATATTTGTTTTATATAGGACTCAGATATGCCCAAGTTTGGCATGGTTTACCACCTCATTGCCTGGGTGACTCAGACCAGCTCACTCGTCTACCTTCACAACAGACATGACAAATAATATTGAAGTACGATCTTTAGTCTCTCCAAAGCAGCATAACCAGTACAAAGCTTCAGTGGATAAGAACGACAGTCCTGTCTAAACTTCTTTAAATTCATTCCAAAATAGCTACAAAAATAAATTGATCACGGAAAAGCTTTCCATTTCATTCTCCCTATCATGGAAGCAAATAGAATCAATGATCTGACAATACAAGAAACCAATTTTTTTAAATCTTGTATTAGTTTGTATTCTGAACATATTTCAGCTTATGTTCACTTTTTCTGGTGGAAACCAACTAATTATTCCCTTCTGAACTTCCTTGAGATCGACACGTACCATTATTAAAAACAAAATTCAAATTATGACCAGGAATAATATAAATTGTAGTTGTAACCTTTTATTTCATAAGATTTAAAGAAAGAGTGTCCTTTGATAAAGAATAGTTGAATTACTTAAGTTCTTCTTTGTCAATATTGAGTATGATACTCAATATTCTCTCTATGTAGTTGCCTTTAATTATTTCCTTATTATTCTTTGCTGGTCTACCAACCAAAAACTATGATAAAGAAAAGAAATAACCACCACATGGTGTGGGATCCCTGTAATATCTACCTGTAATATTTAAAAAGGACTGAGAACAGCTGAAATCCAAGGTCTTAATATAAAGATTAAGATTCTTGGTATGATCAATACTGCCAAAGCAAATAAGATATTGCAGGGATTTCAACATCACTTGACATGGATTTTGTTTTGGCACAGAGATTGACTTGCACACTTTCAGTCAGTCTCAGCCATTAATTTTTTAGGGTTTCTTTACTATAAAGTTTTGGATATTAATTCTATAAAGTTTTGGGTATTAATTATATAAAGATGTAGGACCTGCACAAGGAATAATGATTGGGAGCCTATGGTTCGTCCATTGCAATTATTAATCCATAGTTTTATATTATCTAAGAAAAGTATATTCCTAGTTGATGGGAAGTTTTGACGTTTTCTTAGGGTTCTTAAAAGCCCAAGATAATTTATAGTTATTGCAATGATAATTGTGAAGTTTCTGAAGCCTCAAGCTTCGCCACCATTTTTTTTTATAGTGTGCCCATGTGAAGAAAAGACGGCATATGGTTTTCTTACATGTTAATATATTGGATCCTTTTTCAATGGAGTTGGCTAAAACTAAAAAAATTGCAGATAATTCGGAGGTCAATTCTATTCGTGAAAACTAAGAAAAACACACTTTTAACTCAAATGTGAAGGTTTCACTGATGGGATCTTAATACCTTCAACGGGAAAGCCACTTAGTTTTAACAATTGTAGCAATTAAAATAATACTGAAACATAGAAAGATTGCTATATTTTTTTCTTTTTCTTCCCTGATATTATATGAGGGAAAGAAGGGCCCTCCCCCCAAAAGAGTAACCATATTAAGATGGGAAATTACATCGTCCGCTTGATGAAGATAAAATAAAATATGGAAGCAATGCCAGGCTCCACCAACCTTTAGAAAAACGAGTAAAACAAAAAAAAAACACCAAAAGGAGTTTCAGTTTCCTTCAAATTCAATTATGCAATGTATCAATAGAAACCATAGCAACCACAAATCAGTTGCTGAAAAGACTAAGATATATTTTGATCAAAATTCTTGAGAGTTTTTGGGTTCCTTAGACTAGTTCTCAACATCACAAAGGAATTTTATAGTGAAGGTATAGTTCTAAATCATGTGTAGACCTAGGAGAACAAGGAATTTGAGGGCAACCCAATTAATGGTAGGAACACAAAACCTTGCATCATTTTCAATATCGAAAAAATTAGGGCATCAACAAGAATTTCAGGTGTACCTATTTTTCCTAACTTTTGAGACAGGAGTATTGACAAGTAAGGTGAGGAGACTTTTCCAAAACAATATTTTCTCAAAACAATGTGTTCAAGGGTTCAATAGAAACAGAAGGACTGGCCTTAGCTATGGGAGATTGAGCATCCTTCCCTATGATGCAAGTTCAGCATGAGGGAGAAGGGAAGACGTCAATGTTGGTAGAAAGATCCCCTTGATAATTTTTACTGGATGAGTTCCCTAAACTCAAAGTAAGGAGGTTATTGCATTTAACTAGAATAGATTTCAATTTAGAATTCAAAACCAATTTTTTGGGTGAAATTCACTTACTACCAAGTTGAGAATAGCTTTAGTAGTCTACTTTCTACAATTCTAGATAGAGAGAAAGATGGACTTCTATGTAGCATCATCATACTTTCTTTATGTTATTTTCATTCTAAATAGTGATTTGGGTTCATCTAGGATCCAATCATTTTCTTCATCATTCATTGTTTCTTCTCTAGTAACACTTATAATGAGATCCACGACAAACATTGGAGAAGGATGAAAAGCTACATGGATATAGCTATTTTCACAGGTACCATGCCATTATTAATTTAACCCAAAATTGGAAGTGAGGATATGGAAATCAATAAATAGATGTTCATGAACGTAGAATCAAACCTATAAATAAGTTCTCAAACATTCAAAATTGACTTTGTATATGAAATAATATAGAAAGCTTGCATTAATTTAGGGCACATGTTAAATATAGTAGAACTAGAAATTTCTTCTAGATGTTTTGTCTCCAATTCTGGAACTCTACTATGTATAGAGATCAAACCTTTATCTTTAGACCAGACCATTTTGGCACTTTTGTCATTATGGACAGTTTGCTCTGGGTAGAACATGGTGTTATGTATCTTTATTAAACCCTGCAAGTGAATATAGTATGCTTTGTTGTGAAATATTAGGTCTTCCAAATATGTGAAACCCTATGTAATGAAACAACTTGACATGAAAGCCTAACCTACCGTAAAACCCCTTCAAAAATGTTTTTTGTTTGGATTGAAATGCAATATACACCATCTATGTTGGCATTACTCTAGAGAGGCCTCAAACTACACATAATTATCCACCTAGATATTTGATATAATCTTGCATTCATGTGACTATATTTTATAACCCAATCACTTGGTAATGCTATGTAATGACTTGGTTTGTTTTTTCTTAACATATTTTTTAGGACCCTTGGTTTGGAAAGCTTGACTCATAAAGCTAGAGTGGATTGCTTCAGACATAATTGGGGGCTACTCCTAATATCTTCTACTATGTTATATAATTTTAGGAGAGATTTGTATGCCTTTTGAGTGTTTTATACTTGATTATCTCTTAAAAGTGTCAAGTGTTTCTTGGTGATTAAATGAGTTTGTTATAATTGTTTATATAAATGGTTTTTTAGGTATAATTTTGCATCAAGATTAACCCATAGTGAAAGTACCAACCCATACACATAGATCAAATTAAGAAAATGATTATTGGGTGGTCCTAGATTGGACCATTCTATCTAGGACAAAATAGTTTGGTAGTTTTGGGAAAATATCATCTAGGAGGAAGATACGATGGTTTAGAGCTCTTTGTGAGACAATTATAAAAAGTGCATTTTTTACATGACTGATGTGAGCATTTTGTAAGTGGATGAGTAGTGAAATGAGTAGAGAAATTATTGCAATAATACTAAGGATGGACTATGATATATTGATTAGGATAGAAATAGATGCATAAGTCAATTCATGGAATTAAGTCAATACTAACATCATCAAGTGATAACTTACTAATTTTTTGTGTGTACATTTTATCCTCCTTAAGCTAGGAAATGAAATTTACTTGTTTAAAGTAAAATATACTTTAGTGTGCATTTTTTTTATCAATTGTTTAACTGTTGAGGTTCCCAAAGTGAAAAACTAAAACATAGAGTGCATTCAATGTCTATATAGGAAGAATTGAACTTTAAATTTAAATTGAAATTGAATTTGAAACTTATAAGAAACCTTGAAATTGAATGAAGCATAGAAGGAGTACACCTATTTTCATTATAGAAAGAGGATATTCTTAGTAGTGAAGTGCGTGGAGAGAGGGATTAAAATTGTGCTCATAGAGGATTTGGGATGATTAGTCCCCAATGTCTAGGAATAATGAAATTTACTTGTTTAAAGTAAAATATACCTTAGTGTGCAAACAAAAAAATTATTTTATCAATTGTTTAATTGTTGAGGCTCCCAAAGTGAAAAACTAAAACATAGAGTGCATTCAATGTCTATATAGGAAGAATTGAACTTTAAATTTAAATTGAAATTGAATTTGAAACTTAGAAACCTTGAAATTGAATGAAGCATAGAAGGAGTACACCTATTTTCATTATAGAAAGAGGATATTCTTAGTAGTGAAGTGCGTGGAGAGAGGGATTGAAATTGTGCTAATAGAGGATTTGGGATTATTAGTCCCCAATGTCTAGGAATAATGAAATTTACTTGTTTAAAGTAAAATATACCTTAGTGTGCAAACAAAAAAATTATTTTATCAATTGTTTAATTGTTGAGGTTCCCAAAGTGAAAAACTAAAACATAGAGTGCATTTAATGTCTATATAGAAAGAATTGAACATTAACTTTAAATTGAAATTGAATTTGAAACTTAGAAACCTTGAAATTGAATAAAGCATACAAGGAGTACACCTATTTTCATTATAGAAAGAGGATATTCTTAGTGGAGTGCATGGAGAGAGGGATTAAAATTGTGCTAATAGAGGATTTGGGATGATTAGTCCCCAATGTGCAGGAATAATGAAATTTACTTGTTTAAAGTAAAATCTACCTTAGTGTGCAAACCAAATTTTTATTTTATCAATTGTTTAATTGTTGAGTTTCCCAAAGTGAAAAACTAAAATATAGAGTGCATTCAATGTCTATATAGAAAGAATTGAACATTAACTTTAAATTGAAATTGAATTTGAAACTTAGAAACCTTGAAATTGAATAAAGCATACAAGGAGTACACCTATTTTCATTATAGAAAGAGGATATTCTTAGTGGAGTGCATGGAGAGAGGGATTAAAATTGTGCTAATAGAGGATTTGGGACGATTAGTCCCCAATGTGCAGGAATAATGAAATTTACTTGTTTAAAGTAAAATCTACCTTAGTGTGCAAACCAAATTTTTATTTTATCAATTGTTTAATTGTTTAGTTTCCCAAAGTGAAAAACTAAAATATAGAGTGCATTCAATGTCTATATAGAAAGAATTGAACTTTAACTTTAAATTGAAATTGAATGGAGCATAGAAGGAGTACACCTATTTTCATTATAGAAAGAGGATATTCTTAGTGAAGTGCGTGGAGAGAGGGATTAAAATTGTGCTAGTAGAGGATTTGGGATGATTCGTCCCCAATGTGTAGGAATAATGTGAACTAGAATGGATATGGATGTGTCAACACCAAAGTAACTAAAATAGATTTGGGGTTACCCAATGCACATATAATAGAATATGGTTGGGTGTCTTTTTGGCCCAACTAGCTTCAAAATATACTAAAATAAAGGGTGTCCAAAGGCGTCTACAATCCCATGAAATCGTGTACCCATGGAATCACACTCATGCACCTAAGTATAGGTTTCAAATGTGTAAATTCTTACAAATTTGAAAGGGAATTAAGTACACTCATTCCCACCCCACCATGTATTGTACAAGTGCAAATATAATAGTGTAAATGCGAGCCACATATAAAGCATGTATCCTTATATTGGATTCAAACTATATTCATGCCCCACATTCTTTACTAAAATGTAGTGGATTCTGAAATAAAATTGTGTATTTATCCTTGAATCTATAACTAAGACCTATGAAAACATATATGTTCCAAAAACATTTTAATTAGATGTCAAAAATATTCTCAAGATAGTACCATCTATTACGAGATTATTTTTTATGGTTTTTTCCTATGTTGGATGGTTTTTTTTGAAATTATATCCCTATAAATTATTTTTGTTTTCTCATGTACATGTGTCCTTATAACCTATTCTATCATATTATTTGATCTGTAGAATATCTGTGTGCCTAAATTTTATTGATATTATTGTGATTAAACCAATGAATTCCCCCTCTTTTGATGTGAATGAGATATCTTATAATTCAATCGACTCAAACTAATTAAAGTTTTTCATGCTAGATATAACATATAATCAATGTTGAATTGCATATAAGATAACTATAGGTGGCCATCGCATATATCTCGTCCCTATAAGAGATAATATGATATAAATCATGGTATAGGGAGATAACACATGAAACAATAATACAAGTATACAAATATAAAATCGCATATAAGCATACACGTATAGAAATCTATGTCATACGTAAAGTTATAGAAAATGACAAGGTTCATACATTCAAGGAACAAGGTAGTGTCACACACATAAAAGGGCCACCTGGCCACATGAAAATGTAATAGAGGTTAAAAAAAGGATGCCTAAGTAACACACACACACACACACACACACACACACACACACACACACACACACACACACACACACACACACACACACACACACACACACACACACACACACACACACACACACACACACACACACACACACACACACACACACACACACACACACACACACGCACGCACGCACGCACGCACGCACGCACGCACGCACGCACGCACGCACGCACGCACGCACGCACGCACGCACGCACGCACGCACGCACGCACGCACGCACGCACACACGTACGCACACACACACGCACACACGCACGCACGCACGCACACACACGCGCGCGCGCGCGCGCACGCACGCACGCACGCACACGCACATGCCCACACGCACGGGTGCACGCGTGCATGCACACACGCACCCACACGCACACACCCGCACGCACGCACACACCCACACACACACCCACACACACACACACCCACACACACACACACACACACACACACACACACAGAGGAATCCAATATCTATACACACAAGACAAGAAGATAAGAAATCCAATTGAAATTATAAATACAATATATTAACCAATAGGTGTATGGAATGAGATATACTAGTCGTAAACATTCCATATGTGTTAGTCCCAAAATCCAAATAATTAGCATATATCACAACATATAATAGAACCATAAACAATATGTGAAAGATCGTCATATAATATATGGAATAATAGAGCTTGGTAGTATAAAATATGGCCCCATATGATAAGATATTCACATATAATAAACGAATATATCAAACAATATATAGAATATAACACAACATAATAGAAATTCATTATCCAATATGCCTTAATATTCAATATATTAGAAAATAGAAGAATACCCTCAAGGTAGGAAACACCATACAAGACTCCTTATGAATGAATAACTCCACAATCTCCTAATATAGTAATTCCACTTCGAGGTGGAAACCGATAATATTCTTATGCCGAGTAGAAAATTAAGTCATATATGGCATATATCATAATGATATTCATTTTATTTATACAAGCATACATAATCTTAATGGATGGGTAATACCTAATCCCAATGTAGGATGACTCATTACCCAATTTACTAATTACATAAGTTACCTATGTGACCCCATATAACTCACTAAAGGGGATGTATAACACAAGTAAGAATCTCCACTAACCTACATACATTATAATATCATATCCCAAAGTACATGACATGCCCTCCCTCCTTAAAATGTTTCTTCCCTGAAACATGAGAAGAAACCATCTAATGAGTTTACTTAAAATCATTTCACTCGTGTCTCCATGCTCGATTATCCAACTACTGATATGCGATCTTAGTGGGTGATACATATAGAAACCTTTCTCCATAGTCTACTTCACTATTTTCATCCCATCCATATCCATAGTTGGTCCTTCTTGTATTTTATGCAGATCCATAGTAATTATTCCCATAATTCCTTATCACATAGTTATCGCTTGAATGCTTCCATTTATAAAAAGAGTGATTGTTCCTCTAATGACTTGATTATCCATATTGGTTGTTATGCCTCCATGATTATTTCCTCTCATGATGATGTGGATGTTTACATGTTGCAAACTTATGATCCACATCATTTTCTTCTACTTTATTTTCCTCTATCGCCTTTTCAAATTCTAGTGCCTTTCTCTCTAGAGTAAATGATTTTTTTTTATCCTTTTCTTCAAAATTGTATTTTTCTTCTTATAAGTCTTCTTGATTCTCTTCTTCATCAACTTGATATTTATCCTCTTGCTTAACATTGGAGTTTTTTTGTTCTTCAATAAGTTTGATATATTTCAAGGTGACTTTCTTTCTCTTGTACCATATCTTCATGAAATTATTTTGCACATTAATGGCAATTGTTCTCATGTCTCTAACTAGGGGTATCTGATAAAAATATATAAACCATCCATATCCAATGCATAAAATTTCAATCTAAAATATACTTATCCGTATACAGTTTCAAATCATAAAAAACATGAATGTACTTACGATAGATCTTCCTTGATATTCAAAACTTGAACATGTAGATGTTGAGCCACATCCTTGTTGATGAATTTATACTTTTTACTAGGGTCTATGGACACAATTACCATTTTCCTTTGAATGCACCCATGAAACTGAATTATTGAGAACTATTTTTTTTAAGATACACTATTTTAACCTTTATCTTGTACTTCTTCGTCCCAATACTAAACCTCTTCTTCTACATCATCTATAGCCTCTTCATCATATTATTCTTGTTATTATTTATCTTGGTGTTCTTCTTTTCTAATCTTCTTCCTTTTCATCTCAACTACAATATCATCATTATTTTCATCACCATCATTATCATATTATTCTTCTTCTACTTCTTCTTTTTGATCTCATCTAGCTAAGAAAACATGTTCCAATTCCTCCCAAGACCAAACTAACCTCTCCTATGTCATTTAACTGTACCAAGTATGTGTTGGACCACCAAGAAAATGAAAATAAAAGGATATCATGTCATCTAAAAAATAGGTTTCCTTAAATTGGATCCACCATTATTGGAAATCAAACTCGCCATTTCATAAAAACATTTCATCTCCATGATTTACACCAATTAGGTTTCGAGAATATAAAATCTTTTAACTTACCAATTTTGGCAAGAAGTCGGCCTCAATTCAAATATATAGAAAATAGACCCTAATTATGCTTTGAGAGTTTCTTGAAAATACTAAAAAATAAGTAAATTCTAAAAATGCAACCTTTTGAGATTTTTTTTTGAAAAACCTAAAATTATAATAACTTCCTCAAACAAATAAAAAAACTCTTAAAATTTTATTTTATCGTATTGAGATAGGTTTGTAACGTAAATAGAAAAATTATAGAAATCTTTCTATCCATTTTTCATATATTGACAAATCTTCAAGGTTGGGGTTTCAACCCAAGTTTACCCAAGAAATTGATTTGATACCACTTGATAATATTTTTGAATACAATCAATGACTAATTCAAACAATATACATAATATAACACAACACAAGATATATTGGTGGGCCAAGATGCCCTAATATTCAAAATATTCAGAAATATAATAATACCCTTAAGGTAGGGAAACACCATACAATACTCCTTAAGGAATAAAAACTCCACAATATCCCAATATGGTAACTCTAATTTGAGAGGGGCACCTCCAATATATTTATACCAAGTAGATGACTCAAATAATATATGACATTTCTCATAATTATAATCATATCCTTTATATAAGCATACATTACTATTAATGGATGGGGTGACACCAAATCCCAATGTAAGTTCACTCATTACCCAATGTATTAATTCCATAAGTTACCTATGTGACCCCATATTACTCACTAAGTGGGATGTGTTCTATATGTTAGCATCTCCATCAACCCATATGTATTATAATATCATATGGACCAAGGTACATAACACCATGTTAGAATGTCCATTGGGTAATGGGGAAATTCCAACATCTATGATCATGTCAAGTCATGTGTATCCTAGATTATGATCATATACCTAATGAAAAATGCTTGTGTATATAATATAAAATATGGTATCTATCAAACCATGTGACAAACATCATTTGTAAAGTAGAAGCTAGTAATTTCAATCGTGCTTATGTATTGATTTTTTATTTTGATAATATAATTTTTTTTTTTGTTTTTTGTGGAGATCCTTCTTTTAGCTCATTGAAGGAGAGAGGATATTTAAGGTTGTGTAGGAATATTAACAGCCATTGTTTATGATAGTACGTGATTAACAAAAATAAATATCCTAAATGGGGTATTTAGGGTTATAGTGTTAATTTAAAAAGGAGGACTAAAATTCCAACTTCTGGAGGCATTTTTATGGTGGCATCATTGATCGCAGCTTCAGCATCGACATCAATAGCCGAACTTGAAGTGGAGGGGGCATTATATAGGCGATCCCAAAGGGCGAAAAACCCTAAAACCTAGGAATTTTTTAATTAATTAAAAATTATAAATGAAGAAAAATTATTTCGGGAGGTTGAGGATTAGAGGTTTCCAAGAGTTCTTGATAACCAACATTTATCCAAGTTAATATTATTAGAGTGGTGCATAATTTTGATTGCCTCTTAGAGGATTCTGTTTTACATATTGGACTTTTGAGGTAATAATTATTGTTGAGTCTAGATAGATAACATGTTTGGTATTGAGAACATGTTTGGCTAACATCGATCTCTCAATTCTATCACGTTTAATGTATTTATCATGTTCTTTCTTTCTTGTTAGTATAGATCTTCCAGTTTCACCAATGTATGGCTTGCCATATGTGAACAATTAATCATGTCCACAATTGTTAAGTTTAGAGTAAGGTGGTAATAAGAATGCGGGTGGTTTGAATATCATTTTTACTAAGAATTTTAGCAATTTTATATGTGGTGTTTTTTTATATATGATAAGAAGACATTTTAACCAGAATCATTGTTGGATGGTTTAGGATGGGGGTGGGGGGTAATTAAATATTCATTAAAGAGCTAGAGAATAATTTATCATGATAACTATTGTTTTTAAAGACCGAAACAAGGCGGAAAAATTCATGATTAAGGTATTCTTGAGATTCTTAGAGCATGAGAAGTCAATGCCTTAAGAATCCCAACTTTTTTGCAAAGTGTGATAATGAGATTCCACTCTAACAATCAATATTTTTACAAAAAAAATATGATCAAATATTTTGTATAAACTTTTGATGAAACCTTAACATTGAATTGTAAAATTGTTTGAAATAATTAATATTAAATTATTTTAATGTCTAATAATATATTGATTTAAATTCATACAATATTATTTATGAAGAAAAAAAATATTTATTAATTATTAATTATTTTGTACAAATTTGAAAATAAATTTTAAATTATAATACAATATTTAGTTAAAATAAAAAATCTTATATGAAATATAATATAAAAATAATATGATATAACTTTTTTGTTACATTTAATATGATAAAATAAACTTAATAGAATAATTTATTAGAGATGTATATATCTACACAATATCATTTCAACAGATTATTAGAGATATATACACAATATCATTTAAACAAATGATTTCCCCAAACATGGCTAGAAGGTGTTATTCCCTTTAATATTTATCAAATAACCATAATCATGATGACATAACTTTCCACAAAATACATTACAATAAAAGGGTAATTCGTACCCCTACATCTTAAAAGTAAATCTAGTAACAATAGGTATAGTTATGGGCTCACAACTACAAATAATGTTTACCTTGTAATTAAAATGTTAGTGTTTATATACCCGATGTGATGGGGCAGGTATAATTATGGTTCATTTGAAAGTAACACATGCCCCCTTCCAATTTGTTTCCTAGTGAGATTAATCAACATTTAAAAATCAACATAAAAAAATAATATTTCTACTTATTAGTTAAAGCATGGAGTAATAATAAATAATTTAAAAATAGTTCAAATATATAAATACATAAGTAGAGACTAAAGATAAAGATATTAGTATGAAAGTAATTAAATATTATGATCTTATTATATTTGTGTGTTTGTATTATGAAGTTTTAACATGACAAATAATAATGTCAAAAAAATATTTTATATATTTTTAATGTTAAATTATACAAATTATTAAAATATATTGAAATATTAATTAATTAAAACTTTTATTTATTTGAGAAGAGTGGAGTGCATCTCTTTTTTATCAATGTTGTAAATTGTAATTTTTTAGCTTTCAACAAAGGGATGATTATGTTAATGTTTTTTCGCATATTCAAATTTAAGTTCAAAAGGTGGCATTAGAGGCAGCCCACCTCCAAACACATTTGGATCATTGGGGCAATGCCCCTTGCATTGTCGCTCATGCCCCCCCCCCCCCCCCCCCCTCCGGTTAAGATCCCTCTCCAAGAGGTCGAGGTCGTTAGCATAGTCACTCTCATCATCTCTAGTGCAGCCATTCTGTGTGGGGCTCACCTCCTCATCGCCATTCTTCTCGGTCCTCCTCCGACTCAGCAAAGAGGGTGGGGCTCGCCACCTCCTCACCATCACAACTCTCGCTACCAGATACTAAGTTCCCTTAGTTAGCATTGGACATTTAGTTGCCTCAGGGATGGGAAAATTAAACGGAATAACCAAAGGAGGGCACCGTCGTCGCGACCACTGGTTGGGAGCATATTCCTAACGAGCAAGACCTTTTAGGGAGCAAGTGGGGAAAGTCTGGGAATTGAGATCCTCCGCCTTTGACTTCCTTTATGGCAATGACCTAATGTTTTGATTTTATAATCGATTCATTTACCTACGGGTCAAATGCTTTTTGTTAATCTCGATACCTTCGGACGAATTTAAACTAGAGTCAATACTTCCATACTTGTAATCATTTTTGTGAATAGTTATACTATCTTATTTTTACGCTTAGAAGCATTTTACAATGGCAAGCAAGGTTGCAATGGAGTGCATTGTTCAATCATATTTTCGACATTAAATTTGACATTCATTTGACCGTCATGTGATAGTTCATTCATAAATTTTACTTCTATTGGACTTCACTTACATAATTTTATTTTTATTTTTGAAAAGTCAATAAAAAAATCATAATATCTATCATAAGTAAATAGGTAACTCTAGATTAATATCTCTCCACGTATATTAAATAAATGTATTTAAGATATATAATACTATAAAAGCTATTTCTCTCAAAAACAAAAAACTTTATTGCATCCAATAGGTTTTCTATATATACAATGTAGAGTGAAAATAAATTTCAGTACTTGGGCCAAGTTTATGCAAGGAAAAACTTGCCCCCTTTTATTGGAGCATAATATTTCCTAATTCCCGTGTAATTAGGGAGAAAATTACTCTATACACATTATGGTGTCCGCAAAGCCATCAGCCTTCATGTGACCGTGGACCCAAACACCGGAGCTGGAAAATAGACCGTCATGTCATTCACTTTTACCATACAATCTTCTCTGCAAATCCTCCAAATTTAGAGGCTTTTCTGTAGCAGGATCATTCCTGCTAAATAAGCCGAGAATGTGCTGAAATAGAGGCTCGTCGCAGGGGACGGCGAGGCCGCCTTCATAATCGTAGCCAAACTCTTCTTCAGCCGCTTCCAGCAATGTACGGAATACAGGACGGTTCAAATACGTAGCTCTGATCACAAACCTCGTACATTGTTTTCCTACGTATACCGCCAGGTGGCCGGCGGGCACGTCAGCAGGGACGCCACGTCTCGGGTTCGAATCCCTCCCCGCACCATTTCCATGGTGAAAGATCGAAGAAAACCAGGACGGAAGGGCAGAAATTTTACGGCTGTGAGAACCCAATGCAGTATTCCGCGCACTCACAAGATTCCTCCATTTTCTTGAAATCTGTGTCAGCCTCAGGGCGTCCCTGATCTTGCTGCATTTGCTCCCCTTCATTTTTAACACTGATGAAGAACTCTTCACAAACACAAACCCTAAATTCTTTTGGTCAGGTGTTCGAACCACACTAAACCCGGAATCCCTGTTTGATGAAACTGTGGAATTCCAGTTGCAATTGCTTTACAGATGCTCTGAATACAAAACAGCAGGAGAGAGACGACACCGGAGTGCCGGTAATTTATAGACGATTGGAGTGCGTGTTCGTGGTAAAATTCCTGCATTCTATTTCCGACCAAGAGCTATATTTAGCATGTAAAGGGGATTGGAGGATTCCGCATATAAATAGAAAAGAATACGAAATGTACGATGATGATAAATCTAAAATAGGAACAGGGCACAAGTATCTTTGCTTTTTCATTTTGGCCGGCTTTTTATGATGACTAATTATCATGCCATTCCTCACATGGGGCAGCGGCTTACCTAGGGACCCTTAATAAGGATAATAATTAGTTTTATAGTCTACGATAGTGGTTGAGCTCACGATAAATTTGGCATACAAGGAAACAAGGTGTGTGTGTATGTGTGTTGATGTGTTGCAAAGGACGTGTAACATTGCAAAAGTTGTGAATATTTTAAGTTGGGTTAGTGCAAGGTGTCAGGGGCTGAAAGCGTTACATAATGAAGTGTGCAATATTTATGTTGAAGGCGTTGCTGAATTAGAATCACACTCACTGCATCTTACACGTAGCAACCAATAGACGGTCCAAATCTTTTTGGTTGTCAATGAAGAGTAGCAATCGCAACCGTTGCTTTTTACCTTGATGAATAGTTCTCATGAGCAATACCAAGTTTAAAGCCTACCACATGATACAGAATCCAAAACTTTTTATGCTAGTATTTCCATATTGTGGAAAGATTCGAACCACCATCCACTAGAGGAAGAGCAAAAGCCCCATAACTAATAGACAAGTTAATGGTGATGACTGAGTGACCCCTCCATATGGCTAAAAAAAGACATTGTACAACATTATTCTTAAGCTCGATACTATTTTGTATTAAGTTGACTCATGTTACTTAATATTTATTTTTTCATATTTGCACACTACCCATGAGAATATTGCAATGAATGGACCCACTATAGTGTGTTATTGCTTTAATGTTGACGTACACACACAAAAACCTAAAATAAAATTAAAATTTTCTTGTTTTGGGTATTGTTCTTTAATTAAGAAAATGATGAGTTATAATGTCCTAAGCTTACTTAACAAAGGATTTCATGCCAAGCAAACATGTTCCACTCCAATGCACCATGATGGAAAAGGTAAGTCTAATTATTCATTGTAACTAACAATCACACATGAGGTATATTAGAGACACTGATAGGAAGGCATTGAGGAAGTTAAAGTTGAAAGATTGAAGGTGAAACATTGGACATGAGAAGATTCATGATGAAGAAGGGGATTGAGGGGGGATAGTTTTCAAGTTGGAGAATCTATTGGAGGGAACATATGTGATCCTCTTTTTTATTCTAACAAGTCACATATGGACTGTTGGAGCTCAAAATTGCACCCACACTTGAGTCAAGATGATCCAAGGCTTTGAGGCAATATGGGACTGTCTACAAGTTGTGGGACTTGCGCTTGAGATAGACCTCTAGAGAAGGTCAACTTCCTCTACTTATTCCTACTACTAAAACTACTCCTAAGAAGGGAAATGCAACTATCTAACTCTACTCTATCATTCTAAGGGAGTAGGGAGAGAGGGAGATGCATAAAACTGAAATCCTAAACTAAGGGGAGGTGATATCACTAGAAAGAAGGGGAATAACACTCTTAGATGAGTGAAAATGAAAGAGATTGTGCAAGGGGAGGGCAGGCATGTGTGCCACAGTCTAGAACAACATTCAAGTACTCATTTCCATGGAGCACAATAGAAAAGAAACCCCGTAGAAGATATAAAACATGCACAACATACCAATATTACTAAAGAAAGGCAAGAAGATGCAATAAACATAGGTTAGGGCAGAGAATAGCCACAAAACACTACTTTTATTGCTTTAAATGAATGCAAAGTCCATTACAATGGAGGAAAGAGGCAAGAATGACCAAGCAGTGATGCAGATTTGAGCCCTGCAACTCAAAATACAAAATGCACTACTCTGAATAATGCCTCTGCATTCTAAAAGGGTCCAACCTTTACAAATGGGCATTATTATACAATATAGAAGAAGAAGAGGAGAGAAGAAGAGGGAAAAGAGAGGGAAAACTTGGATTCACGGATCCAATCACCAACAAGATGCATTGAATTCCTACAAATCAACATGGAGCTCTGTCAAATCTGCCCACACACATCAAATTACTTGTGGAAGAAGGAAAGAGCTCATATCCCACGAAATACGAGTGATTAAGTTGAATGTAAGTCTGCATTAATGGCTTGAATCACGTTTTCCCATTTTCACCTACCAAGTCCCTCCAAAAATATGATTTGATCATCTTGGAGTGTAGCCCACATCCATAGCTTTCAAATGAGACCAATTGTGCATGATTTCAAGCTATGTGGAAGAAATCGTGGTGATTTGGAGTTTTACAGTACAAGAGGAACACGCCAGACACGTGGCATCACCTGATTAATTGAGGGAGTTTGTTGATTCACTACATGTTGATCCTTTGCCACATTTCACACTTCCAATTACTGCAAGGATTCGACCACAACTGGAACTTTCCCATTTGTTCTCCTGAAAATCACTTTATCTGCTAAATCTTGAGAGCTGGACATGTGGCATGTTAGGTTTGGCACAGAGGTTTCATCCTTGGGTGCATGCGCGGAAGCAGGGGGTAGAAGATCAAGTTTGCATAAGGATGCAAGGATACAAGAGAAATCTGTCGGCACACTTGAGAGTGTGCGCGAGGCAAGGAAAAGGAATGCACATTTGTAATTGCATGCAGATATGCAAGGTAGTCCCGGGGACCCGTCAAGGAAAGCACAAAAATTTGGGCAAAGGTGGTGTGCAGGGCATGCCAAGAGGAAAAGAGGAAAGTGCACAAAGAAAGGGTGTGTGAAAGGCTATGTACAAAGAGATGAAATCTACAAGGGGCATAGAATGCGCACGAGAGAATGTACGAGACTTAGGAAGAGAAGACAAGCGAGCTAGACACACAACAAGGAATTACAAAGATGCAAGGAAAACCTGCAGGTGCACGCGAAGGAGTGCGCAACGGCCGGGATAGAAGCAATGCGCAAAGGGATGCATGCGAAGGGAAAGGGAAGAATACTTACAATTGTTCATAGGATGAATGTGAGTACGCGAAGCATGCGTAGAAGAAAATGAAAGGAAGGGAAGAAGAAACAAGAGCATGCACGAAGAACTACAACCATGCAAATTGCACCAAGAAGAGAACCTAGCGGTGAGTGCAACCTCAAAAGTCATGTCAGAGCTAGAATGGACTTGCAAGTTGCCAAAATAACCAAGAGGGTTATTTTGGGCAACATCGGCTACATGTCACTTTTTCTTTTGTCAATACATTGTCTATTTAATGTAATGTTTGTTAAACATTAAATCTATCTAAATAACCGCCAACTTAAAAATCCCCACTCTTTAGTGGTAGCAATTTTTAGGGTTAACATCAATCACATTGTTATGTGTATCAGTAACATAAGCATTGAGTGTAAACCAACAAATGGTAAATACAAGTGAAAACATGGTATATACTCTACTTAGGAGCATTAACTCAAGGGCTTGGACATCCACATCTCCAATGAGAATATTGAGTGATTTTTTGACAATATATTATCTCTTAACATAGAGGATGAGTTCAATGCCAAAGATGAACTACTAAGTAAGGGAAGAAGCGTGTTGGACTCAAACATATGCAATCTTCTTATTTGCATGTGGTGGTGAATGAGACTCTATAAAAATTTCAAGGTTGCGGTTAATGTGGATGTTAGGGTTAATGGCATGAGTCTTGTCCCCTCATACATGATTTATCAAAGTCCCCTGACAGCCTACAAAGAGCTTGGATTAGGGACTGGGTAAGATATTTCACAACTTTGTTACCTCTATTAGATATGTGCATTGTGTGAATAGTAATGTTGCCTGATGGGAATGTTTATCATCTCATGAACGAAACATCCTATGGATTTTTGTGAGGTCCTCCAATTATATTGTGAGATATTATCTCTGCTTCATGTTGTTCTATTATGTGATACCATCCAACCCTTTTCAAACCCGCAACATCATCCTCTCAGTTGGACCAACAACCATATTAGTGTTGTCCACATCAATATGGTTCTCCTATGCCCTACTAAATCTTCTCATAGTCATGTTCTTTGACCATCTATCACAGTAATAGGCCTGCATCCATTGGTTTAAAGGAAACATGAGTCATGGGTGGTAAGACCTTCCATTCTACTAACTTCCATCATCTTATTTTGTGTTTAATCTACTCATCGGCTACTAAATGCTCAACTTAAAGCAAATGATAAATACACCCCTTTGTAAGGTCATTAGGCCTTGAAATTTGAAAAACATGTGGCATGTGGAAGGTATAGGAAACTATGTAAAGGTGTGTTCCTGGCCAAAACCACATCATAAACAGAAAGAGTCTTTCTTAATTAAATTTCCATAACCAATACATGTCATTATCTTCCACCATATTGGCTAGTCATTATCAAGGCTCTCTCATAAACAATTTGAGAGAGCTTATCATTTAGGATAGGAGGTTGCACAAAAGGGTCTCGCATTCCTTCTTCCACCTTAAAATTCACATTTTTGTTATCTATCTTGACTCGATGTGCATTTGGATTTGTTGATGCCACGTGGAGGTGTTTACACTTCATTTTCCGCTTGTATGTTTTGTTCTTCAAGTTTCCAACTTATTACTAACTATATAAACTATAAACAACATTCCACTTTATAGCTATGTATTCTCCCATCATCACCATGTCCATCCTTTGCATATTAGATTGGGGGTTTTGAGTGCAATAGGATTTTACAAACCTTTTTACAATTTTGAGGATTCCAATGAGAACACATATGCAAGGCTAGGATGATAGTAACATGATGTCCAATTCATCTTGAAAAAAGAAAAGACAATGGCATGTTGAAATGGTATGAATCCAAATCTCAAGCAAAGGAAACATTAAACTTTATGCAATATGCCTTAAGGATGACTCGGGGAATGCCCCCTTTTGTGCAGGTCGTCATGTTTTCCCTAAGAAGGCATTGGACCTCTACACGTAGCCTTGAATTTGTTAAACATTCATTAGCCCTATGGATAAGCATTGTCACAGTGACATTATTGTTGCTCTTGCAAATTATAGTGTTTTTGGAGGTGTGCTAAATCGATTCGGCTTCCTTTGATTTTTTTGACGGACTCCACTACTTTTGTGAAAGAAGCAAAGATTATACCATGATGCAATGACAAGAAGACAATACTTGAGAAGAGGAAACATAAAACTCAGTGCAGTTTGTTGTGTAATTGACTTGAGGCTTGCCCCCTTTGGCGTGGGGCATCATGTTTTCCCCTGGGTAGGCACTCGTCCTTTCCACCATTCACCTTTGGATGACCATTATGCTGTATCATTTCAATTTTCTCCCTCATATACAACATCACACCCATCTAAGGGATGTGCATGTGTAGAAGCATGAATGTAAAATCAATCCATTCGATATAGAAAATATGTATATACTAGTGTTAAGAACTTACAATGTTGAGGGGGTGGTGTCAAATACACATCCACAAGGAAAACTATAGCATTTGATACCTATTATTTCTTGTGGAATTATGAAGGTTGGCCTTAGATAATGTTCTTTCCAAATGACACAAAACTACATGACCTGCCTTGTTTTATTGTTATCAAATTCAATTACTACAATGACTCAACATGTAAAGCCAAGTCCCCTCCACATGCGCCTATCTCTAAAACATCCTCTAATATGCACAACTCCCCTAAATTTTTCACAAGCTCTGACTATCCACATCACCTCTTCTTCCTTCAACTCCCTCAATATTATATTCTTTGCAAAGGAGGGAACGCCAAGAAGAATCTTTGTGTGGTGTAACCCCAACTTCAACTGTGATTTTATCAATCGTTAACCTTCTCCCTTCTACATTGATAAATGAATATGATCCTTCATCATGTTTTCCCTAAGAAGGCATTGACCTCTACACGTAGCAGAAACAAGAACTTGAATTCACTAAACGTTCATTAGCCCTATAAATAAGCGTTGTCGCAGTGACATTATTGTTGCTCTTGCAAATTGTAATGTTTTTGGAGGTCTGCTAACTCGATTCGGCTTCCTCCAAATTTTTTTACGGACTCCACTACTTTTTTGAAAGAAGCAAAGATTGTACCATGATGCAATGACAAGAAGCCAATGCTTGAGAAAAGAAAACATAAAACTCAGTGCAGTTTGTTGCGTAATTGACTTAAGGCTTGCCCCCTTTGGTGTGGGGCATCATGTTTTCCCCTAGGTAGGCACTTGTCCTTTCTACAATTCACCTTTGGATGGCCATTATGTTGCATCATTTCCATTTTCTCCCTCATATACAACATCACACCCATCTAAGGGATGTGCATGTGTAGAAGCATGAATGTAAAATCAATCCATTCGATATAGAAAATATGTATATACTAGTGTTAAGAACTTACAATGTTGAGGGGGTGGTGTCAAATACACATCCACAAGGAAAACTATAGCATTTGATACCTATTATTTATTGTGGAATCATGAAGGTTGGCCTTAGATAATGTTCTTTCCAGATGACACAAAACTACATGACCTACCTTGTTTTGTTGTTATCAAATTCAATTACTACAATGACTCGACGTGGAAAGCAAAGTCCCCTCCACATGCGCTTATCTCTAAAATATCCTCTAATATGCACATCTCCCCTAAAATTTTCATAAGCTCTGACTATCCACATCACCTCTTCTTCCTTCAACTCCCTCAATATTATATTCTTTGTGAAGGAGGGAACGCCGAGAAGAATCTCTGTGTGGCGCAACCCCAACTTCAACCATGATTTCATCAATCATTAACCTTCTCCCTTCTACATTGATAAATGAATATGATCCTCTGACATGTACAACCAAATTCATATGTAATTAGCAGTGCTCTAACTATCCACTGAACACAAGGGCTAGAATTGCAAAAAAAACTATTGACATTGATTATGTGAGATTTCCGCAATTTAACATATTGATAATATATCTTGAGAACCGTGTTCAATTTTTTTGAAGTCCTATTAAAATTGTGAGTATTGATAAATAGGTCCTTTTTTTTCAGAGATATTGCCAAAGTACGTTGCTTCACCAATTTATTCACCGCATCCCTTTTCCCCTTCTAATGATTAACATATATGATAAATGGTTCTTATGTGTCTACTCAAAAGAAACTAAAGAATGGATAGTTTCACATATGCTCCCCCCCCCACCCCCTCCTCCCCCCCCGCCCCCAACATTTTTCTAACTCCAATATTTCAATCCTTCAAATTGAAGTTCTTTGATGAATCCTCTTTGGCATATCCATTACATAGTTCACCTACAATTGCAAGTTTAGGAGTTGTGAGTGTTGTAGAGTGTTTACATAGGGAAGCGAGGGTGTGATGTACATGGGACTACATGGAGTAATACACCAAGATAACCTACACCTTACAAATGGTGTAAAGTTTTGGGTGAGTTATGATTCAAGCGAGTGTTGCATGGTAGGTAACAAAAGGTTGCACTTATTATCCAAGCTACCCTAAATTTGCATGTGTGCCATAAGATGTTATAAATGAGTGAAATATAAGTCATTAAGAGAAGTGAGGAATATTGCATACTTAGAAGTTGCAAGAAGGTAGATTGTGAGGCCACACATAGATAAATTACAAAGTAGGAGTGTGTTGTGTGTAGGATTAAATGAAGTAATGTATTGAGGTACCACGATACTTTACAAATGACATAAAGTGTTGGGAAGCTTGAGAGGAAAGTAAGAGTTGTGTGGTAGGCTACAAAGAGCTCTCTTAATGCTATGAGATAATTTAAGTTTGTATATATGCCGTAAGATGTCATGAGCCTCAGGAATGCAAGACCTTCAAGAGAAGAGAGAGGCTTACACTATTTTGAGATGTTGCAAGGCTATACATGAGTAGAGATTTTATTTTGTATCATTAAGCCACATAGGTGAGGGGAAGGATAAGCAAGAAAATATACTAACCCTACAACCAATAAACCATTTTGTTATTAGGAGGGTTAGTTATATTGTGGCATTACTCCCATTGACATAAGGATCAAGGTATATTGTGGTTTTAATGTTGACACGGACCAAGCCTACCAATTCATGTGGGATTAATTTTGTGAATGAATGAAGTTTTTGGGTGTTGTAGAAGAGTATTTCAAGATGCACATGAAAAGACGTATCATATTTGGGGTTGTAAGGCTTGTATTTACAAGCACTTGAACAATAATTTGTTTTTGGGATTATGAAGCCACATAGGAGAAGGGAAAGTTGGTTAGCCAAACATACTTATCCCACAACCTACTTACCTAGATTTTGTAATTCAGTGCAAACAAAAAGTGTAGTTTTTTGGATTATGAAGTTGCATAGGAGGGGAAGATTCAGTAAGCAAGCACACTCATTCTGCAACCAACTCTCGTGATGCTCAAGGAAAATTATTAATATTATACTTCATGATCGATCTTTTTCTACTTGCTACCAAGTATTGAAGGGACTCAAACCCAACCTTAACCATTTATAGACTACAAAACATTTGATTTGTTTATGATGTTTGATGTGATTGGTATGACAATATATAATAATATTTTTAATAATGATAAAAAATGTTTGTATGACACTAATTTATTACTATGATGTTAGTTTATTTGTATTATTAAATTTTGACATGAGTAAACATATTTCACGATAACATCTTCAAGTAATATTCAATATTTTTATAATGTCCGACTAAAAAATTATTGACAAAATTTCAAATTAATCAAACATATTAATTGATTGAAATTATTGCATCCCATGAACGCTATATACATATTTCCCAAGGAATAATAAGTAATTACAAAGTAGAGTGAATATAAATGTTAGGAAGGCCATGTTTATGTAAGGAAAAATATTTGGAGTTGCCCATTCCTATGAGTACTAAATATACTAATTTACCATTTTGAAAGCTGACCCCCATGTAATGTAATTAGGGAGAAAAATCGTATATACATATTATGGTGCCCGCAAAGCCGTTAGCCTTCATGTGACCAAGGGGCCAAACACCAGAGGCCTGGAAATCGAATCCTTCTCAAATGGCTACTGATGAACACTGGCATTCATTTTTACCGTACAATATTCTCTGCAACTCTCCCAAATTTAGAGGCTGTTCTGTAGAAGGATCATTCCCGCTAAATAAGCCGAGAATGTGCTGAAATAGAAGCTCATCGCAGGGGATGGCGAGGCCGCCTTCATAATCGTAGCCAAACTCTTCTTCAGCCGCTTCCAGCAATGTACGGAATACAGGACGGTTCAAATACGTAGCTCTGATCACAAACCTCGTACATTGCTTTCCTACGTATACCGCCAGGTGGCCGGCGGGCACGTCAGCAGGGACGCCACATCTCGGGTTCGAAACCCTCCCCTCACCATTTTCATGGTGAAAGATCGAAGAAAACCAGGACGAAAGGGCTGAAATTTTACGGCTGTGAGAACCCAATGCAGTATTCCGCGCACTCACAAGATTCCTCCATTTTCTTGAAATCTGTGTCAGCCTCAGGACGTCCCTGATCTTGCTGCATTTGCTCTTCTTCATTTTAACACAAAAAAAAAACTCTCCGCCCTAAATTATTTTGGTCAGGTGTTCGAATCACACTAAACACGGAATCCCTCTTTGATGAAACTGTAGAATTCAAGTTAGAATTGCATTACAGAGTGGTCTATGCTCTGAATACAAAACCAGTGGAGAGAGACGAGTCCGGAGCGCAAGTAATTTATAGAGGAGTGGAGGAGCAAAAATTCTTGCATAGTGAGCAACAGGTATAGTTAGCATATAAAGGGGATCGGAGGGGTCCGCACATATAAATAGAAAAGAATAGCAAGTGTACGGTGACGGTAAAGCTAGAATAAAAACTGTCTTTTCTTTTTCATTTTGGCCGGCTTTTAATGATAGCTATTATGACATTGCTCACATGCGGCATCGGCTTATTTAGGTATCCTTTAATAATGATAATAATTTATTTAGGTATCCTTTAATAATGATAATAATTGGTTTTATTTAGCTAGATTTAAATTTATGATTTTTTTTAAAGAGTACGAGTTCTTCATCATGAGGTCAACTTAGGTGCGTTGAGGTTTCCAGCTATGTATGTGAAGCCTCATAGATACGTATCATACTAGCAATTGCACAAGTTGCAAAATACATCAGAACGGGTTGTTAAAAAATAGTCCGACATTGTTTGGTTGGTTTTAACCGTGGTGACATATAAATCCTAATATATAATGATTATTATGTTAATAGAGTGGTGTTATAGTGAAAGTGGCCCTCCTACTAACATATTGGTTGATTGATTGGGGATTAATATGTTTGCTTAATCAGTCTTCCCTTGTTCTTACAGAAAAAAATTAAATCAAGTACATGTCTCTCTAAGCCAAGTTGACTACCAATTTCAAGGAAATAAGTAAAAACTCGTTAAATAACACTATAATATTATATAGTCTGCATTCCCCTAACACAAAATATAAGATATAAGCATGTATTCTAATATATAAAGTGATCAATATGCTATTCCTGTTTTCATCCACACCTTATGTCATTCCTTGTGATGTCTCACAATAAAATGTCACCCTAATGCTCTTTTAAGAACAACAAATTTAACCCATTAAACTGTCAAATTGGTTTAGAGTTTCCACAACGTAAACACAATAAAACTTTGTATTAACTTGTAACATTACATAACGCACATATATAAGATTCATGGTTCCTATATTCTAGTAGATGGTTAACAACTTGAAACCTCTCCATTATATTCTTGCTCTAGCAAGTTCACACACCTATAACTTTAAGATGGGTTTTTACATTATCAAATAATATATCTAACGACATGATCACACTATCTATTATAATTCCTACTTCATTCCCCCTTAGTGTGAACACGGGGCAAGGAGCACATGCAAACAAAATCACATGCCACCGCATACTTTTAGGTTTGCATACTGTTGTTTGGATCTTGGTGCACATGATCACTCGCTTCACCTCAATTAATTTATCACTAGCATATCATCTTACAACGAAGTACGACAATTAGAGGAACTCTACAGTTAGTTGCCCTCCTATACAACTATTTTTACATATCTACACCTTCCACGCCATATCACAACACTTCAAGAGAAAATATTGGAATTACATAACAGATCTTTTGTTCTTAATTTTAATACCAAATGTAATTTTCAACATAACTACACATAGACTAGAATAAATTTGTAATAGCTAATTACAAATCTAAAATTGAACAATAAAATAATTGTGATTTAGACAACAATAGCCTATAAAATAAAAGACTACATAATTTTTTTTAAAAAAACTAAAACCTACATAATTTACCTTGTGACTCAATTGACCTTTGACACTTTGGTCGACTTTTTATGATGACTATCATGCCATTGCTCACATGGGGCAAAGACTTACCTACGGACCCTTAATAAGGATAATAATTGGTTTTATAGTCCACAATACCAGTTGAGCTCATGATAAATTTGGCATGTGAATAATCAAGGTGTGTGTGTGTGTGTGTGTGTGTGTGTGTGTGTGTGTGTGTGTTGATGTGTCGCCAAGGGTGTGTAACATTGCAAAAGTTGTGAATATTTTAAGTTGAGTTAGTGCAAGGTTTCAAGTGTTGAAAGCATTGCACAATGACATGTGCAGTATTTATATTGAAGGCGTTGGTAAATTAGAATCACACCCATCGCGTCTAACACATATCAACTAATGGACGGTCCAAATCTTTTTGGTTATCAATGAACAATAGCAATTGCGACCATTGTTTTTTATGTTGAACTATTCTCATGAGCAATACCAAATCTAGAGCCTGCCACATCGTACAAAATCCAAAATTTCTGATGCTAGTAATTCCCTATTATGGAAATATTCAAACCATCATTCACTAGAGGAAGAGTGAAAACCCCAAAATTGATGGACAAGTTAATGGTGATGACTGAGATGATTGAGTGACCCCTCTATATTGCTAAAAAAAGACATTGTACAACGTTATTCTTCAGCTCGATACTATTTTTATTAAGTTGACTCATGTTATTTAATATTTATTTTATCATATTTACGCACTTCCCATGAGAATATTGCAATGAAAGGACTCAATATAGTGTGTTATTGTTTCAATGTTGATATACACACCCAAAAACCTAAAATAAAATTAAAATTTCCTTATTTTGGGTATTGTTCTTTAATCAAGAAAATGATGAGTTATGATGTCCTGTTGGAGTTCAAAATTACACCCACACTTGAATCAAGATGATCCAAGGATTTGAGGCAACATGGGATTGTCTCCAAGTTGTGGGACTTGCACTTGAGATAGACCTCCAGAAAAGGTCAACTTCCTCTACTTATTCCTACTGCTAAAACTACTCCTAAGAAGGGGAATGCAATTATCTATCCTTACTCTATCATTCTAGGTGACTAGGGAGAGAGGGAGATGCATAAAATGGAAATCCTAAACTAAGGGGAGGTGATATCACTAGACAGAAGGGGAAGAACACTCTTAGATGAGTGAAAATGAAAGAGAATATGCAAGGGGAGGGCAGACATGCATGCCACAGTCTAGAACAACATTCAAGTACTCATTTCCATGGACCACAAAAGAAAAGAAACCCCGCAAAAGATTGAAGCCCCAGTGCACGCAAATCACCACCTGAAGCCCGAAACCCGTTTGGCATTTTGGAGGTTTCACGAACTTAGCCAGATGAACCACTCACTTTTATTGCGGTATGACACCCTCATCTTCAGATGGCCATAACATTCGACTAGGAGCTCGGATTTGCATAAAATCAAACTTTTTGGAAATCTCTCAGTGTCCTCTACACAACAACAACTACTTTTCTTAATTTTAGTAAGACTAAGTATTTCAAAATGAGGAAATATAGTCTGCCATTTTTAGAGGAATATTTCCAAGTTTCTCACCGACCAAAATGATGAGGTATGGGCTTCCTTTATTCCCCAACAAGAAAGGTACAATGGAGTATGGGCTATGCAAACTTTCCATCACTCCCACAAGGACAATGATGGATTTTGTAGGAGATTGGAGTGCATTTTCAGATTTGTTTCCCTCTCTTTCCTCATTTCTTCCTCTATAAAATTTGAGGGGTTTGCATGTGCAAAGAGCTGGTCTTTTTCTCTCCTTCCATACACCCCATTCTTCTTGGGGCTTCAAGCCTTCCTCAAATCTTGTGATGGCTTCACGTCTCTTCCTACTATAGCATTATACTCTGTAAACTTCTATGGAGCAATAAAACATATATGTGTTGCATCTTGTCCAGCCTCTATGTTTTGTTGTTTGCATCTTACCTCTCATCGTGTTCACAGAATTTGTGTGTATTTCTTGTCTATTGTAGGTTTGGTGGTTGTGTTTACCATGAAATGGTGAATGTTTGCATTTTGGGTTTGTGTTACATTTTTCCAACCTCCCCAGGATTCATTCTTTCTCCATTTTGCAAGGCTGGGGAAAGTTATCAACACTCCTTTCTTGGTGTATCACCGCTCCTAGTGTAGGTTTCTTTCATGAAATCCTTCTTTCCCTCCCCCCTTGGAAGTATTAGATTAGGATTAGTAAATAGTTTTCCTGTATTAGAAGTAGTTAGTGGTAGGTGGGTTAGGAGAAGGAACCAACCTTCTCCAGAGAGCTATCCCATTTCGTAATGTCCCACACTCTGGATAGCTCCATGTTATACAATCAGGCCAGATGCCCCATCTCAAGCCAGACCATTCGGGGGGTGCTGTGATTTCACCATAACAGTTACCTGAAGCTCTTTATCACTTGCTCCACTAGCTCTTGGACATCCCTCATCTCACCAACATCATCCCTGCACACTCTTAGTGCCATTACATACTTTGATTCCGTTATACCACCTCTTGCATTTATTATCCTTGTCTTCACAAGCCCAGGTCTAATAGGTCTCTTTGGTCTAAATGCTCAAAACTTTATGCAAAATCCTAAAATACCTCTAATACTTTTAAAATACCTCATCTATCCTATCCCAAGGTGTTTAAACCCTTTATACAGTCAAACACTTACATTTCACCTTCAACCTCTCATTGAGCCCTTGTTTGCTTTTAGCCTTCTTAAAATGCAAGTCTAGTTGTATCTTGAAATTTTCTGAAAAAACTCCACAATCTCTTCGATGATTTGGATGCCCTTTATGGAGATCTAAAACATACCTAAAACTCATACCCTATTAATTTGTATGGATCTGTACTTCTAGACCACTATAATAGGCAAATTAGGTCTATTTAGCCCCTCTAATCATGACAGTCGTAATTTTAGTGATTTTCTTGTCTTTGAAATGATTGGAACACCTCTATTAGGCCCTCAAGATGTTCTTTGATGAATTTTGGGTCTTGACCTAGTGGTTTAACCTTTCATGCAACTCAAAACTCTTTCTGTGCATACTTGTAACAGTTTGCAACAAAGAATCATATGTAAATTCCTCCCATGTGTGAATTACAACCTAAAACTCCACACACTTCTGGAATTCACCAAAAAAGAGATGTTCACAATTTTTTGTGATTTTGGTTGGATGGAATTCAAATGGCACAAAGCCCTAGTTTTGACATGAGGGTATACAATTAGAGCTACAAAATGAAATTCACAGTTTCAAAGTCTACAAAAATTCATAGTTCATTCTCTTACCTTCCTCTAGCTCACCATGCCTTTACAGACCTCACAGAGTGCATTTGAGGAGAACTGCCAACTTTGGAGTCTCGACCAGGAACATGACAGTATAAAGATAATTGGCAATTTCAACAATAACATGCAAATCCAATAACAAATAATCAACAAAACTACTCCTTTGTCTTATTCATTCAACATACTCCTTGATTACATCAAAATGCATATTTCTCCATTCTTCTTCTCAATGGAATTCTCCATACACACCTAGACTAAAAACTACTATATCCCATAACTAACTCCTAGGAGAGCTCAACAACCTACCAATATTGGAAAATGTGATTAACAAAACATCTCACACTCTCTAGACCTCGTCCATATCCCTATTATGACTCATATCACAACCATATATTATTGATTAGGCATAAAATCAACTATTTCACTCTCTCTTACCCCTACTTACAAACTTAGTTTTCACTTTTTACAACACATATAATTTCATACTCACACTTACATTTGAGTCAATCAAGAAAATCACTCATCCATATGACTTGGATGTTATAAAATGAACTCAATAAAATTGAATTCCCCTAAGAAAATCTAACCCTCTCGATGCTCCTGCATCAGATTTCCATGGTGGGAAAATTTTGAGCTCCTACTCAAATGCCATGTAGGACTCTTCTTTCTCCTTGCCTTTCAATCTTGTCTTGTCTTTCTTGATTGTCCACCTTGCCTTGTTGGTATTTTCTGCCTCCCTACCACCACTCTAAACTCATGTTTGAATTTTCTCTCCATATACTTTTTCTTCTTGCTTGTCTCTTGTTCTAGCTTTTTTTTAATCATGTATCTTAGCTCTGCCTTGCATTCTTCATTTTTACCTGTAATCATATCATCTAGGGCAGTATTAGGCATCAAATTACAATACTTAAGTGCCTCTCTCACTTGTTCTATCACCATTCTCTTCTCAAGTTTACACTTGGCTCCTTCATAAGCTTGCTTCATTTTGCTTATGAAATGTAATTATTCAATACTAAAATCCAACTCTTTTGTATGCCAATGTAGCTCCTTCTCTTCTTCATTGTATGAAGCATTTTCATATATACAAATTTCTTGGGTTTTGTGGTTCACTAGCCTTCCTATCTCCTTAGCAACCTTATTCTTCTTTTACATTGGACTTTCTTGATTGTAATTAGACACCATTTCGTCACTCTGACCTCTTGAAGGAATTCTTCTGACCTGTTTCATATCATAGCCTTCATGATTTAGGATGATCTCAAGCATCCTCTTCTTTACTATTGGTTTCTTACTAACTACCACCTCAATTTTTTGACCGTCTTTGAATTCAACTTCTAATTTGGTACCTTCTTTTCTTTGCCTCTTGACCTGATTTATCCTATGACTGTAGATGATCATCATTTCTTGATCTTGCATGAAATCCACTTTACCTTCATGATTATTTTTATAACTGTTCTTGACCTGATTTGCTTCATAGTTTAGGATTATCTTATATTCCTTCTTCTTCATTTTTGTTTTCTTCTTGCTTGTGTAGCAAATTTCGACATATGCACTATTTTTCCACCTCAGGCATCTCTCAAGCTGATTATAAAAATTAATTTGTATAGTCTATTGTACATGTCTTGTTTTCAAGTCCATTAAGGTACATATTATACCATCTTCCACTATTTTTCCTTCTATCAACTCTGCAATGGATTTTTCTTGTTCAATCAGGCCATGACAAGTATGTAGAAACTTCACATTTTTCCAAATAAATAAAAAATGATCACACCGTATATCAAACATGCAGTTCTTTACTATTAACTCTATTTCCTTATCAAATTCCAAGCCTAGGTTGACGAATCTATTTTGCATACCATTTTTCCATTCAAGTATAGTAGCTTCAAGCCCTTTAGGCCTTATCACAAGATCATAGAAAAGACTTGTTTTCATTATTTCATGTTTGTCAACCACCAACCTTAACTTACTCTCTGTTATGTCATTCTCACAAGGGATTCTTTTTACATTTTCCTGATTTTCTTCATTCAGTGCAATAAACTATTTTGTTCTCAAGTGTTCTCTACTTTCACTTGCATTCCTTTTACACAAGAACCTTTCCAAAAAAATTTTGAATACTACTAAGTTTCTTTCCATCAACAATTATGTTTTGGTTAGGTATATACATACCTTTTTCATATGTCAGACTTCTTGTCTTTATGGTTGTCTTCTTAGGTCTAGGTAGGCTTGTCCCATTGTTAACTTATTCCTTATTCAGTCTCATACCTTCTCCACACAAGCATTGGTGTCCTTTGACTGTTACAATAATCCCATTGACTGTAATTTGTTTATTTATTTCATCTCCATGCATGCTTGAAATACAATATTCTTCCTTATGCTTCACTATTTGTTTGTCCAATCTGACTTCTTGAATCATGATCTGTATGTTTCTTCTATCTAACCTTCTTGACCGAGATTCCATGTTTTTGGCCTAATTCTATTTGTTTTCTTCTAAGAGTAACATCTTCAAGTCTTCTTGATCTACTTCATGCCATATATAATCTAAGTCTTCTTCCAAAACTAACTATGCTTCCTCATTACTCCATTTTTCCCATTTTGCTTTGATACTCCTCATGTTCACTTTGTTTCTTACCTTCATGTCCCTTGGACAGGGATCTTGATGTTCATCATTTGGTATGATCTCCTTTGGAGGAAATTCATCATTACAAGATGCTTCTAGGAGCATTCTTTGGTCTTCCATCTTACAAGGTTCACTTATTCCTTCATTGTTCTTGACTCTCCTTGGAGTTTGTTTTCCTAAACCCACATGCACGCATGACAAGATTTGATTAGTTTGAAAATACAAAGGTTTTTTTCCCTCCATGACTGCTCCATGCACTCCTTCATTTTCTTTTCCACTTGGATTCCTTGTTGGACTGATTTGTGAGCCTTCTATATTCATTTCTTCTTGGTGTACTTCCTCACTCATGGTTTCCACATTGTGACATAGTTGCATTCTTCTATAATGGATTCTCATCTTACTAGACTCTTCACTACCTTATCTTTCCGATTTACCTTATTCATGGCTTACTTTCTCCATTTGAACTAACTTCCCTTTACTTACCTTGTCTTGGTATTCAAAGACATACATATCTCTTCTTTATCCATGACATCTCCTTGTGTCTTCTCTTGCATTTTTTCTTCATGACCTTGCATAAGGTCTTCAAGGAAAAAACTCCATGTTCTCTCCTCTTCATACATACCTTGCTGTAATTTTCTTCTCTTACATTTACCTTTGTGACTCAATTGACCTTCTTGTTCATCCTTTTATTTCCTTGTGAACTTCATGTTCTTCTTCAGCCTCTCTTGGGCTTTCATATGAACTTCATGATCCTTTTCAATGGATCTTGACTGCTGCTCTTGCTTGACAACATTTTTCTTTCATTCTTCTTCTCCCAATGACTCACTCAATCTTCCCTCTTCCTTCATGAGTGATAATACTTGATTCTTGGTCTTCTCAACAAACTCCTTGAAGCCAAATACCATGCTTCTCCTTTCAGTACCTACATGTTGATCCATCAAAGGCAAAAAAACATGTTCTTTTCCATATTTCATTAGAAAACACTTATTTAATCTTCCATTATACACTAATCTTCTATCATATTTCCATGGTCTGCCTAAAATTAGATGAAACACATCCATACACATCAAATCACACAAGACCTCATCTCTCAGACTACCAATTTGAAATGGAACCATCCATTGTTGATTGATAAGAATTTGATGATCTTTCTGAACCCATGCTAACCTATAGGGTGTAGGGTGATCTAGCCTTCTTAAGCCCAATTTTCTAACCATTTACTTTGAGACAATGTTATCTATGCTACCATCATCAATAACGACATTGCAACACTTACCTCTTATTTTGCATATGGCCTTAAATAAGCTTCTTCTTTAGAATGGCTCCTGAACTTTGACTGGTTGTTGTAAGAGAACTCTTCTTACCAACAACGATTCATTCAATTTTGAATTAAAAAGGTTTTATGTAGTCGTTCGAAGAGTGTTGAGCATATAGAGAGCATTCAATAGGCGTGATCATCCTTGTCAAGTTTACATAATCGATCTATACTGCAAAATGAAGAAGAAACCATTAAAAATTCTCTCTCAAGTCTGTGCAGTCCTCCATACCCTGAAACTAGGGTTTCTTGAACAAAAATTTACTTATCTCAAAAATTAACCAGTCAAAAATCCTAAAACTTGGAAGTAATCACCAATAGGATGTTGAAAATGAGATGTAAAAAGAATTAGTTCAATTCATCTTGATTCGGGGAAGATTTTTGTGACATTCTACTGTAACCGTCATGGAAGGGTTAGCAATAGCAACACTTAACAAGGTAATGTCATTTATGTGGATTATGAAACCCTGTAATCTCCAATATAACTCAAGGGCATAAAAAGGGAATTAGAAAACTCTTATTTAGCTTTTGAAAGAGTTTGCAAGGAAAGGCATTCCAACAGTGTGTGTAGAGGCCTAAATTGGCCAAACTATGGATGTTAATCAACAATACTGTCTTATTAAGGAAATTTAATCATCTTAAACCTTTCTCATTGTGAATAATAGAACTTAGAAGGTGGTTAAGGGGATTCCTCAATAAATTCAGTTTTTTGAATAGTTGAAGAACCCTTGAATCAATGAAATTTACTTGTGAGCCTTAAGAATATAGATGTATTAGGATCCTGTAGAATAGAAGGGGTCAAACAATCAAGATTTCAATACCTCTTTGCATCATACCGTGAACTGTTAAACAAGTCTTCAAAGATAATATTGTTGCTCAAGTGAAGGTGAAATGCTTCAAGCAAGAAGTAGAAGATGTAAAGAGGTCATGATTCCTTGTAAGTGTTAGTTTGCTCGCCAAAGAATCTTAGAAGTTTGTCATATAACAATTACAAAGCATTTACTAGAAAGGAAGGAAACTTGTCAGTGATTTCAGTGTGTCAAGTAGTTAAAAATCCTTCATTCATAATCATTTGAAGAGCTAACTGAAATTGTGCAGAGACTTTTCAGTTATATGTAAGGAAACATGTCGGTTACACAAAGAAAAGGTCCTTTATCCTCCTTTGTATGAGCTGAGGTATGAGAGGTGTAAAAAGTCCAAGTATGCACTCATTAAAAAATGGATAGGAGTTACAATTTGTGATGTTATTCTTATTTGCTTGACCTACAATAGGTGAAATATGAAGATTCTTGTTTTGAAAGATGAAAAGGTCAGGGAATGAGAAATGGCTTAGTGTTCAAAAAGGCATATTGTGTGAAGTAAGATGCTGCTAATGGTGATATAGTGTAATGTGATTCTGAGACAGAGTTGAGAAAAGGTGAGAGATGAAAATATGTTGAATTATTGAGAGATGGACTGGCCTAAGTTGATAATGTAAGAGAGAACAATGTTTGTTGAATGCTTTGGAGAGAGCATTGAGTGAGTTTGATGTATTGAGAATGTGTACATGCATAGTACTATGATGAGAGTATGAAAGTGGGTTAAATGTCTTGAAAATCAAGAGATTAATGTGCAGGATGATGAGAATAATGCAGGTGAGATAAATTAGTGACAAATGAGGAGCTAGTGTGAAAGAACCACAACTAGTTGTCTCAACAACTTGATGAAATGAGTGATTAGATTCAAGATTGATGCAGATATAGGAGCCTGAGTATCTTATCCACACAAAGGAGAGTGCATAGGTTGATTAGAAGTTCTGATTGTTGATGTGTGAGTCCAAAAGTAATAAGGTGTTGAATCCATAAGAAATGAGCAACAATATGGAGGTTGAATACTTGAAGAGATGAGTTTTTTGAGAGAGAAAATCAAGAAGATAACGGTGTTAAGAATACCTTCCTGGAAGAAGCCTTGTACCATAGAGATTGCATTAAATCGAGAGAGAGAAATTAGAAGCAGAAATGAGAAGAGAGTGAGATGATCTAGTGGTCATTATCAATTGTATAAGACAAAAATTAAGTGTGATCAAAATCCTTGAAAAGTCTAAGTTGTAGCTTAGTAGGAGGAAGTAGTTGCTTCCTTATGAGTTGAAGCTTGTAGAAGAAATAGGTAGAAGCCTGGTTGATTTTTGGGAGTTGAAGCTTCCAGGCAAGTTGAAGCTTGTCAAAGAATGAGTAACAACTTGGTTAAATTTTGGAGTTGCAACTCCAGGTTGAGTTAAAACTCAACCATGAAATCAATGTAACATTTGCAGGACATTCTTGTCCTAAGCTAGTTCTTGGTTTTAGTGGGTTTTTCTCCTAGTTTGGGTTTCTCACATTAAATCCTGTCTCTGTGTGCTTTCTCTCATTTTAGTTGCTTGTGAAAGTTTTTTTGTTTTTAATGGTACAAATTAAGTGAATTGAATTGTGAATTAAAATTGAACAAACACTGATTCACCCCCCTCTCAATGTCCTAATTTCCAAAAACAAGGCTATACATGAGTTGATATTTTATTTTAGATTATGAAGCCACATAGGAGAGAGGAAGGATAAGTAAGAAACTATACTAACCCTACAACCGATAAACCATTTTTTTAATGAGGGTTAGTTATATTTTGGCATCACTTCCATTGGCATAAGGATCCCGGCATATTGACATTTTAATGTTGACACGAACCAAGCCTGCCACTTCATGTTGAATTAATTTTGTGAATGAATGAAGTTTTTTTGGTGTTGTAGAAGAATATTTCAAGATGCACATGAAAGACATGTCACATTTGGGGTTTTAAGGCTTGCATTTACAAGCTATTGAACAATAATTTGTTTTTGGGATTATGAAGCCATATAGGAGAAGGGAAAGTTGGGTAACCAAACATTCTCATCCCACAACTGACTTGCCTAGATATTTAATTCAATGCAAACAAAAAAACATAGCTTTTTAGATTATGACGCCACATAGGAGGGGATGATTGGGTAAGCAAGCACACTTATTTTGCAACCAACTTTCATGGATCTTGTAATTTAATGTGAACAAAAATTTATAGTTATAATAATGACGTACTTGTGTAACTTTAGATTGATTATTTTAATCTAACTCTATGTTCAAGGAATATTATTAATATTATAATTCATAATTGACCTTCTTTCGTTTACCACAGAAGGGACTCAAACCTAGCCTTAATCCTTTATGGACAATAAAACATTTGATTTGTAAATATGATATTTGATATAATAGTAAGTTAAAAAAACTAGAAATTCATAATGAAAACATATGGTTGTTAGGCAATCTTTGTGACTACAAATATTAAAAATAATTGAACATAAAAAATAGTCTTCCTTTCTCGGTATAGTGTTTCATTCTTACCGAATATATTATAATTGTTATGTTATACTACCAATTATTCTAATAGTGTAAGGCCTCTTGTAGAGAATGTGATTTATTTACATGTTGAAGTATTTTTATTCTAGCAAGATTTTTTTTTTAATATAAAATATTATTATATTTAATTGTATTTAATATATATTATAGAAGATAGTGTCCATTGTTATTATTAGATTTTAATAGATTATTTATGACTAAAATTTATGGATATATTTATTTTATTATGTAATATATTTGTGGTTATAGAATGACAAGTTAAAGTGAGCAAATATAAATATATGGAAATCTATGATATTAATATATTTCTATATTTATTAATTTTTGGTATGAAATTACTTAATTAATACCATATTAGTGTGTTTGATTGTTTTTAAATTATTGATACAAAATTAATTAATTAATATAATATTAGTTTATTTATGAATTATTGTTAATATTAGTTAATTATTACTATGAAATTAGTTTATTTGTTTTTATATAATAAAATATTGATATAATGAATAAAATATTTATAATAAAAATATAGATGTTGATTGATGTGGTAATATATAATAATATTTTTAATATTGTTAAAAATGTTTCTAGGGCACTAATTTATAACTATGGTATTAATTTATTTGTATTATTAAATTTTCACATGAGTAAAATATTTCACAATACTATCTTTAAGTGATATTTCAATATTTTTTATAATGTTGAACTATAAAATTATTGACAAAATTACAAATTAGTCAAAAATACTTCGAACCAATAATAAGTAATTACAAACTAGAGTGAAAATAATTTTTCGTTAAGGCCAAGTTTATGTAAGGACAATATTTGGAGTTGCCCATTCCTCAATTCCAATGAATACTAATTTACCATATGAAAAGCTAACCCCCTCTGTAATGTAATTAGGGAGAAAAATCGTATATACATATTATGGTGCCCGCAAAGCCGTTAGCCTTCATGTGACCAAGGGGCCAAACACCAGCGGCCTGGAAATCGAATCCTTCTCAAATGGCTACTGATGAACACTGGCATTCATTTTTACCGTACAATATTCTCTGCAACTCTTCCAAATTTAGAGGCTGTTCTGTAGCAGGATCATTCCCGCTAAATAAGCGGAGAATGTGCTGAAATAGAAGCTCATCGCAGGGGATGGCGAGGCCGCCTTCATAATCGTAGCCAAACTCTTCTTCAGCCGCTTCCAGCAATGTACGGAATACAGGACGGTTCAAATACGTAGCTCTGATCACAAACCTCGTACATTGCTTTCCTACGTATACCGCCAGGTGGCCGGCGGGCACGTCAGCAGGGGCGCCACATCTCGGGTTCGAAACCCTCCCCGCACCATTTTCATGGTGAAAGATCGAAGAAAACCAGGACGAGAGGGCAGAAATTTTAGGGCTGTGAGAACCCAATGCAGTATTCCGCGCACTCACAAGATTCCTCCATTTTCTTGAAATCTGTGTCAGCCTCAGGACGTCCCTGATCTTGCTGCATTTGCTCTTCTTCATTTTTAACACAAATAAAAACTCTCCGCCCTAAATTATTTTGGTCAGGTGTTCGAATCACACTAAACACGAAATCCCTCTTTGATTAAACTGTAGAATTCAAATTAGAATTGCATAACAGAGTAGTGTATGCTCTGAATACAAAACCGGTGGAGAGAGACGAGTCCGGAGCGCTGGTAATTTATAGAGGAGTGGAGGAGCAAAAATTCCTGCATTCTGAGCAACAGGTATAGTTAGCATATAAAGGGGATCGGAGGGGTCCGCACATATAAATAGAAAAGAATAGCAAGTGTACGGTGACGGTAAAGATATTTAGGACCCTTTTTCCAAGAGGAGTCTTCACCATTAAGTCAACTTAAGTGCATTGAGGCTTCCAATTATGTATGCGAAGTCTCATATATATGTATCATATTAGCAATTGCATGAGTTGCAAAATACGCTACAAGGCTTGTTAAAAAATAGTCTCACATTGTTTGATTGGTTTTATTCGTGGCGACAGACAGATCCTAATATATAATGATTCTTATGTTAATAGAGAGATATTATACTGGAAGTGGCCTTCCTACTAACATAGACTCCATTCCCCTGTGCTTAAAGAAAAAAATTAAATCAAGTACATATCTCACTAGGCCAAGGTTACCACCAATTTCAAGGAAATAATTAAAAACTCTTTAAATAACACTATACTATTACATAAACTCCATTCCCCTAACATAATTTATAAGATATAAACATGTATTTTAATACATAAAGTGATATCTATACTACTCTTTTTTCACCCACACTATATGTCATTCCTTTTGATGTCTCACAATAAAATGGTACCCTAATACTCTTTTAAGAACAAGAAATTTAACTTATTAAACTGTCAATTTGGTTCAGAGTTTGCACAACATAAACACAATAAAACTTTGCATTAACTTGCAATATTGCATAACACACATATATAGGATTCATGGTTCCTATATTCTATGAGATGGTTAGCAACTTGAAATCTCTCTATTCTATTCTTGCTCTAGCAAGCTCACACACCCGTAACTAACATGAGTTTTTACATTACCAAATAATATATCTAACAACATGATCACACTAACTATTATATTTCATAACATTCCCCCCGTAGTGTGAACATGGGGCAAGCAAAATCTGAGAATAAAATCATATGTCACCACATACTTTTAGGTCTGCATATTGTTGTTTGGATCTTGGTGCACATGATCACCCACTTCACTTTAGTGAACTTATCATTGACATATCATCTTCTAACGAAGTAGGAAAATCAAAGTAACTTGGCAGTTAGAGGGTCTCTACAGTCAATTGCCCTCATATACAACTATTTTTACATATTTGCACCTTCCATGCCATATCACAACACCTTTTGTTCTTAATTTTAATACCAAATGTAAATTTTAACATAACTACTCATAGACTAGACTAGATTTGTAATAGCTAATTACAAATCTAAAATCTAACAATAAAATAATTGGGATTTAGACAACAACAGTCTATAAAATAAAAGACTACATAAAAAAATTAAAAACCCTATAACCACTTGACAAAGTCAAAACAAGGAATTTGAAAAACCAAAAAACATGAAATGATAAAACCACTCATCATTCAACCATGTCCTTCATCTTCTTCACCAAAGAACTCTCTCAATTCATAAAATTATTTCAAATGCTTTATGGGTTTTGTGTTTTATCTAAGATTTTCGAAACATTTTCAAATTTTGATTTTAATTTTGATATGAAGAAGATGTGAAAATTTATTGAACCTAGTTCAGAACGTAGCTATTGACATTGATAATAAACCTTTTAGTTATGGGTATGTCTTGGACAAATTTACACACTCCAATGAGCAGTCTGCACTAAGAAATAGTGGCATTGTTTACTAATATCTCATCTTTAAATCCTTGTGTTAGATTAACGATCAATTTTTTTTCTAGCTTATGAAAGATAAGCTGGATCTGATACATATCTCATGCAAGATGGAAACATAGAGAGGGATTTAGAAGTCATACTCAAAACACAATTTAATGGTGGTTAATAGATGTAACTCCATATGCAAAACCAACAAATATCAAATAAATTTGGAAGCCTATCACAATTGGAGAGAGTGAGTCTATTCAAATGTGAAGTGTGATGCTAATACACCAACCTACAACCAAATAAAAAACTATATTCATGGTGAATAACACGTTACATGTACAATAGAAAGAATAAGATGCATCGCCCCTCAATACTTGCTAGACCTCCATCACAGATATCCTAAGGATCAACAAAGCTTTGATACCAATTGTCAATTTTGTTCAGAGTTTGCACAACGTAAACACAATAAAAATTTGTTTTAACTTGCAATATTACATAACACACATATATAGAATTCATAGTTCATTTATTCTAGAAGATGGTAAACAACTTGAAACCTCTCTATTCTATTCTTGCTTTAGTAAGCTCACACACCAATAACTAACATGAGCTTTTACATTATCAAATAATATATCTAATGGAATGATCACACTACCTATTATAATTCCTAACATAAACTACAACCACCAAATAATATAATGAAATAACAGATTATTCTTCGCCCACATTACCCTGAGTTCATTCTTCACCCCATGCATCATAAGCTCCACTCCCCAAAAAATAAAACTATTAGTTCAATATATCCTTTTAAACAATATTAAAGTGTATTGACTATAAAACATAACACTAATCATAGCCTAAAAAATTAGTGTAGAATGAAATAAAAGGAGCTTCATTTATGTTGAAGCACTGATAAACTCCAATGGTTGCAGTTATAGGTGTTAAGACAATCAAATCAAACCTTTCCATCTTCTCTTAAGTTTTCACCTGATTTTTTCCATTAGAATTTTGTTTATTTAAAATTTCATACCCTTTTCATGTCTTTTTTCTAATAACTTAGCCGCTTCATTATTTTATTTGCTTTTCAGAACCCATAACTCAAACTTGATACCTAAACCCATTAAATCACGTGCATCCAAGAAGTTTGACGCCAGAAACATAAAAATAATTTTTGACGGAGTATCTAATGGCGAGAACAAGAAAGTAAATATTCAACCAAAATGTTTGCAATTATCTGAAATGCAAACTAATTCAACCCTACCTAAAAAATAATAGGTGTTTTATTTATTAAAGTAGGATTGAGATATTACAGGAAATAAAAAAATAATTTAGATCACATACATCAAATTAGAAGATAACAAATTATAGTTTTGCAAGTATGATTATCCGATAAAGCAAGTGAGAATATAATAGGGTTTGAGAGATGACTTAGCTAATATAGACGATGTTTTGAGTGTCTCATTAGTAGATTTTGGAGGTGTATGAACTCTGGAATGTGTCTAATAACTCACTATCTACATGTGTGTATAATTACTAGACCGTGCAACTTTGTATTGGTCAATACCAGGATTTGGTTCCCTTTTATACGATTTTGAAACTAGAATTAGTGTGCCTTTGGTTTTTCCTATGTCACTTCGCCTTCTCCTATGTCCTATATTGATACCCTTGACTCTCTGTAACCTTCACATTTACACATGTACCTATGAAAAACCCTAGCTTCTAGCAAATCACTTCAAACACATATTAAATTAAAAAAGGTTAGGTTCTTGAGTTGGACTAACTTCAATAGTCACCTCATGTGATTTAGACTGAGCATTGCGTGCTACATTTCAAACTCTATGTAGTTCTCCTCGTGTGCAGTACATGTGTGTATGCAACTAGTTTCCTTGACCTAGCTTTGCCCTGATATCTAGACACTGATAGCGGGCTAACTAATTGTCCTAATTGAAAGTCTTGTATGCGTATGTAGAATGTTTGAAATCAATATTTCCCCTTGTGATATGCTCATGAGATGTTCTTTGACAAATCCTTATTTCTAGCTTTTGCATTAATAGTACATAGGTGATTACTAGATGATAAATGCTTGTATGTATGTATGTATGTATATGTGTGTGTGTGTGTGTGTGAGTGTCACACACACACACACACACACACACACACACACACACACACACACACACACACACACACACACACACACACACACACACACACACACACACACACACACACACACATACACACACATAAATTTGAACCTAGTGGCATGAAATGTCAACCTAAAACATATGATAGGAAGTTAAAAAGAGTAACAAATTGCCAACGGACTGAAAATACCTAGAGTAAAAATGAGACGGGACCGTTTCACTTGATACCAGACTGTGGGACGGTTTGAACCAAGTTATACAATCTCACACCAAAGTCAACAATCATCTAATAGTAAAAAAGTAATAGTTAGAGATCTTTGTGACACAACATAAGAAAATAAAAAAATATCTAATGAAGTCAACCAACGACAATCAATCAATTAATATAAAAGTGGAAAAATAAGGACTTGCACTACTAAGCTCTAATTTTATTGTTTAAAACCCATATACATATAATTTAATAAAATCATGATGTAATAATGATTTTGTGCCAAATTAGGTGTATACATTTCCCCCCTTTAAACTAGTGAATGAAAATTGCTAGTTTAAAGTAGACGATAATCGTACATAATAGTGTTGAAGTAGAGAAAAATGTGTGTGCAGAGAATAACAAAAGTGTGGAAAATAATGTGATTCATCGCTTGACCCACGTAGATATAGGGAAAACGTGTCATAAGATTTGAACGGTGTTATTGGTGTTAAAATTTGTTTGAAGATACACATATTGTATTTATGTTTTTGGAGAATCACGGGCATTCAATCCCCAATAGGTAATTTAGAGCCATATGGGGATCAAGTGTTTTGGTACTAAAGAAGGGTGTCACCGGGATTTCTAGTTGCCCAAAAACAACACCTTCTGAAATAGAGTGAGAGGTAGGATGCCATAGGGCTTTCTAGTCACCCCAAAATCTTCCAATGACGGGACCACATTCCTATAGATAGATGTACATCCCAAATTTGCTAACCCCTACAAATTCGAAAGGGAATGATGCCTCATGCCCCCCACCATGCATTTTATGGGTATTAATAGTAACACTAGTATTGTAATTATAACCTTGCCAAATTTTCACATCTATTTGTGATAAATGCAATGGTGCTTCCATTTACATTTTAGTAATTTAGCATTTTATGCATCCATATAGCTAGATTTGACCATTGTGTCATGACATTTATTTATTGACTTGTATAAGAGAAGGTGGCTTGAGTAGTAGGCCCATATGTTTTCCCCCTTTCAATGAAAGGGATTAAACAAAGTATAATCATTTGAACAAAAAGAAATTGATATTAGTAATTGAGATAAGAAGTAAAGTTAACTAGTGACACAACAAGTCAATGCTTGAAGCAATACAATAGTAATAGTATTGTGTTGTATTATAAAGGTATGAATCAAGATTTGATATAAGGTATATCATAACTATCAATAATATAGTGTGGAAGTAAGTGAAATGACAATTCTAAAACCACAAACAATACAAGAATCCATTGAAAAAATGTCAAAGATATCACCTTGACAAGATCGAGGCATTAATTTATTGATTTAAAATTGATTGAAAAGTATGATAATAGGACAAAATGAAAATTTACTATAAATAGTAAAGTTGAAAAGTCAGAAATAATTTCATATAAACCTTGAGTCATAACAACCTAATATCTAAGTGAGACACAATTCCACACACTAGAGAGGCCTTAAGATTGTGATTGGTGGTGGTGGATGGCATCTAGATATTTTGAGGATAAAAAATGTGATTTTGGTTAAAAATATTAGTAAACTTTGAATTTTTGGAAAAGCATAAAATTGGTCATTTTAAAGTAGGATAGGGCCAACTTACGGTGGTTTCCAGTTTTAACTTGAGGGACAAAACCATCATGTTTGTTCCTTTTTTGTACGCTTTCGTCTCTCTCATACAGTCCCATAGGATGATTCCATCTGATTGGGATAGTTTGGGCTATGAATAATAGAATCAACGTGTCATTAATTAGATAGTTGACTACAATGATTTTACCTATTTTGACTAGTAATTGATTTCCATAATATTGATATTCATCTTATTTACTTGTGTTTTGTGATCATAGTGAGATGTACATGGTCAATAGTTCTATATAGGTTGCCATATGGATACATTGCTTGAGTTAGACATATAGGATGAGTCATGGCCCATAATAGATAAGGTAGGGCTTTATCATACACCTAGGTTGGGAGAAGCACCCCCTAATATACATCTGATTACAAGACCTTACAAGCAGTGGAATAATTATATTTGTACGTTCTATCTCTAGATAAGGGAGATGGTAGTGATATTGATGTTGTCCATAGTGGGTGAGAGTGTACATGTTCTCCCAAATGATATACCTTTTAAGATGAGGGGTGAATGGAGGTTTTGGTTAGATTAGGGTGGAGTGGTAAAGTAGATAGTATGACTTAGTTCAATTATGACTATAGAGATTCTAGGTGTGCAGAAATTTATAAATGTATTATTGGCATCGTTTATAGGATTGGATGGACGTGGTGTATCCATATCATATATACTATGGGATGTTTGTCAAGACATAGAGGATACCGAGAGTCATATATGCTTAGGGTCATTACATGGTGGCCCATTTCTAAAGATATTTGTATGGGTTTGTGTTAGAGATCTATCCATGGTGGCAGAGTAGTGTCATTGACATTATTACATGTGTGGGCATATGAGAACATAACAGTAGTGCAAACTATTAGAGGAATACAAGATGATTTGGCCCATATAGGAATTTTTATAATGCGACCTCGATATTACCCAAGAGACGAAGACTAGAAACCATGACATATCAAGACATGTTATATATATTTCCACCAAGTAATTATTTGGAGACTGTATAGAGGGTACCTGAGGTAGGCTGAGTTTTCTAAATAGCGGGAGCAATATAAATATGAGCATGTGACATGAAAATTTGGGGTTTTCCAGGATGTGCCTTTGGAGACATACCCATGAAGTGAATCCCTACATGCAATGATCATAGATAGAGATAGAACCAATCCGACGACAAGAAATTTGCTTAGATTGCTCGTAGATGAGGTAGACACTATGATAGAGATGAGTGATATGGATTATGTCAGTTGCACAAAAACATACATGGAGTGGTGGTTAGACACATAATGGGTTTTGTTATTTTTAGTTGTAGTGGTCAGGTGTTTGCACCTCAATAACCCAAAATCCTTTATTGTTAATACTGTAGATCTCCAGTTATAATTACATTTTAGAGTGGTGTATGCTCTGAATAAAAAATCATTGGAGAAGAGTGATGATAATTAATAGATGGGTGACATGTATGTTCATGAAATAATTCCTACATTTTGATTAACAACCATAGTTACCATATAAAAGGGATTGGGGGTGTTTGCACATAATTTGAAAATTATAAGAAGTGTGCAGTGATGGTAAAGCTAAAATAGAAACAAGGCTCAAAATATATTTGCTTTTTTGTTTTTTCCATCTTTTTATGATGACTATCATGCCATTGCTAACATGAGGCAACAAATTATTTAGGGACCCATAAATAATGATAATAATTTGTCTTTTAGTAAATAATGAGTGGGTGTCTTATAACATATGGGACTACCTTGTAATATGTTATCCAATTTTTCCCCTTGGGGAAAAATGGGAAAACAAGGGGTCTGTTGTGCTCTAACACCAGAAAGGCCTTCATGGGACATTTTGGGACTTTTCACGTTAATTTTGTGTTTGAAGGGTTTTTTACGGTCCCGGGGAGGTTTAGGATCATGTTGGACTTTTTTTCCCTTTCCAAAGTTTTTGAAGGCTTAAGGTTTACTTGGCACAAGAAAGTTGTCTGTGAAGGGCCCACATATATCCAATATGAGAAAAACATGGTTAAAAGTAACATACAAATTTTAAGGTCACAAAGGAGAAAATCGCATTGAGCTAAAAGTAACTCCCCGAGAAGTTCAACGAAGCTGCTCGATGAGCTCACATAAGTACATTGGTGTGACCTTGTAAGTCTGCATTTGAAGGGTCGGGTCTTTCAATGCCTTGATGAGCTATTTAGACACAACTTGAAAGGTTGAGCTCATAGATAATCAAGTTTAGGTTTGTTCGTAAGACATTCGACCCATCAAAATTTAAAGTGGCTCACCAGGTGTATGAACCAGAGGATGAGTTCAAGCTGGTCTAGAGTGGGAACAATGAGTTGAGTTCACACTCTAAGCATCTATCATCAAGTGAGCCACTAGGATGAATTGGCAAAGGAAGAATGAGTCGAGATGACATGGTGACGAGCTCATAGACGAGTGAGTCATGGAGTTACAAGGAGCATACTGTGTCTTAGTGAGGCATGCAGGTACGTGATCGAGTTAGAAGTCCAATATAGTTTGTATCGAGCTAAAACTCACCAACGAGTCATGGATGCTGAATTATCTCGGCCATGACACGATTGGAAAACATTCAATGAAGGATCGGATCATGTAGAGAATATGTGGAAAGGCCAAACTCTCATTTAGTTCGGTTGAATTTATTCTAAACTAACAGCTCAAGGGGTCTGGCTTGAGGTTGAGTGGTAGAGATAGTCGTAAACTGTGAAAACATAAACATGGAGTCAGATGCAAGGTTGGCGATGCCCAAGAGTGTGAACATGGCCTAGTGTGAGTTCGTGTGGTAAAAATATAGTGAATACAGTGGATAAAGGGTTCACAAGTCATAAAGGATTGCATGTGATAGAATCAGGTCAAGTTCATAGAGATGGATAACTCGGAGCTTAACTCACAGTTCTTGTGATTGAGCTGGCTGTGTGCTCATGGGACAGATCATTGATTGAATAAATAGGTTGCTTGAAGTCACGCATGATGGAGGGAGTCACAACTTGAGCTCTGGTGAGTTTTTTGCATCGGTTGAAGGTTAATGGCTAAGTGAGCTCGGGTGTATCTATAATTCTCGTAAAATAGCTTGGTTGTATCAGGAAAATAGGTGAGTTGCTTAGAGTAATGACATGAAGGTGCTCACAGAATCATGAAGGCTCGAACATAAAAATATGAGTTGAGATTGAGCAGTGGGTCACTCAAGATGAAATGAGCCAATCAAGTTCATGCTCAACATGACAAGGAAGATTTGGTATGAAACTCGGCTCGATGGGAGAAGAATTGCGAAAGGATGACACAAAGTTGAGCTTAGAGAACTTGAAGCACTTCAGTGAATGATGAAATCAATGGGATAGCCAGGATGAATGAGCGAAGGCACAAAGTCATGAAGGAGAGCTCAATTTCTTAGCTTGGTGAGCGAGTCGCTTGCAGAGATTAATTGGCAAGTTGAGTCAGGATGTTTAATGGAAAGCCAAAGAAATTACTCAAGTTGTGTCGAGAAGGGCCGAACACAATGGAGGAAAAAAAACATTGCATGATGAATAGATCGCAGAGGGATTTTGAGTTTAGTGTGAACGTGGGGGAGACCTTGGTGTTTCAATTAATGCATTGAGCCATTGTCTGAGCTTGGAGGTGTAAGCATAGTTTACACATATATGAATGAGCTTGGTCGCCGGAAAGTAACTGTTGACGATTTTTGCACTTGTGCAAAAATGGGCAACTAGAAACTTTTTTACGATGGAAGGCATTGGTGAAGCATACCTAAGTTAAGGGAGTTTTGATATTATTGTTATTGTTGAGTTAGTTAATGATTACATGAAATCTGCAGCTATGTGTGTTGTTACAAACCATAACAAATCACATAGTCTACAATTTCATGACTATCTTCAGCAAAAGAACACAAGGTCCTGAAAGATAGTTGTGTTGTCTTGATGAAGACATTTAGTTATAGAATAGGTGAGATGTTAAGTTTTGGAAACAAACATAATTCAAGATTACAGAGATCAGAGTTCATTACTGGATATTACATGTTTTCTTAAGTTTCCTTCCTTCATGATTAAGACATTCAATTATATTACTGAGTTGTTTAGTTCATCATACAATCCATACAGAAAGCTAAAATGTAGAAAGAAATACACAACTCATTTTCAGAATTCAATGTTTTATTCATAAGGAATTTCAAATGTTCCCACACAAGCCATGGGATGTAACTAAAAAGTGAAGTACAACTACTGAAATAAGAGGTACACATGCATGAAAAAGAAAGTAAAGGAGTATGAGTGAACCCATCATTACCTTGAGGTTTGTCCTTCGGTTGATGCATCCTCATCTTTAGCTTTGTTCCCTCTTCATCTTCATTGTTGAAAGCACTATACCTAAAAATAGAAAAGAGAAAACTATTAGTTTATAAGCTCAGGGTACAATCCATATTCCTATATTGTCCTAATTTGTGCACATGGATCTCTAATAACAGGAGATATAGATTACTTGAAGATCAAATAAGTACACATGATTTACTCACTCAAAGAGAAATAAAGAGAAGAAAAGAAAAAAAATGGACATAAGAGAGGCCAAAAAGCCTAAATATTTTCTAACTGTTTTCTCGAGTGTGCAAATACAGGTTGCAGCCAAGAATAAATAAATCATGTCTTACAGTCCTCACTATGGATAAAGATTATAGAGTTCAATAACTTCTATCATATGGTACATGAAGCAGATGACTCATAAGCACATGATGGAATGAAGGAAGAATGTAACTCAAAGTTCAACAACTATTCTAGAAATAGAGGAAATTGTAGTATAGAACAGAGGAGAGAATTGCAGACAAGCACATGTTTCAGATTGCAACTGAAGGAGAAGAATCAGAATTTAAAAGTTGAAGTTAACTGGAAAGATAAGATTACAGTTGAAACATATTGAGAAAGAAATATGAAATTTTTTTGACAGGGCTTCGTCATGTAAAATGGACAATTAAATCTTTCCATCATGTTGTTTTAAATTAATACATACTTTTTAAAAGTTGTATGTAAATCAAATAAGTGATACAGAGAAGTAGGAAAGTATGCCATTATCAAGATAACAATTATTATGTTTCAGTTTCCAACAATAAATTAGATTCAATAGAAAAGTGATACATTCTGTTTTCTGAATTAGAAAGTACATCTATTACAGCTGAAACAGAAATAAAAGAAGGAAATTTGGGAAAATTTTAACAGGGCTTTGCCATGTAAAATGAACATTTATGACTTTTCCAGCATGCATATCAGAGCTGAAATAAAAGGAAATACACAATATAATGCAGAAAATAAATGGACAACACTTTTAGTCATCGGATTGAAGTACTTTGGAGCATTCATTATAGCTTAACAACTGAATAACATGAATTTTCAAGATAATCTAACAAGTTCAGCCATTTTAAATTGTAGTTTTCAGAATGAAGCATGTATGACAAGTGCATAAATAAATCAAGATGCTACATCACTTCTACAAAGTACAAGGGTAATTACAGTTACAAAAGATCTTCACCAGGAATGTGAACAAATGTTGCAACTCACAAATACAAATCTACAGGAGTGTCAGAAGTGTCGTTCTCACACAGGTCTATATCTATCCAGGAGAGAAGTTTTTTTTTTAGAAATAATGAGATGGAGGATGATTCAAATTTTTAAAGAATACAACTCAGCTCAAAGGATCAGTTCCAATAAGCACATCAAATACTTGTCCAAGCATGATACACTAATTACAAAGTAGAGTTCATGTAGAGTTCACAGTTTAATGATAGATTTCAAAAGTGCAAGTGATGGAGTTCTAAAGGCAGAAGAAACTAATCATATAAAGTACAATTATATAGTAAGGCTCAAAGAAGCAATCATGACGACCTAGTTTTGCAGTCAAAACCCCATGATATCTTCATAGAAAAGCAAATAAATGCCACAAAGTGAATAAATGCACAAATTATCCCGTGATATTAAATTATGGAAAACCCTTCTCAGGAACGTGCCAACAAAATAATGTAGAACCCAGATTTGGGGAGGAATAAAAGTTACAGATCTACAAATAACCCAAAACCCCAAAAAGAAGAAATTCATGGTAGAGTACATTATTTCAAGTTGAAGAGCAAAGTAAAGTTATAGATCTACATTTCAAAGACAACATGTAAGGGAGAATTCCATAATGACAGTGTTTCGAACTCACAAATCAGGACCAAATTTTTAGTTAAACATCTGACAAAAACACAGATCTACGAGTACCCACATTATAAAATGTACAGATATGAAGAAATGATGATGAATATAAAGAGTAAAGCCATCAAATAGGGTGGAAAGTAAAGACATACCCCTCAAATGATAAAATATTAGTGGTTCAAGAGCTAAAATGACCATGTTCAGGGTTTCGTAAATCTATTTACAGAAGAAATTGAGCTTCTAGATCGGTCATCAATGGCAACTCTCTTTTCTTTCAAGATAAAGCAAAAGGGTTTGCCTCAAATATAGTGGCCTGTGAAACTCAGACTCATCCACAAGTTCGAGATCAAAGCCTTCTTCAATGATGACATGCCGTGGCCAGGAGCAAGTCCTCTAGAGCTATGTGAAGGTTTCATAGGAACAAACAATACACGAGATCAAACTTCGAATCAGAGACATATGCATGCCCAGATCAAATGACACCACAGTGTGTTGAAAATCAAAACACCCATTGAAGATAAATATGGCTCAAACCAGGATTCAAAATTCACTTACCTTGTTATAATGGCTATAACGAGTTTAGGCTCAAAAAATCACGACCATGGCCGAACCATTCAAAAACGTCTAGTACGAACAGAGAAAACCCATCTTCAAGCCAAGAAGATTCGAACTAGAAATGGGGTGAAAACGACCTCCCAGAATGCAAGATACCCAACGTAAGAAATGTATGAATTTATACAGAGTTCCTTCATCATTTTTATGGCGAGCTTGAATAGAAATAGAGAATTCCAAAGCTCACTGTATAGACCATTCAAAGGAACTGAATCAAACTCTAGGAAAGAAAATATGGTGGCCATGATTGTACTGAGCAAAAAAATACACCTAGAGCCCCAAAATTGAATGAAAATCCTAGATAGAATTCGCTAGGGCTTCGCCCTCAAAGCTACACTAAAGGTGTCGAAACAAATTTTTGCCAGGGCTTCACCTGTAAGACAAAAAAAAAATGGAGTGATCATTGAGGTCAAATGAGCTTTACCACGAAGATCAAGAGTTAGGTTAGGTTTAAACTCAACCTCGGTCAAAAATCGACGGCCTGAAGATGTCCAGTACAGAGATCAAAGGATGATAATCGATCTCCATGTTTAATGCAAACCATCATGGTCACTTGCCAAAAACCGCATTAAAACCCAAGTGAAACCCTAAACAAAGATCAAGATCGATAGTTCACAAGAATCCAAGTGTGAGAATCAACGGTCATAGCCAATCATAGTGGCCAATGTATTTAAGATAAAGTGCCAGTGTAAAATGTGAAGGGGTGAGTCATCATGGAGAGGGGGTCAGCCCAAGTCATTTTCATTCAAACAAAAATCATTGCATTGACCGAGTAAGGTCTTAACATACACATTTGGATAATGATCACCAAAAGGTAAGCTTTGCCTTTTCCCCATGTTGCCATAATTTATTAATCGAAGGGGGTCGAATGATTAAACAATGATTATTATTCAGACCATGGTCTAAGAGACCCATGTATGTTATCAAAGGTGGCCGAATGTATTGTGGTGCCTTTTTTAAAGGTGCTCCTTATATTATTTCAAAACCAATAATGTGCTAAGTCCACAAAGGTGGTCAAACCAAAATGGAGGCTAGTGGTCAAGTGCAAAGTGGTCCCCACTAGTGGGAAGGTTAGAGATAATTTATAGTGTGGTATCCATGTGATCACTAGAAGACAAAACAAGTGTCAACATCAGAAACAAAGGTGGTCCCAATCAAGATAGATATTTGGATGAATTATTTTGCAAAGTATTGCAATTAGTGTAATTTATTATTCTCAATACATAGGAGTATTTTTGCATGCCTTCACAAAAGGACATATCAACAAGAGGACAAAATTTACATGAATAAGGAAAGAGACTTGTTTAGCAAGCAAGCTTATTATTAGAAAAATATTCACCTTTATTTTCTTAAAAATAGAACAATCAACTTTAGTTTGACTGTAATGTAATCAAGGCCATTAATGCCTATTTGTAATTGCATGTTCTATTTTTTTCCTTTATCTATTATTAAATAAAGGATAAAAATAGGATGCATGGGTGAGTACAAGCCTTAGACTATTTTTAGGAAGGGGTGAAATTTATTTTGCTATATATTGTGTGCTTTGGCAAAGCACAAAGGAGGAATTTTTGGATACAAGAGTACTGAAGCAATTTTTGCTAGTTTTGCCTTCTGAGTGTGAAGTATTTTCAGCCTTTCCAATTATTTGCAAACTTGTGTATGTTTCTATTAGTCATGTGAATGCAAATTCCCTGAACAATCATCTTACCCTGCTGCAAATTTAGTATTTTCTGCATAATTTTAATGTGCATGTTAACTTATCAGTGTTGTTGTGATATTTTCCCTCAGTACAAGTGTTTTCCCTTAATTATTCTGTAGAAAACTGTTGGTTCGTGCATCAAGAATCCTTCCCATATCAATTGTGCATATACTCAGTCAAAGCCCTCATATAAATTTGGTGTATCACCTTAGTTTTAATTCATTTTTTACAGCCATATTTCACTCTTAAACCCCATAAATCAGTTTAGGATACATTAATAAGGAACTGTCCTTGATACCAAAGACTCACCTCAAAATAGGTATACCCACATACCTGAGGTGTTTCCATTGTATCTACGAAAGAGAGAGATAAAATTTGCAAGCTTAGAACACCTGCAGCCATCTCTCTATAGGGCGCATTTTCGAGAGATAATAGTTTTTGAAACGCCCGGTGGGACAACGAATCAAATCTGCATGTAAGTTACAAATTCTACATCAGATCCACAACATATTTATAGCAAATCAAAAGTTACTTTTAGGAGCAAGCTACAACAATTTATTCTAAATATTTTATGATCTTTTGGTGACTTTGTAAAGCTAATTTCAGACCATTATTACAACATGTTCCATGCCTAAAGTGAATACAATATCATCGGTAAGAGAAATTCCTCTCGAGTTTGTTTCTTTACCTTTGAATTTTGCTAGAAGGAGAAGAGTTGGTAATACTTTACCTTATAATAGACTTGGTTTTGATAACCCTCCTCCTAACATTCAGTCGCCATGAATCAATTTCTCTATTAACATCCTAGTTTTTCCGATGGCAATCCAACCACCTAGAAATTTTTTGACCTTTACTAATGGCAGCCCATTAGTAATCCTAGTTTACCATGACATCCCTAATGCTGCCATGAAATTTTTTCCATCATTCATTGGTGAAAATTAGGTGACACCTACAGAGTACATTAAAGATGTCGCAGCCTTATGTGTAGTTCATAATATTACTCATGAGGATGTAGCTTTGAGACTTTTAGCTACATCTCTTAAAGGATAATCCTTGCAATGGTATAGAAATCTAGAGATTGGATGTATAAGAACTTGGGATGACTTAAGTGATAAATTGCTGAAATAATTTCAAGACAATTTAGATCATTTATCTCTTATAGAACAACTGTCTACTATTAAAAGATCTCCCAACAAATTTATGTCAAGTTTCAACATCCATTTTGCTAGAACTTGGGAAAGAATTCCAGCAAGTGTCAAGCCTCAAGTTGATCACTCTTTTCTTTATTATCTTAGGGCACTAAACAGTGATATTTCAACTATGATTCAGTTTATGGGAGGAGAGACTGTCGACACTAAAATTTTCCTCCGTAATTTCTATTTCATTAATGTATGTATTAGGAATATGATGTTGTTAAGTATAATTAGTAGTAGTGTCTGATAGAAGATAACGGTGCCGCCAATAATGTGGAGTACGGTAACAGTCAAAGTACAATAGGAATGTTGTAAAAAGTAAATATTTGTCGTAAGTGGTCCGGTAATGTTAAAATGTCAAAGTTTGGGTAATTAGAGAAGTAGGGTCTACGTGATTAGGAATTAGAAATATTATATTGGTAATAAGGACAAGGAGTGAGGTCATAAATATTTTTTGTATTTTATTTGTAAAAAGTCTAAAAATGTGGAACCCATGTAAAATGATAAGGTTTATCTTATCTTAGAAGATAAGCTTACATGTACAGATAAGAGTTAAGGTATGGAATATGATTTGTCAGAGTGGATTTCTTATCCTATCTTAGAGATAAGATGGATAAGCCTAGAAGTTCTATAAATAGAGAGGCCACCCCCCTCATTTAGCATAGAAGGAAGTAGTGAGAAATATTGTAGGAAGTGTGCGAAGGAAGCCATTAGTTTAAAGGTGTGTTGAAGAAGCCATTAAGAGGTGTAATTGTAAAGTTTCTCCCATAGTCTTGGTGAAAGGCAAGTGAAGTCAATAACACTTGAAGTACCTCATGGGTGAGATTGTAACAGTTTCATGTTAATATTATAATTTACTTTGATATTTCAGATTTGTCATCATTCCATCTTATCATAGTCGATGGTATTCTTGTGTTATGTTGTTGTTTTGTTTCCAGATTACATCCACCAAACTAAAGGCTGTGCATTAGTAAATAATCATAGCACGAGGAGTTCCCGGTGAAGAATTATCATAGTGCCGGATTGGTGATGACATTTTGGTTCCTTTGCCAGGACCATTCCTCATTGGTGGATTTTCTGGAGAGATATTCCCACTTAGTCAAAAATCAATTGGAGGGTAACCTTGTTTTTACTGTGTATAGTAGTTACCATGGTAAAGTCATTTTTGCCATGAATAGTAGTTACCATGGTAAAGTCATTTTTGCTGGAATAGTATTTACCGCAGTAAAGTCACTTTTTACCGTGAATAGTATTAACCGCAGTAACTTCACTTTTTACCGTGAATAGTATTTACCATATTAACTTCACTTTTTACCATGAATAGTGTTTACCACAGTAAAGTCAGTTTTTACTGCAGTAAGTCAAGTTTTACCATAATTTATCATGGTCATTTCTATTTTACTGTAGAAAGGTGTAAAGTCACTTTCTAGTATAGTGATTCTAATAATTTGTACACATAAGTCTTGTTGATTGTACTTGTGAGTTGGTATTTCACGGTGGTTACTTTTGAAAATGGGAAAGATTCCTGTTTTTTCAGCTCAATCTAATGAAGATGCTTCTTCTTTCATTCAAGAGTTTAAGCGATCTTGTATTTGTAATGGCCTTATAAGAAGGGAACAATGGACTGAATTTTTTCCTACCTTTTTGGATGGTTCATCACTTAGGTGGTTTGAAACACTAGGTGATAATGTGAAAAATTCATGGGATTTATTAACTGAAAGTTTTCTTGAAGAATTTGGTGAACAACAGAAATATGCAGATCTCATGATCGAGATCACAAAGCTATCCCAAGGAGAGAAGGAGAAGATAAGGGATTATCATGCTCGTGTTCTAGAGCTAAGGAGGAAGCTCGATGCCCAGATCCGGAAGGAAGGATTAGCGGATGGGTTGATGAATGGTGTGGATAATCTCCTCTGTAAGCACTTCATTCTTGGGATGAAGCCAGAGATCAGACAACGAGTGAAGTATGACTGCCCAGCTACCATTGAACAAGCAAAGGAGATTGCAAGAAGGCAAGAAGAAAGCATGGAAGAGGAGCCCAAAGAAATTGTTGCTAAAGTAGAGCCTACACCAGCACCTTTGGTCCAGAATCCACAACCACTCCCGGTGACCACAAATATTTCTCCTAGTACATCTACTGAGTATGAAGATCTGCTCAAAAAGATGGGTCAGTTAACTATTAATCTTCTTCAAGGAAAGGAATTTAGTTCTCAGGGAGGAGATAGAGGTCCAAAAAGAAATATTTCTGAAGTTGTTTATTATGGTTGTTATAAAAAGGGTCATTATAAGTATAATTGTCTAGATAGAGCTTCTACATCTGGTAAAGGAGATAATGATAAAGGAAAAGCACCTGTGAATTCTTTTGATGTAGTAGATAAGAGCAGAAATAATGAAGTAGATGTGTTTGTAACAAAAAGAAAGAAAGAAAAAGATAATCAAGATGGAAATGATCCTAAGAAGATGAAAGAAGAAACTAGTAAGAAACATAGGAGAAGAAAGTTGGGTGTGCAGGATTTTTTAATTTCACAGGGGCAAGGACCATACTCCATCTTGGAAGATCAGTCCAAAAGGCCTGCAAATATTACATATGGTCAACTCTTGGCTATGTCTTCTGAGAAGAGGCGGGAGTTGCGAGGTGGACTCAATGATCGAAGAAGGAAGGAGGTTGAGGTCCCTATTTTGGAGGTAGAGGTAGATCCCTATGCTCCACAAGCTGAGGTATTATGTAATGGTATTTCAATTCATGATGTCTTAGTTGATGGAGGTGCTGTAGTTAATGTAATGACCGAGTCTATAATGAATATGTAGGATTTAAAATTTCATCGCCCCTCAACACTTATGTTAAGGTCATTAAATAAAGGAAAACCTAAACCAGAAGGTGTTAGTTTCAAATGCGGCAATATCTGTTATGGGTGTTGTATGTATGGTATACTTTCAAGTGATGATAAATGGTATTATTACATACCGAATATTATTGGAAAGGCCATGGCTAAGGAGATTTCATGCAAGAAACTACTGGAATGAAGGATTCATGACACTTGGATGTGGAAGAGAGAGGGTGAAGATAAACGTGATCCCTCGGTATCATAAGGTATAACCTATGGATTCAAGTGATGAAATTAATTATTGGACATCCTATGATTACTCTAGTACCAGTGAAGTGGACACTAGAAGATGAAGAAAGTGAGGTTGATGTTTAAGTCATGGATATCCTTCTAGTCACACCGACTCATGAACCCATAAAATTATCTGAAGAATAAATTAATGATCATCTCCAACAAATAAATATTGGTGATGTTGTGATGGAGAGTGAGAAGGAATCCTACCTCCATCTCTTTCGAAGGTACATACACCTATTCACTTTTGATTACAAGGAACTCTGTCAAGTAAGTTGGGTAGAACATTCTATTGATCTTGTAGATGGTGCTAAGCCCATAAAGCAAATACCATATAGAATGAATCCTAATTTTTCCAAGACTTTAAAAGAAGAAATAGATAAGTTGCTTGATGCAGGATTCATATTTACTATGGAGAATTTAGAAAAGGTTTCACCCATTGTGATCTCAATAAAAAATAATGGAAAGCTACGCACATTTTTCTTGATTATAGGAAGCTCGACAAGGAAATAATGAAATATCATTACCCTATTCCATTCTCATATTAGATCGTGGATGAAGTAGATGGTCAGGAGTGCTATAGTTTTGCTGATGGATATAACGGATATAATCAATTTCATATAGCGGAGAAATATCAGCTAAATACGATGTTCACCACTCCTTGGAGAACATTTTCTTATAGATTTATGCCTTTTGGGTTTTGTAATGCTCTGGAAACATTCCAACGTTTGATAAATAGGGTGTTTGAGCCTTACATTGGAAACTTCGTTAGATTATTTATGGATGATTTTTACATCTGTGGGAGCAAGATGGACCACCTACACTAAATGGAGACAACATTTCAAAGGTTATATGAAGAACAAGGCCTCACAAAACCCTACAAAGTGTGTCTTTGGATGTTCTAAAGGTGTTTTTGTTAGATCATGTTCTATCCAGAGATGGTATTAGTACTGAACCTGATAAAGTTTCAAAAATGAAAGAGTTACCATTTCCTATGAATAGAAGTAAGTTGAGATCATTTTTAGGCCATGTGGGTTACTATAGAAGGCTCACCAATAATTTCTCAAAGATTACATAACCACTAACCCAGTTCTTGAAGAAGGAAGTTACTTATGAAATAAGCAAGAAGGTGTATGAAGATTTTGAACAACTGAAGGAATCTTTGGTGTCTTCATCTATTTTGGAATAATCCAGACTAGAGCAAGCCATTCATTATGTATACTGATGCTTTAGATGTAGCACTAGGAAGTACTCTAAGCCAAAATGATGAAAATCATAATGATCATCCAGTTTACTTTGGGAGTAGACAAATGAGAAGTGATAAGGTAAATTATACTGTAACTAAAAAAGAGGGTCTAGCTATCATTTTTTCTATTAAAGAAGTGTAGAAATTATTTGCTAGGGTAAAATTTTATAGTTGTAACAGATCTTCAGTCTCTAAAATTTATTGTAAATAAGCCTAACCCATCAGGGAGGATAACAAGATGGAATAATTTTGCTACAAGAATTTGAATTTGATATTATAGATAGGACAGAGAAAGAAGCATGTCATTGTATATGTACTCTCTCAAGCCTATGATTGCTTAGGTTCATCTTGTGATGATGATGATTTCCCCCGATGCAACCTTGTTATCCCTTGACACAATCCCTAGTGAATACATAGATATTAGGAATTATTTGAATGAATTAAAGTTTCCTGATGGTGCCAATGCAAAGACTAAGAGGAAGATTACTCAAGTGAATCATTCATATTTTATTCTGCATGGAGTATTATTTTGAATAGGACATGATCGACAGTACATGAGGACAGTTAGATGTGATCAAGGGAAGGAGCTGATAGAAGAATTCCACAATGGTACATCTGGAGGAAACTTCTCTAGATAACTCACAACAAGAACGATCTTAGATGCAGGTTATCACTGGACCACTCTTTTTAGATATTGTTATAATTATTGTAAGACATGTGATATTTTTCAAGCACATGGCAACTGTAAGACTTCATCAGCTCCATTATGCCCTATTCTTCCACTTCATCCCTTTGAAAAGTGGGGGAATAGATATTATAGGTCCACTTCTAACTACCTCACGCCAACAAAAATTATATTATAGTTGCCAAAGATTATTTAATCAAGTGGGTTGAAGCTAGGCCATTCAAAACAAATTCCATAGATGAGGTGGCAAGGTTCATATATGAATGCATTGTCACTAAATTTAGTTGTCCATTAGAAATTGTAACAGATCAAGGAAGCCACTTCATTCATGAGGCAGTAGTAGAAGCCCTAGTCAACAAATTTTCTATTAAACACAAGAAGGCAACAACATACAAGCCAAGCACAAATGGATAGGTGGAACGGACAAATTTTTTGTTGTGTCAAATTCTAGTAAAAGATACAGCCTTGTAAGTACATAAGTGGGATAAAAAGATTCATGCAGCATTATGGGCATATAGGGGCAACATCAAAGTCAGTAACATGATACTCCCCATTTCAGTTGGCTTATAGCATTGATTCAGTTCTTCCTATTGATTTTGATATTCCCGCGGTCAGAGTAATGAAAAATGAAAGAATGGATGAAAGTGATTCAGTAAAAGAAAGATTGGTACATATTCATTTTCTAGAGGAAATGAGGGAAATAGTGAAGGATATAAGCTATAAGAAGAAAATGAAGCAAAAGGAATACTTTGATCAAAAGATCCGTTGGTCTCAGACATTTCATGTGAATAACTTGGTTCTAGTATATGATTCTAGTTACAAAAAAAGAAGGCAGATAAAATTTATCCCCAAATGGATGGGGCCCTACAAAATCGCAGCTATGCATGAAAATGGTACGTATCGACTGGAGGAATTAGATGGCACTCCCATTATGGAATGGGTCAACCATGACAATTTAAATATTTTCCAAGCACTAGAATAGAATCTACTCCAAGGATGGACTAGAAGCTAAGAAGGGGGAAGATGTCGATACTAAAAAATTTTCCTCCATAATTTCTATTTCATTAATGTATGTATTAGGAATAGGATGTTGTTAAGTATAATTAGTAGTAGCGACCGATAGAAGATAATGGCGCTACCAGTACGATGCACGCCATCAATAATGTATAGTACGGATAATAATCAAAAGTATAATAGGTATGTTGTGCTAAAAAATAAATAGTTGTCGTAAGTGGTTCAGTAATATTAAATTGTTAAAGTTATGGGGTAAGAAGAGAAGTGGGGTCTACATTATTAGGAATTAGAAATATTATATTGGTAATAAGGACAAGGAGTGAGGTCATAAATATTTTGTATATTTCATTTTTAAAAAGTCTAAAAATGTGAAACGCATGTGAAATGATAAGGTTTATCTTATCTTAAAAGATAAGCTTACATGTATAGATTAGAGTTAAGGTATGGAATATGATTCGTCAGAGTAGATTTCTTATCATATCTTAGAGATAAGGTGGATAAGCCTAGAAATTTCTATTAATAGAGAGGCCACCTCCCTCATTTAGTGTAGAAGGAAGTAGTGATAAATATTATATGAGTAAGTGTGTAAAGGAAGCCATCAGTTTGAAGGTGTGTGTTGAGGAATCCATTAAGAGGTGTAATTATGAAGTTTCTCCCATAGTTATTATTGGAAGACAAGTAAAGTTAGTAACACTTGAAGTACCCTCATAGATGAGATTGTAACAATTTCATGTTGATATTATAATTTAAACTTTGATATTTCAGATTTGTCATCATTCATTCATATCATAGTCAATGGTATTCTTGTGTTATGTTTGTTTTTGTGTTTCTATATTACATCCACTGAACTAAAACCTTTGCATTAGTAAATAATCATAGCACGAAGAGTTTCCCGGTGGAGAATTATCATAGTGCTGGATTGTTGATGACAAGTGCAACACTGAGACACAGTAGCATACATTTTTTAGTCTTTTTCAAGCATGGACTTTTCAATGGCCAGTTAAAATAGTTTTAAACTCTAGCCAAGATGGTGAATGTGCGCTTGTTTTGGGACTCACTTTGGCCTTTAACTCTAAAGTTGTACTGAAGAGAAACGTGGAGGCCTCTGCTGGTGCTTAGACTCTTGAATGTACCATTTCCAACTTTTTTGGGATTCAGACCACGCAGAGAGCCTATTTCTTATCATGGGGATTCCTCCTTTGTGGTAGCTTTGATGTTGCACCATTGAGACACATGGATGCTTCTGATGACCCTTTTATAGCTTAGCCAACTCAGGCCTCGAGTGAACAAATTATATGTGCTTCCTTGGTGGGTCCCCCATTGTTGATTCCAGAATTACAATTCACACGGGGATTTTGAGTTTCACTGTTCTCTCTCACTCCTGGAATTGCATCGGGCTAACACATAGTCAGCCTTTCACAAGTCTGCTACTTTCCTTAGGGTTAGCAAAACATTCTGGATTAGCCATTGCCAAACTTGTTTGTAACCTGATTGCTAGTTTTTATTTGCAGGCTTGCTATGACTAAACCAACTACTTAATTTTCTTCTGTGTAGGGTCGTGTTTGATTAATTTTTTCTAAGGGGAAAAATTGGTCAATAAGTCCCAGTTAATATGGCTACAGAACAGAGTGGTGTCAAACCTTGAAATTATCCTCATACAGCTTGCATGTTTCCCAAATTCTTTTCTGATAATAAGTCTTGTTGCACAACCTCAACCCGAGACATTTGTACATGCCATCAAATGGAGGGTGGGCAGAAAGAAAATCATTTTCAGTAAAGTACCTGATCATAACTTATTCAGTTTTAGTGAGGAATGATTTCTTTACAGTCAATAATTGGTCTCAAGGGAAAGGCCCAGAAAAGTTAGAAATAGACAGAATGGGCTTATATCTTCCCTATATGTCACTGATAAGAAAACAACAACTACAGGAAAAAATCAAGTTATCAATTTTTGTTGTTTGGCTCAAATAATAACAAGTGTTCCAGCTGATAAAGACCAGAAAAAGAACACATATAACCTGATCGAATAAGACTATTTATACCTTAGATATCTAAAAGTAGCTGAAGCAAAATCAGGTTTTGCTAAAGCCTAGGCTATAAGATAGTAGATTATGTTTCTAAAATAGTTGCTTCTTTCAACATTGTTTATGTAATGAAAAATCATAACATTAACATCTCAATATGGGATGATCTAAGTATTCCTAGGACAATAAGAGTTACTCTCTCATGAACTTGATAAGCTATAAATTTATTCAAATACTAATAGAAAAAGAAAGTTCATAAGGCAGATATGGTCCTTGGAACGTAATGGAACAAGACAACATTAGAGGAGTTAAGTGGATGGTTCAAAAAAATTTCAATGCCCGTGACATAAAGAAACCACCATAATTTTATTTTTCACAGATTATTGGGGAACATCTAGTTTAAAATAATGCATGGTTGATAACGGCATAAGCAACATAGTTATGCCAAAAGTGATTACAAAAAAATTGGGTTTGCAGTATGAGCCTATACAGAAAGGGAATGTGGTACAGCTTGACGGAACTACAACTATATACAGTTTGTGTCATTAAAAATTTAGAATTAATGTTACACAGCTTGCTCAAATTTTTCCATTCTGTAAGATATAACTGATTGCAGATTTGCCTACCTATTTTTCCTTATATGCTTATCTAAATACTTCAACAGCAAAAAGTAGGAGGTTATCTCTCTTCAGATTTATCCTTCTTATTTTTTACTACTCGTCACAACACCAAACTTGCTATTAATTCTGAACCCATTTTCCATATTTCATATAGAGTCTCACACTTCTACTGTGGTAGTTAATTATGCAACCCTAGACCAATTTGATTTCGATAAGGTAACTCAGGTTTTAGAATTAGATGTTGTTTCTAATCATGTTTCTGGATGAAAAGACACATGAAGAACATGCTCACTCGTTATCCTTTCAAAGAATTTGAAGAACACCTATGTTAGGTGTGTATTGCATTCATGAGGAAAAAACACCAATTCCCTTACTATCTGAAATAGAAGTTGCAGCAGAAGGGATTTGAAAGCTTCATTTTTATGGAGCTAAGAACAAATAAGGGACAAGGAGTAGGTTTGATGCTCACTTCCCCAATGAACGAAAGTTATTTTTCAACTTTGAGTCTCCAATTTTTGTGTACTTGCAATGTATTTGAATACGAAGTCATTAATTCATTTCCTACTTTGGGCCAAAAAGAGAGGTATCAGCGTGTCTATGGAAATTTTTGGTGACTCCATGAGTTGGTTATCGACTCAAGTAATACAATTTCAATGTTTGTAAGAATCCACTAATGGAGTCTTATAGACATAGAGTTTCAAACTGAATGGAATATTTTGAATGCTATTAACATTTAGTCCATTCCTAGAGCTATAAAATAGAGCATGCAGATAGACTTGTAGTGAGTTGCGTGCTAGTTTTGAAGTGCTGGGAACAAATTAAAAACAGAACAACATTTGGCCTCACATAAAAATTATTGTCAAGCCTTCTATACATGATAATGATTTGAAGTTGGACAAGTTTTTTGAAAATGATAAACGAATTTACAGGTTTTTGCAGCAACAAGATAAATTTTCTGCATAGAAATTCAGTATAAATTACAACACTTATATGGTGACTAGATTGTCCAGTTGAAGACAAATAAATTGCCTCAAGGTCTTGGTCATATTGGAAGACATCTTCATATAGTGATAATCAGTTAAGGAGAGTCAAGAATAAGATGTCAACACATGCTGATAATTATGAAGAGATCTAAGTTGATGAAGGAAAAAAATTGTTTCTTGGAAAGGTATGTTCTCTAGCCAAAAAACATTCCTTTATTAATATTTGCAAGGAATTTAAGGATGTTTTCACTTGGAAATACCAAGACCTGAAAGGGTTTGATCCCAGTTTAGCACAGCATACTATCGAATTACAACCAAATTTTAAACCAATTAGGCAAAAGAAGAGGCCTGTAAATCCCAAAAGTTTTATTTGTATGATTCATCTAGTCATGTTGAAGGTTACAAGAGGAAGAATTGAGTGGTGTGCTTCAGCTATAACGAGGTTGGTCATGTTGTAAGAGAATGCGACTATGGTTTTTCAAGGCTAAATAAGAGGACTTGAGGTCCTAGAGTGCAAGAAATAAGATTTCAGTGGTTAATAATGCATGATAACAATCTAAGAAGGACTTGGGAGCCTAAGAAGGACAATGGTGTCTCATCAAGAGCAGGTATGGATGACAGGAAAAATATGACCCAGAGATCAGATTTGAAACAAGGTGAAGAAGGAGATTCTCAAGTTTCCAAGAAGGTTTGGGACCTTCTTAGGTATTTCTTCTAGATCCTCCATGGTGTCATAGGCCTCTACTATTTTTCTTAGAGGTATATCAGTTCATGTGAAGCATTAGAGTGAGGGGGAGATGTATATGTCTATGTGTATCTCCTCCATGGTGTTGATGTATGTTATTTATAGTCCTTAAGCATGTTTTTGTGGTTGATAATGTTATGAATGGAAAGGTTGTTAGTCTGGTTGTCTCTAGGCAGTGTATGAGTATGTTCTCGAGGTTGTGTCTTCTCTGTCATGTTGTGTGTATGTTAGGGATGACTCAATTTGTGTAAAAGTTATGTTGATGTGTCTTAAGAGGTCTATTGTGTCGTGAAATTCATGTAAAATTCCTTCTTTTTTTATGAGTCAGTGGTTAGAGTTGATGGAAGAGTCTAAGGTCTATGTTATCTCATGTTGTTTAATCTAATAAAAAAATGGAGTGTCATGAGTTTTTCATAATCTATAAGTACATGAATCAAGTATGTCTACAAGTGTAAGATGTATGTGAAGCTATGAAATTACCTTAGAAGGTTGTTGAAGTCATACCAAGAAGTATTTTCAAATGTCAAAAGTGTATCGGTCTGTATATGTGTCAAAGGAGGTGTTTCAATGTCATCAACTGGGATAGCTCATGGTATGTCATGGTGTCATGTTTCAAATGTACTAAAGGATGTTCAAGAATCATGAAGGAGAGATGAAAAAATAATGAGTCATAAAATATGATGACTTGCTCAGACCATCATTTAAAGATGGCATGTGGCAGTATTTTAAAGGTTGATAAGTGAAAACTAACATGGTTTCATGGATATAAGTGGTATTTGTGACACTTCATCAAAAATTGAGTCTCAGGTCGTTAGAAGATGTTGATATAGAGTTTGTAGCCAAATTTGAGTCCTTGAAATCAAAGCTTGTGCAATTTAAGTAAATTTTATCCTAATTTTTTATAAGGAGAAGTATGAAAGATAAACTATTGTTGAAGGTGTAGACACCAACACCAAAATTTGGTATCACTACCCTTTATTGCTCGAGTGTGCATCTTTCACCATGGTCCTATCTAGACCCATTTTAATTTAATTTATTTCTTTAATTTAAACTCCCATCCATTAGCCCAACACTTTTAATTAGTAATTAATATTAATTAATCTCCATTAGATAATTATATTTAATTACCTTTCTTTTTAGGATTCTTTTATCCCTAACCACCTAAATCCACATCCCTACGTTTTTTCTAGTTTTTATCTAACCCATATTTATCTCCTTTATTAGTGTAGGATTTATTTTCCTTGCTTTATTTCTCAGATCAAATGGATGAAACTGGATTTTCCAATGTTTAAACTTGGATGTACTATACCCTAATCCTTCTTCTATTTTCCTCTCCCACCGTTCAAATTTAGTAGGGTTTTGAGGTTCTCTATTTTTCGAAGGAGACATGGGGGTGAAAAGTAGATGGGGCCTTGTTTTCATTCCCATCCATATTTTCCCGTAGGTTTCATTGACTTTCGGAATTATTGTGCATAATGCTTTAGCCCTTTCTAAACTCGAGATCAGATTTTTTGGAGAAATTACTTCCCTTATTCTCACGGAAACAGTAAGGAGTTCCCACCTCTTTGAGCATCCTTCATAAATTCCTTCAAATTTTCCCTCCTCATAGGACGTGAAGGTATCAATACTCTTTTGCAAAATGATAGTGTGTATTAAATCTCTCATCAAAGGCATGAGTTATAAAATGTGTGAGGAAGGAAGAGGGTTTTTCATCACCAATCTGACACTATGATAATTCTCCACCAGAAACTCCTCGTGCTATGATTATTTACTAATACACAAATTTTAGTTTGGTGGATGTAATCTGGAAACACAACAACAAACATAACACAAGAATACCATAGACTATGATACTAAAAGAATGATGACAAATCTGAAATACAAGGTGTAAAATGTATTATATCAACATGAAATTGTTACAATCTCAACCATGAGGTACTTCAAGTGTTACCAACTTCACTTGCCTTTCAACAATAACAATGGGAGAAACTTCACAATTACACCTCTTAATGGCTTCTTTAACACACCTTCTAAATGATGGCTTCCTTCACACACTTTCTTATACAATATTTCTCACTACTTCCTTCTATGCTAAATGAGGGGGGTGGCCTCTCTATTTATAGAACTTTTCAGGCTTATCCACCTTATCTCTAAGATAGGATAAGAAATCTACTCTGATGAATCATATTCCATACCTTAACTCTTATCTTTACATGTAAGCTTATCTTTTAAGATAAGATAAACCTTATCATTTCACATGGGTTCCACCTTTTTAGAATTTTTACAAATAAAATACACAAAATATTTATGACATCACTCCTTGTCCTTATTACCAATATAATATTTCTAATTCCTAATCATGTAGACCCTACTTCTCTACTTACCCTAACTTTGACATTTTAACATTACTGAACCACTTATGAAAAATATTTACTTTTTACCACAAAATTCCTATTGTACTTTGATTGTTACCATACTATACATTATTGGCGGCGTCATACTAGCAACACCATTTTCTTCTATCAGAAGCCACTACTAATTATAGTTAACAACATCCTATTTCTAATACATACATAATGAAATAGAAATTACGGAGGAAAATTTTAGTGTCGACATCTTCCCCCTTCCTAGCTTCTACTCTGTCCTCAGAGTAGACTATTCTAGTGCTTGGAAAATATTTAACTTGTCACGGTTGACCCATTTCGTAATGGGAGTGCCATCCAATTCCTCCAGTCGCTATGTACCATTTTCATGCATAGCTACTATTTTGTATGGAGCCCATCCATTTGGGAAGAAATTTTCTCTACCTTCTTTTTTTGTATCTAGAATCATATACTAGAACCAAGTCATTCACATGAAATGGAAACCAATGGATCTTTTGATCAAAGTATTCCTTCTGCTTCATTTTCTTCTTATAGCTTGTATCCTTTGCTATTTCTCTCATTTCCTCTAGCAAATGAAGATGTACCAACCTTTCCTTTATCGAATCACTTTCATCCATCCTTTCATTTTTCATGATTCTTATAGTGGGAATATCAAACTCAATAGGAAGAACTGGATCAATGCCATAAGCCAACTGAAATGGGGAGTATCCTGTTGCTGACTTTGATGTTTCCCTATATGCCCACAATGCTGCATGAATCCTTTTATCCCACTTATGTACCTGTAAGGTTGCATCTTTTGCTAGAATTTGACACAACACAAAATTTATTTGTTCCACCTGTCCATTTGTGCTTGGCTTGTAATTTATTTCCTTCCTGTGCTTAATAGAAAAATTGTTGACTAGGGCTTCTACCACCTCATTAATGAAGTGGCTTCCTTGATCTATTACAATTTCTAATAGACAACCAAATCTGGTGACAATGCGTTCATATATGAACCTTTCCACTTCATCCATGGAAGCTATTTTCAATGGCCTAGCTTCAATCCACTTGGTTAAATAATCTGTGGCAACTACAATATACTTATTTTGGCATGGGGTAGTTGGAAGTGGACCTACAATATCTATTCCCCACTTTTCAAAGGGACCAAGTGGAAGAATAGGGCATAATGGAGCTGATGAAGTCTTACGGTTCCCATGTGTTTGACAAATATCACATGTCTTACAATAATTATAGTAATCTCTAAAAATAGTGGGCTAGTGATAACCTGCATCCAAGATCCTTCTTGATGTAAGTTTCCCAGAGAAGTGTCCTCCACATGTACCATTGTGGAATTATTCTATTAGATCCTTCCCTTGATCACATCCAACTTGCCCTCTTGTACTGTCCATCAGGTCCTATTTGAAATAATACTCTATGTAGAATAGAATATGGATGACTGGCTTGAGTAATCTTCCTCTTAGTCTTTACATTGGCACCATCAGGAAACTTGAATTCATTCACATAATTCCAAATATCTATGTATTCACTAGGGATTGTGTCAAGGGATAACAATGCTGCATCTGAGAAATCATCATCATCACAAGATGAACCTAAACCATCATAGGCTCGAGAGAGTGCATTTGCATTGACATGTTTCTTTTCTAGCCTATCTATAATATCAAATTCAAATTCTTGTAGAAAAATTATCCATCTTGTTATCCTCCCTGATGGGTTAGGCTTATTTACAATATATTTTAGAGCCTGATGATCTATTATAACTATGAACTTCTACCCTAGCAAGTAATTTCTAAAATTTTTTACAGCAAAAATGATAGCTAGAGCCTCTTTTTCAGTTACAGTATAATTTACCTCAGCACTGCTCATTTGTCTGCTCCCAAAGTAAACTGGATGATCATTCCCATTTTCATCATTTTGGCTCAGAGTAATTCCTAGTGCTGCATCTGAAGCATCAGTATACACAATGAATGGCTTGCTCCAGTTTGGATTCTTTAAAATAGGTGAAGACACCAAAGCCTCCTTCAGTTGTTCAAAAGCTTCATGTGCCTTCTTTCTTGGTTCATAAGTAACATCCTTCTTCAAGAACTAGGTTAGTGGCTGTGCAATATTTGAGAAATTCTTGATGAACCTTCTATAGTAACCCACATGGCCTAAAAATGATCTCAACTTACTTCTATTCATAGGAAATGGTAACTCTTTGATTTTTAAAACTTTATCAGGATCAGTACCAATACCATCTCTGGATACAACATGCCATAACAAAACTCCTTTAGAACATCCAAAGACACACTTTGTAGGGTTTAGTGAGGCTTGTGCTTCATCTAACCTTTGAAATGTTGTCTCCATCTGGTGCAGGTGGTCCATTTTGCTCCCATAGATGTAAAAATCATCTAGAAATACTCTGATGAAGTTTCTAATGTAGGGTTCAAACACCCTATTCATCAAGCGCTGGAACGTTGCCAGAGCATTACATAACCCAAAAGACATAACTTTATAAGAAAACGTTCCCAAGGAGTGGTGAACGTGGTCTTCAGCTGATCTTTCTCTGCTATATGAACTTGGTTGTATCTGCTATATCCATCAACAAAACTATAGCACTCCTTGGCCTAGCTACTTCATCCAAGATCTGATTTGAGAATGGAAGAGGGTAATGATCCTTCTTTGTTGCCTTTTTGAGCTTCTTATAATCAACACAAATGCGTAGCTTCCCATTATTTTTTATTGAGATCACAATGGGAGAAACCCATCCTGAATTTTCCACAGTAAATATGAATCCTGCATCAAGCAACTTATCTATTTCTTCTTTTACAGTCTTGGAAAAATTAGGATTCATTCTATATGGCATTTTCTTTATAGGATTAACACCATCTACCAGCTCAATAGAATGTTCTACCCAACTTACTTGAGGGAGTTCCTTGTAATCAAAAGTGAATAGGTGTATGTACCTTTGAAAGAGCTGGAGGTAGGATTCCTTCTCACTCTCCATCATAACATCACCAATCTTTATTTGTTGGAGACAATCATCAATTTATTCTTCAGATAATTTTATGGGTTCATGAGTCGGTGTGACTGGAAGGATATCCATGACCGAAACATCAACCTCAATTTCTTCATCTTCTATGTCCACTTCACTGGTACTAGAGTAATAAGAGGATGTCTAATCATTAGTTTCATCACTTGAATCCACAAGTTCTGCCTTATGATGCCGAGGGATCACATTTATCTTCACCCTTTCTCTATGACGTCCAAGTGTCATGAAGCCTTCATTCTAGTAGTTTCTTGCATGAACTCTCCTTAGCCACAACCTTCCTGACAACATTGGGTACGTAATAGAACCATTTTTCATCACCTAAAATTCTACCACACATACAACACCCATAACAGATATTGCCACATTTGAAACAACACCTTATGGTTTAGTTTTTCCCTTATTTAATGACCTTAACATAAGTGTTGAGGGGTGATCAATTTTTGAAACCAACATATTCATTACTGAATTGGTCATTACATTAACTAGAACACCTCCATCAACTAAGACATCATGAATTAAAATACCATTACATAATACCTTAGCTTGTGGAGCATAGGAATCCACCTCTGCCTCTAAAATAGGGGACCTCAACCTCTTTCCTTTGTCGAACATTGATTCCACTTCACAGATTCCACCTCTTCTCAGAAGACATAGCCAAAAGTTTGACCATATGTAATATTTATAGGCCTTTTGGAAAAATATTCTAAGATGGAGTACGGTCCTTGCCCCTATGAAATAAAAAAATCTTGCACACCTTACTTTCTTATCCCTTGTTTCTTACTAGTCACTCCTTTCATCTTCTTAGGATCATTTCCATATTGGTTATCTTTTTTTTTCTTTCTTTTTGTTACAAACACATCTGATTCATTATTTATGCTCCTATCTACTACATCAAAAGAATTCACAGGTGTTTTTTCTTTATCGTTATCTCTTGTACCAGATGTAGAAACTTTATCTGGATAATTATACTTATAATGACCCTTTTTATGACAACCATAACATACAACTTCAGAAATATTTCTTTTTGGACCTCTATCTCCTCCTTGATAACTAAATTCTTTTCCTTAAAGAATATTAATAGTTAACTAGCCCATCTTCTTGAGTAGATCTTCATACTCAGTAGATGTACTAGGAGAAAAATTTGTGCTCACTGAGAGTGGTTATGGATTCTGGATCAAAGGCGTCAGTGTAGTCTCTACCTTAGTAAAAATTTCTTTAGGCTTTTCTTCCATGCTTTCTTCTTGCCTTCTTGCAATCTCCTTTGCTTGTTCGAGGGTCGTTGGGTGGTCATAATTTACTCATTGTTCTGATCTATGGCTTCATCATAAGAATGAAGTGCTTACAGAGGAGATTATCCATGCCATTCATCAACCCATCTGCTAATCCTTCCTTTCAGATCTGGGCATCGAGATTCCTCCTTAGCTCTAGAACACGAGCATGATAATCCCTTATCTTCTCCTTCTCTCCTTGGCATAGCTTTGTGACCTCGATCATGAAATCTACATATTTTTGTTGTTCACCAAATTCTTCAAGAAAACTTTTAGTTGATAAATCCCATGAGTTTTTCACATTATCACGCAGTGTTTCAAACCACCTAAGGGATTAACCATCCAAAAAGTTTAGGAAAAAATTTAGTCCATTGTTCCCTTCTTATGAGGCCATTACAAATGCAAGATTGTTTAAATTCTTGAATGAAAGAGGAAGCATCTTCATTAGATTGGACTGAAAAAATAGGAATCTTCCCCATTTTCAAAAGTAACCACAGTGAAATACCAACCCACAAGTACAATCAACAAGACTTATGTGCACAAATAATTGGAATCACTATAATAGAAAGTGACTTTACACCTTTCTACAGTAAAATAGGAATGACCATGGTAAACTATGGTAAAACTTAACTTAATGCGGTAAAAACAAACTTTACTGTGGTAAACACTATTCACACTAAAAAGTGAAGTTACTACGATAAATACTATTCACTGTAAAAAGTGACTTTACTACGGTAAAAAGTGACTTTACCATGGTAACTACTATTGATTTCTGACTAAGTGGGAATATCTCTCCAGAAAATCCACCAACGAGGAATGGTCCCGGCAACGGAGAAAAAATGTCATCACCAATCCGGCACTATGATAATTCTCCACCGGGAACTCTTCATGCTATGATTATTTACTAATGCATAACTTTTAGCTTGGTGGAAGTAATCTGGAAACACAACAATAGACATAACACAAGAATACCACAGACTATGACATAAAAGAATGATGACAAATCTGAAATACAACTTTAAAATGTATTATTAACTTGAAATTGTTACAATCTCATCAATGAATTACTCCAAGTGTTACCAACTCCACTTTCCTTCTAACAATAACTATGGGAGAAACTTCACAATTACACCTCTTAATGGCTTCTTTAACACACCACCTAAATGATGGCTTCCTTCACACACTTTCTTATATAATATTTCTCATTACTTCCTTCTATGCTAAATGAGGGGGGTGGCCTCTCTATTTATAGAACTTTCAAGCTTATCCACCTTATCTATAAGATAGGATAAGAAATTTACTCTGACGAATCATATTCCATACCTTAACTCTTATCTTTACATGTAAGCTTATCTTTTAAGATAAGATAAACCTTATCATTTCACATGGGTTCCACCTTTTTAGACTATTTACAAATAAAATACACAAAATATTTATGACATCACTCCTTGTCCTTATTACCAATATAATATTTCTAATTCCTAATCATGTAGACCCTAATTCTCTACTTACCCTAACTTTGACAATTTAATATTACCAAACCACTTACGACAAATATTTACTTTTTACCACAACATTCCTATTGTACTTTGACTGTTACCGTATTGTACATTATTGGCGGTGACGTACCGGTAGTGTCGTTATCTTCTATCAGATGCCAACACTAATTATACTTAACAACATCCTATTCCTAATACATACATTAATGAAATAGAAATTACGGAGGAAAATTTTAGTGTCAACAGATCTAGAGCGCTTGTCTGATATGGTATCAGAGTGATTCTGGTGATATGTTTCTCATTATTGAGTTATTTGTAGTTTTCGAATACTTCATTTTTGAAACTAACAATTCATGTGCAAATATATCTGACTCCATCTTAGTTCTTTATGGTTGTGATTTTTTTCATTTTTTATTATTAACAAGTTGAGGGTTGTCAAAAATATCAGAGGTTTACAAAAATATTCCAAAAAAAACCTTCTTGAAAAAAAAAATAGGGCTCACCACAAGCTATTCTCCTATGCCACGATGCCCAGGCTCGTTCACGTCTCTACATAAGCCTGTAACGACCTTGAAGATGCCTAGATTTGATTGTAATTGATATTTTCTATGCCCACGTGACTTGTAGTGCTTGGATTTGATTGCATTGGGTGTTTTTCACATGTCTGAGGCATTTTTTGCTTGGTTGAGGTTGTTTTTTGGTTTACTGAGGGATGTTTTCACATGTCTGAGGCATGTTTTGCAAGGTTGAGGCATTCTTTGGCTTGTTGAGGGGCATTTTAACTGGTGATGGGATTTTTCACCTCCGTGAGGGTCGTATTAGACAAATAGCATGGCTGGAAATGCATTTGCAAATCTAGGAAGGGCATTTTTTACACCTGTGGAGTGTTGAAATTCATTTTTAAATATGTGACGACTTTTTCTAACCTGGGAAACACCATACATGTTGGTGTATGCCTAAAAATGACCCTGTAACTTTAGAAAAACAATTTACTGTGCCTTCTTGGCCTCTCCAAGCCCAAAAATGACCATGTTGACATCATTTTGTAGTCTAAAGTGGCACCTTTTAGCTCAGTAAAAGGAAAAGATAAAAGAAATTTAGGGTTTCAACCCTAAAATCAGCTAATGTATTCTCCAAGTGGATTCCAGTTTCAAGGAGTAAATTGATCTATTTTCTCACATTGAGTTTTATTTATTTCTATATTAGCATTTGATGCTTTTGGAAAATAAGTCATTTGGAAAAAATTGCATTAGAAGAAATTAAATGGGTTTTTAAACTTGTATCTTTGCCTAATGAAGGTGAAGGGTGAGGCCCAGGTTAGAAGGAGGCCAATTCCCCCTGAAAAATTAAACCATCATGTTTTTCATTCTTTGACAGTTCCAATGAGCATACACATGACCCCTTTTCATCTCATTTCCGACATTTTTTAATCAGTTTGCAAAATTTTAATTAAATAAGCCATTATTTATGGGAAATTGCATTTGCTATAACTTTTGATCAGTAGCTCAGATTAGAGCATTATTTTGGTCAAAAGTACATGTTTTATCATGCTCTACGTGATGAAATCATTGATTTTTGCAAACACACTACTTTATAAAGTGCTACATTTTGGGGGGTTTTAGCAAAACTCACTAGGGACTTGTAATGTTTGCACTAAGTTATAAAGTGCCATCGGGCATAATTTTGGGGGTTTATCTATATTATGGAGTTTTACTTTCATCATTATTTTTTTAGTCTTAAGTCTAAGAACTTTATGTCTTCGAAGGCAGGAATTATCAATCATTCCACTATGCACGATTTGTTTCCCTACCTCCATGGTCTTGTTCCTAATCTTGATGAGCCTTTACAAAAGTACGAGTGGTTTAACCACAATGATGAGGTCTATGGACTTCTCAATATTAGTGTTTCTAGGGATATATTGTATTTTTTTGAACAAACTGAGTTCCCTTTCACTACCTGGACCATTATCCGACAACTTTATGGTGATCTTGTTTCACCATCTGAGAGCGACGATTCTGTGGACCACTCTAATGCCTCTATCAATTCTCCCCTTCTCACATCCCTTTCATTGTTGATTTTTCCTTTGTAGTTGCTACTCATGAGTCCCATGTTGACCATTCACTGTAGGATCTTGCTACTGAGCATACTCTCCCTATTGTTTCCTCTATAGATCTCATTGTCATTCATATTCATGCTTCTATCCACTCTCTACAAAACTATTCTATTGGAGAATCTTCCTTTGAGATAGATGTGACCATTGCCTCTCATACTCAATTACATCTTGATTTATTAGTTGATGAAACTCCACATACACAGGTTACTTCCTTTGAGTACAACATTGCTTCATCTTGGAATTTCAGTATCTCTTTGAAAGAGTCTTCTCCTCCTACTTCATGTTGTGATGTTTATACATTCTTTTTAGACATTGATCTCATTGAAAAACCCTATTGGAACGAGTATCTGATTGATCTAAGTTGTCTATTTGTAGATTCCATTTGTGTTTCATTACAGGAATATGCTCCGATTGAGCCATCACACATTTTGGAGGACCCATTCATCTCTATCATTAGGAGTTCTCACATTGGGACATTTGTCACTTCCACTATTTCAGAGATGTTTCACGATCCACCTATTCTTGTGGATCCCTTTTTGATGGTTATCATCCCCCCACATCTTCTGCAATAACATTACCATTATCTTTTGTGCTCACATTTTCTAGACTTATGCCATATTTTAGTTATAGACTAGATGCAGAGATCTGAGTACTACAAGATTCTTCTTCCTTTGTGGAGTGGGCTAAATTTCACTTCTCCTTTTTTTTCATTCCCAAGGGTAGGAATGTTGTTCGGTGTAGATGGATTCTCTTCATCCTTTACACGGAGGACCACATCATCGACACTCTTCTTAGGGGACCTTCTTATCCTTACTTATTTCTCTCTCTACTCTAGGGGATGATCATTGTACATGGGTACCTCATCAGGATGATTTATCAGGACCCACCACTTCTTCACCTGTTTTCTTGAGCGAGTTTTGTGTCTCTCTTTTGGAGGGGGAGTTTTTTCCCACTGGGTTTTATCATTTTTCTCTAATTTATGAGAGATTTGCATTATACATGGGTACCTCATCAGGCCATGTTTTTGGGACCCACTTTCCTTTTTCATTTCCCACCTAAGTTGTGCTTATGGGGGGTGTTAGTGTAGGATTTATTTCCCCTGCTTTATTTGTATTATCCTACTGGGGATATTCCACCTCACTTGGAGTTTCCCTATTCTTATGGGATATGATTACTTAGGTGTACACTTGACTACACTATTAAAGGTGTTGGTTACCACTTGAATACAATATTCTAGGTTTTAGTCACCACTTGAATACACCATTCTAGTTGTTGGTTACTACTATTCTAGGTGGATATTTCCATGATTCGAGGAGGGTACACATTCACCTCTTATATGTACATCTCTTTCATTATTATATTTGATCGTATTGAGTTTGAGATATTTTTGTGTTATTATAATTATCTCTTTTGTATTTTTGTATTTTTACAGTCTTGTATGCTTGTATTGTTTTTTCTTGGAACAATTCACATCTCGCATCATTCACCTTTGTAATATTTGAACTAGTAGATCCAGAGAACTTCTCTGATACTACCTACTCATAACACTTCCCTAGGAAACCCTTACATGCCTACAGGATTTAAAGGACTTATCCCAATCCCTAAAAGCCTCATATCTCAAACAAATAAATCATTTACCACTCTTAGGAATGGTTTCCTGCTGTCAGCGGTGACCTATTTAGGTCATCTTTGTCCCTATAAGACTAATTTCACCCCCTTCCAAAAGGAGACACAACCTGATATTTCTTGCGCGGTGTGAACTTATCTTTTAATATGAGCATCCTTGTAGCTATGTAAACCCACTTGGAGTCCATTGAAGCTTATATTTCATCACTTGTGGAGACTTTGGGAAGTTTAATTTGATTCTATGTTATTTCATGCTATCATATGATATATTTTTTATTATATGTTAGAGTATAATGTCTTACAGGTTCAGATACTGTTGGAATTCCATCCCCAACTTGTTTATCTAGTCATTCTACTTGTAGGTTTCTCATTCAACTCATCCACCCTTGGATTTTTTTTGCACTATCTAGGTCATCGTTGCTCCACCTAGGTCACCATTGACCCAGTCTTGTGTCATCATACTTCCTATTTCCAAATCCTTTGCAGTTTCTACTTTTGTTTTGTTATTGTTTCCCATTCTCAAATTTGTCATCCCAAACTGTCATATCTGCACTATAGTCACCGCCAACCCAACCCAGTAAATCTCAACTCGGGTCATGTTTTTCATCCAATCTATCCTAATCCCTGTTTTCTACCACCCTCTCTACTTTTCTATCTCAGATCTTCTTCTGCAGGTTATTTACAGTGTTCTCAGGTTTTTGTGATCACCATATTTACATTCAGATCCATTCAAATAAGCATTTCTAGCTTGTTTTCCAGATCCATCTACTCAGGTCTACGACAATCAGCCTTATTCACCGATGACCCAACTAGGTAGAATTTACTTTATTTTAGTTTAGATTAGATCGGTACTTGTCATCCATTTCTCTCATTTCCAGATTCTATTTTGTATCAGTTTTTGCATGCTATCTAGTTATCTATCATTTTTTGGTTATCTTTTATCAAATGGGGGTTGACATCCACGTAAAGAAGTTAATACTTCTTGGAACAGACTTCATCAGGCAGAACCACATCTACCATGTAATCCATTTTTCTTCTAGTTATGCTTGTTTTGTAGGTTCATCAAATTTGCGGCGAGGTCATCTACTTTGTGCTCGTCCTTTTTCATCCATCACACTTCAAGGTACCTTAAACCCTTGCATTTTGAAGTTATTTACTTTTCTTTATTACTAGCTCACTAATATGAACATGAACAAGAAAATTTGATTGACATTCTGGCACGCCCTATGGGACAACCCTTTTAGGTGATTCTCTTGCATTTTATTTCATTTTTCTATTTTCCACTAACACTATGTTAGAAGTTTTTTGCTTTTTTTTATTTGTGTTTGGCTTTTGGGTTTGCTTGGATCACTCTTCATTTTCTTTAAAGATCAGATAAAAAGGAAAAGTGTTCTCCATGTATTTTTATTTTTGTGTTATTTTATTCTTTTTGCATCACATTTTTTCTTTCTAGTTTGTTTGTCTTCATCAAACTTTAACATTTGGATTTGAATTAAAATGAACCTTTTGGCATCCTTTCTTATTCATCTAGCTTAAGTAGGGGTTAATCGGTTGCATCTCACATTCTATCACACACAACCAAATTTACACATCAATATATACATCTAGACATCTTCCTACCAGGTGGACTGATTAGGATTTCATCACCCAATAGGAAGCCACTGGGGTGTTTTGATCGTGTTAGAAATCCTGTACAAAATCATACCTTACGTAGCTTTGGGTATATCGAGGACTACCCAACCATAACTACCTGAAACCAACTCTAGATTGCCACTTCCTAGGTACCTTTGTTATCCACCCCCTTTTTTTATTTTTCAAACTTTCTTAATTAAATCAAAAAGAAAAAATGTTGTGCTTGATTTTCTTGATCTAGTTAGTATAAACTTTATTTCATTCCCATAATTACTCATTCAATATCCAAGAAAATGGAACAAAAATATCCTCAATGGTCCTGTCATCTCATCTCAACAAATGTCTACCATGACTAATATCTCATCTATGCCCTTTGTTAATTCCTCTGTGGGCACCCAACCTCTCATCAATGCTTCTCACCAAGGACCTTTTGATCAAACTACTACCATAGGTGAGATTGATCCTTTCTTATATTATTTAATTCCATCTTAACCAGCCACCCCTCCATTTGCTATATTTGAACCTTTTGGATTTCATATTATCCCTCATTGTAGTTTAGAGTTACAGGAGTTTCTCAATGTTAATTCAATAGCTCTTCAAGATTACCTTCTTAGGAAGTCAACCCAACTTCCTATTGATGGCCCACCACTTCACTAGATTTACTCTTATTAGTCAAATCCTTAAACCACCCAACTTACCTCTTCACAACTTGCGGTGATTTTTCCTCGAACTCTAAATGAGATTACCACAACCCAACATGATCATGCTTCATCTTCTACTAATCCCCCACCTCATCAAACCACTCAAATAGTTACACCCATTCCTCCCAATCTTCCTCCAATAAACACAACTATTACCACATCCATTCCGATTACCTATTCAGCCATTATCATCACTAGTTTCCCTACCCAATCTGCCCAAATATCACATCCCATGTCCAAAAAACATAAACCTTCTTTTCCTCTCACATCACACATACATGTCATTTCTTCCCAACCTCCCCTTATGAGTGATTTTCAGCATGAAATGTCTAATCTACTCTATCAACTATTTCAACCTATCCACACCTACATTCCCACTCATCATTTACCACAACAACCAACCCAATCCCAATAATCATATCACATCCCCATATCACAACATCAAACATTACAACAACCTATTCAATCTCAACCTGGGATGAATTACATACATCCTTATTAAACGATTCCTCAAACATTGACACATCCACAACCACCTTATCAAGCTACTTTCCATGCCACACGATCACAATCCCAACCAATAATCACATTGAACGATTTCATGCATGCCTTAATGAATAGGTTGGCTAGTCTAGAGGCTGCTACCTTAGGATCCAAGGTTACATTATCTTATGAACAAATTTTTAATGAAACTATTCATCCATCGTTTCTAATCAAACATTACCCCCACATTGGGTGCTTCCAAAGTTTACCAAGTTTAATAGCAAGGAAGATCCCTAACAACATCTTCATGCATTTAGGCATGCATGTTACCTTATTACACATGATCAGGATCTTATGCTTTGCACCATCCCGATGTCCTTGTCTGGTCCATCATTGGATTGGTAAAATGGAGTTACCCAACATTCCTTATTCTCCTTCACCCAACTCACAAAATTGTTCATAGAGCACATTTTGATTAATATTGTGCGTAAAATAACTATCACTGACATATACACTATTAGACAATTTGATGAAGAGTCTATTATAGACTTTATCACACGATGGCGTGGCATAATAAAATAACTATCATTTTCTCTTCCGTAAAACGAACTCATACAAATCTTCTCACGTTCTTATGCGAAATATATTGCTTCTCAATTACAAATCCAACCATTACAAACATTCGAAGAATCCTTCACCATGGCTTATCAACTCGAGACATGTGCCCTTGAGTAAGGCCAACTAAAACTTAAATAAAAAAAAACCCAAGACCAAGTTTTCTAAACCATCCGCACATAACAATAAATATAAAAGTGAGGCCAATGCTGTGGTCATTAAGTCTTCTTCCGCACCTACCTCTAGCACGTTTCCTTAACAACAAAACCTTATGCCTATGCCCAACTATACTCCCCTTGGAGAATATTATAGCTCAATGTTTGACAATTTGATGGAAGTTAATCTTATCACACTTCCTCCTAGTTGACCATTTGATGAGTCAAGACCAAACCCCGCGTGGTATTGTGAGGATCATTTCTATAAATACCATTAAGTCTGAGGACATGATATAGAGAGGTTTCAAACATTTAAAGATCTAGTCCAAAGGCTCATTGATCAAGGTGATCCTCAAGTAGACAATCCTAATGCATTTCCCAACAAACCACTTTACATCTTTAAACAACCATTCCCTAACCACGCACAAAAAATTCAAGCCACCACTTATTATACATCCCAAGCATCGAACACTCATACAATAAACACTCTCCACACCATTGACCAAGATCCTATACCATCAAAAATCTCACCTTCTTCATCAAATATCATATCCACATCTTCATAAATTGATCCTACATCTACAAACCCATCAACAATTAGCCCCATGACTACATGTTATCTAATTTATCTACCCTAGTGAAATTAGACAATAGGTGAGCTTGCATTGTGACAATTGGTTTAGAATCCCACTTGCACGGGAAAGGATTGGAAAAATCTGATATATTTCTTTGTTGGTCTGAAAATCTGTCGGGTGGATAGATCTATGGATAGACGAGCCAACAATGTGCAAAGCATAGCCCCTCTTTGAGTCAGTAAAGTGAAACTGGTTTATTGCTATTCTACCAGTAGGAATCTGTGCAAGTCTCACAATATTCTACCTTCAGGGGTTTGGGATCTCATCCCAGTAGAGGTGTTTCCAACTGTGAAAGGAAAGGAGAGAAGGGAAAGAACGAAGATAAGATAGATCTGAAAGGAGAAAAGAAATGAATTCCAAAGCAGAAAGATCAGAAGGTCTATGTTTTGGGATTGGTAATAAATGGAGCCAAACCTACTTGCATAGACGAACAAAGCAATACTGATGAACAAATGACAAAAGAAGTAGAAGTAGATTCAACAGAATAAACATGTAGATCTAACATAAGAAAGTTCTGATGCATAACACAGGTATTCAGCACAAAGTCTCAATATTGTATTAATATTTTCCTCTGTTACAAAAGTACAAAGCCTTTTATCCTTACTTCTATTTTTTATCTAAAAAGTGTCCACACCTTGAATACAACAAGTATTCAAGTATATATAGAAGAAGGAGAAGAGAGAAGGCAAAAAGAAACCAACAACTAATTACAAAATATCTACAAAATATCTAAAAGTCAATGTTGACTTTGGGCAACTTGGTGGATGACAACATCCCATGGTGCAACATGGATGATGTCATCATTTGTGCCAACATACTCTTAGATATTTACAAAAAGAAAACCAAGAGGAAGAAAGCTATTCATCATCGTCCCATGGCTAAAAGGGGGTATCTTGCTTCTGCTGTTGTTCGGGAGAGGTAATATGGAACTGGGTCTGATATTCCATGAATTTACTGACCATCGGCTGAAGTTGATCCTGGGCAGGACCCTTTGTATGATCGCCGATGACCTCACAAGTCTCCCGCTCATCTCTGAGTTTTTCAGGGAGCTTGAAATATTCATTACCTGCCTCCATCAGGTACCCCACAAAATCACGGCAAGCCAGAAGGTTATTGATGCATTCAGTGTCAAAAGTGACTTCTGGCCCTAGCCCTTGCGAGACGATCTCCTTGAAGATCTGAATAGTTTCATCTACCTTCCTCAAGGTGAAAGAAGGAGTGAGCAAGCCCAGAGACATTCTTAGAACAATTTTCTCCATTTGATGCATTGCATCCAGGGCTTCCTCCTTGACCTTGTCAATCTTCTCCAGGACGAATTCCATCTGATCGACCCGGTAGTCCAACGCAACAAGGATTTTGCTGGGTACCCTGGGGTGATCGAAAATGCCAAATTTTACCAAATCATCGACTGAGCAGTCGAGCATTTTCTGGAACATCTCGTGTTGCAACCTAGCATGGTCCAACTCTTCAGAGATAGGTCCCGTAATCACCTGGAGATCTTTGTTCACCCGACTAATGTTCTGATACAATTTGGTGAACTTGACAATTACCTCCTCATTGTCTTTGAGGATCTGATCTCTCCAGGTGGAAACTGCCATACCTTGTTCACCAATTTTGGCGTATTCATTTATCTTATCCTGGCTTAGGACCTCAGGAGTTTCGGTGGTAGTTGTAGGAGGTGCACTGCCCATTTTCTGTAGGGCATGGAGAAGATGCTTGTTCTGCTCTTTTAATAGCCTCTTCTCTTCCTTTGCTTCTTGGAGCTTCTTGCAAAGGGCATCCACTGCAGATAGGGCCTCTCCTTGAAGACTTTCAGAAGACATTCCCATTATGACCTGCATCACTGTATAATCTGTAGGAGACAGATCCTTTTTATCCTTTGAAGGATCGGGATACGTAATCTCCATTACTCTTTCTCCCGATGCACTCTGAGAGAAGTGAGTTATTAGCTTTTTATTCTTAGCCCCCTTTGCTGGGATGACGGAGAAGTCCATTGGTGCAATAGGGACTTTCCTCTTATGCTGACTCAAGTGCTGAGAAAGCCATGCTGGACCTAAGGGAGCGGGACCAGTGGTGGAAGAGGGAGCAGCTATAGTGGATGAGGGGAAATGCGTAGAGACACTTGGTGGCGGCATCGAGAGAGAGGCCAAGAAAGTGCTCATGGGAGGGGGAGATACTGCAGGTGAGGTAGTCACGGGAATGGAAGGGAGCTGAGAGATGAGAGAAGAAATAGTGGGGGACAGCTCCATGAGAGAAGAGAAGATGGAGGACGAGGAAGGGGGAACAGTAGAAGATGGGGGAGAGGATACGACCAAAGGAATGGTCGCTTGAGTCACCTGAGAAGGGGGAGAAGGGACGGTGGGAACCTCCATGGTTGTGGTAGTGGAAACATCCTGAATGGATGTGCCCATTGGAACACTCTCTGCCACTTCTTTCTCGGGGATGCCAGAGTTACAACTTGTTCCTGTGCGGTGGAAGGAGGACTTTCAGGAGCTTCTTCTTGAGTGGAGCTTGATTCTCCCTCTTTATCCTTGCCTTTGCTCTTTGGCAGATGTTTCGGCCTGACAGGTGCGTTGCCCAAAGGGGACGTGGTGAAATCTACTCCGAGGTAGATAAGGCCATTCATTCTGCACCAGTGTTCTGTCCGCCACAATGTTTCTTTAACCCTTACCTCAATGGTCTGAGGTGCCTTTGTTCTATCTATTTCAGCAAATGGCCAGCTGTCCCCATCCGTGTCTAGATACACCTGATCAACTTCTTGATCGGTAGTTTGATAACCTTTTGGAACAATGGCTACACCGTACTAAATAATCTCTGCCAGGGCCAGGTGAGAGTGATCTTTTCTTCTGAGTTTTACCTCATGATACAGGTCGATGTAGATATCCTCAATCTGTGGAATGTGGATCGGATCAAGTTTTTCCCTAGGGAGGTAATTTCTTGGATCAAAGGTGGGCCTTGCCGGGAAATTGTGCTTTAGATTGAGCAGTTCTAGCTCTGCGAACATTTCTCGGGCTTTGTTGTGGGAAATGCAGGTGTACCTACCCACTGTAAGGGGGAAAGGAGTTCCACCCTTCTTTCTCTTCAGACACTTCTCATGGTATGTTATGAGTGGTCTGGACATCTCCAACAGGATCAGCTTAGGGCCAGCATACCTTGGAAATTTAGTGGGCTTCCCCAAGAAGTTAGCTGCTCTGAGATAGGTGAAGGTGGGGAATTGGGTAAATAGTGCTCCCCACTTCTCAGTCGCTGTGACTATGCTCTTGGTCATCTGACCATGAGTCATATTTGGCCTCAAAAGGTAGATGATGCCGTAGAAGAAAGCATCATTGATCTTGGTAAACTGCGAGATGTTAGTTTCCAGCTTCAGCTCTGGGTAGTATTCATATATCTTCACCTGAGGCCAAACTCCACATCGGCTTAGTGCTGGATAATCCCTCTCTGAGGCTACAGCGTAGACTACGTAGGAGTTCATGTAGAACCTCCCCATTGTGGTGAGTTGTTGGAGCTGCTCAGATATGGTGCTGCTTATGATCTCTGCCCACTCAAAGTGCTGATCAGGCACATTCTTATTCATGGTTTCTAGGTACTTGAGCATCCATTTGTGAAATTAATGGGCATCAGAAAGCCCAAAAACGCTACTTAGGAATGTGATGGTATCACTCAGTTCCTCGAAGAAGTTGCTACGGTGAATAACCTGTGGCCACCTGGTTATCACCTTCTTATTCTTTAAGTACACTTCATTCATCAGCTGCATGCATTTGTCCTCATTATCCTCCCACGCCTTGGTGCAGTCTTCTTGGCTTACAGCCACAAAATGTCGGTGGTGGGGAATGCCTAGCATGATCTCGAAGTGTCGGGTAGTGAGGTTGATTATGACCTCACCCTTTTCATTTTCGACACACCTTGTGTCTTTGTTGTAACAGCGGGCCACCACCATCATAAACTCATTATTTACTGCACTGATGGGGATTCCCCCAGCAAAATGTAGACCACTGCCCACCAGTTTGTCCATCCAAGGACTGCCTGTGACCCTCCTGGTTCTGGCCCAGAAATCTTCCATGTCGATGTGACCAAGTTCGGAATCTCTAATGTCTAGGTCACATTCTGCCTGGGACTCAGGCATTCTGACCCTTTGATACTTATATTTCATCTCTTCCTCTGTAAGCTTAGCTTTACCCTTTGACTTGGTTGGCCTTTTGCTTGATGTAGACATATGTGGGTCTGAGTTCAGTTGCTGATCTACAAGAAGGAGTGAAGTCCAATGCAAAAGAGCCATGTTAGCCGTCAGATCTTCCATTAAAGCATCACAGAATGAGGAGTTAGCAATTTTAAGGCTTCTGGGCGTAGGGCGCAGGTACACTACAGGCTGCAGGGTTAATAGTATGGTGCATTGAAGCAGAGTGTTACAAGGAATAAATCAGTGCCAAAGGGCGCAGGGCGCAAGGATTTTGCATATAACATCATTATTATTATAGACAGGGGTGTGCCTGCACCATTATATGCAGTTTTATACTGGATGCAAATAAGTTTGGTGTTGCATGGGAGCAGGATGCGCCAATGGCGCAAGTAATTTTCATGTAACATGGAATTTTTGTGCACCGAAGGGTGCAGGATTAATGCATGTAGCACTAACTTTATGTGCGCAAAGGGGGACTTTGGCGCGGCGCAGGGAAAGCTTGCATGGCACTTTGTTGTTGTTAGTGGGATTGCGCTTGCACCAGGTTTAGGATTTACTTGGTTTATGTATGGCACAGGGATCTTGTGTGTTATAAACAAGGTCAGTGCACCCTCTTGGCATGACTGTGTTTTCTGTAACAAGGGTGGCGATTGTGCCTGGAGAAAAATGTGGCTCAGTAACAACTTTTAGGTTTTCTCTCCTTTCTTGATGGGTTTGCGGTCTTTTAGGCTTAACTCCGCATCGATTTAGACGGTGAAGGGGGCATAGCAAAGAGGTTTGGATTAATTTTTGAGGCAGAGCCCTCTTGGCCAACAGATCTGGAAAGAGGGTGAAAACTGCTTGGGAGGAAAGATTTGCAAGGATGACAGGAGGGGTTTAAGGTTTCTCAGATCCATACACCAACTTCACAAACAACCAACAAAAATGAAAACACAAGAGAAACAAGGACCACTTACCTAGAATATATAGAATGAGAGAGGAACGAAGCGGGGTCCACGAACGTGACACAAGGATGATGGGCCCGCTGACAGGTGCAGAGGAATAAAGTTTTTTCACGTGTTTTCTGATTGTGAAAGTGACAGGGTGGATGCACCTATATATAGGAAAAGGTGTAATAAATGTGCCAACCACTTTTTAAAGGGGCACACCAAAACACGTGTCGACATGTAAAACTTTGCGCCCTTTGGCACGGATATGGTTTTGTCAACATGAAATTATTTACGCCCTTTGGCACAAATTTAGTACTATCAACACTTCATTTTGAGCGCCTTGGCACACCAATTACATGGCACAACATTTTTGTTGTTGACAGGAAGGTGCATGCACCTTGGCGCATGCAAGAAAGGTGCATCACAGGAAGGCGCAACAATTGTTGTGTCAACACTTCAAAGGGTGCACCAAAGGAAATAAAGGGGGCGCAAATTTACCCTGTGTTGCATAGATAAAAGGTGCGCCCAGCCAAAAAAGGACCAAAATGATCAAGTTCGGAAAACTAGATTTCTCAGAAAGGGATTTTACAACATTTCGAACGCTGAGGGACCCTGAAAAGGAACCAGAACAAAATTTTGGTATGGTTACCTGTAAAATTGCCCTCGTCAATTTTACAGGATAACAGCTGGCTCTTTCTGGGGACTATCTTTGAGCAAAGCTCAAGGGTAGAGAACCCCAGATCAACATGTGCCTATCCATTGGGTTACAGAGTCAAAAACAAGGGTGAAACACACAACAAAAGCAAACACACAACATAAAGCAAACTGTACAAAGAAGAGAGCAAGCTCTACTTCCTGAATATTTTGAGATGCTGCCCGCTATAGGGAAGTGGGAGATCAGTTCCATCTAGATACGAGAGATAGAAGCTATTCTCTCCATTGAGCTGCTTGATCTTGAAAGGTCCTCTCCATAGAGAATCAAATTTCCCATGCATGCCCTTTGGCTCTCTTCATTTGTCCCACAAAAGGACGAGATCTCCCACTGGAAATCTCTTTGCTTGGCCCTTTTATCGAACAATCTCTTAACTTGATTCTGATGTTCGGTGATCCTATCGACCACTCTTACTCTTTTTTCTTCAAGCTCTGCTAGATACATGATCCTCTTTTCAAGAGAATTTTGGAAAGTCTCATCTTCAATCGCTCGTGCCAAGCGTAGAGTAGGAAGTTCTGCAGAAATGGGAAGCTCGATGTCGATTCCATATAACACTTGAAAAGGTGACATACCGAGAGACCTCTTGGGAGTAATGCGGTCCACCCACAAAGCATCATATAATGACTTGTGCCACGTTCGCTGACTCTCATCAACTAGCTTCCGTATGATGGTCACTAAGTTTTTATTACTGGATTCTACCTGACCATTTCCCTGGGGGTAATAATCCGAGGCGTGGGCCAAGATTATCCCGTGTTCATAGCAAAAACCAACAACTTCTCGTGAGGAGAAGTTGGAAGCATTATCAGCAACGATTTTGTGTGGAACGCCAATCTCACGATGATATTCTCTTTGATGAAATTACAAACAACTTCAGAGGTGGCATTCTTGACAGGAATGGCCTCCACCCATTTGGTGAAGTAATCTGTTGCTGTCAGGACATAACTATGTCCAGCACTCGATTGGGGATGGAGTGCTCTGATAAAGTCAATTCCCCACTGCCTGAATGGTTCATCAATAATGACCGGCCTGAGGGGAAAAGCAGCCAATTTTGGTTTGCCAACAAATTGTTGGCAGAGCTCACATTTTGCTACCCAGGTGGTTGTATCCTGAAACAACATTGGCCAATAGTACCTGGCCCGGATGATCTTGTGTGCCGTCACGGAAGAGGAGAAATGACCACCACAGGCTGAATCATGAAAAATCTCAAGTAACTTTATCTACTGTGGCTTGTCAACACATCGCAAGAAGATGCCATCTATTCCACGTTTGTATAAACAGTCATCCCAGATGACATATTTGGCTGCTCTGAGCTTTATAGCACGTTTCTCCTTTGAAGTTAGATGAGCTGGGCACTCACCGTAAGTGAGAAAGAAAGCAATATCAGAATACCATTCGTCGCTAGTCAGTGACAAATAGAACCATGGGTAGAGAATCAGCTTTCTCCAGCTGGCTTTGTGCTCCATCGGTGCAATCATCCTTTTCCTCAGGGTCTTCTGAATCTCGGTTTTCAGCCATAAGCTGACATAGGCCCTTGCCTCTTACCAGCTTGGTTGGTTTTATATCTAGATCATACTCTTGAACCTTTGCAATCCAATTTCCTCGCAAACTCCCTAACTCCTGTTGAGTTAAGATTGACTTGACTGCCATGTCAGGGACCAGCACCACTGTATGAGAGTTTAGAATATAATACCTGAAGTTCTTGACTGCTTTGACAACGGTGAAGGCATGCTTTTCCAACTGAGACATATTTAATTCATGAGGCTTGAGGGGAGAGCTCATGAACGCAATTGGGGATTCAACATCCTCAGAATTATTTTGCATTAAGATGGTCGATACAGTACGTTCAGATTCATAGCTATACATGATAAAATCCTTGGAGAAATCGGGACATACCAGGACTGGTGCATGAGTGACGGAGGATTTTATATCCTCAAATGACACCTTTCCTTCTTCGCTCCACCGGAAAGTTGGTGACCCTTTCATCATGTTTGATATGTGGTGAGTCTTTTCAGCAAAGTCGGGAACAAAGTGCCTGAGAAAGTTCACTTTTCTGAAGGAGTGAATGTCAGTCTTGCTCGTGGGTAAAGTAAGGCTCTGAATAGCCCTAACCCTTTCGGCATCTATCTTCGTCCCTTCTTTGCTGACAATGTGTCCCAACAACTTTCCTTCAGTGACTCCGAAAACAGACTTTTTCAGATTTAGGGAGATCCCGTGTTCTTGGCATCTAATCAATACTTGTTCCAAATGATCACAATGATCATTTCATTATTTAGAGAACACAGTTAAGTCATCCAAATAGACTACGATGACCTTTCCCATCATACCTTTGAACACGAAGTCCATTGCCCGCTGAAAAGTGGCGCCAGCGTTGGTCAGACCAAAAGGCATCCTGCTATAGGAAAATGTGCCCCAGGGGGTAGTAAATGTTGTTTTGAATTGGTCTCCAGGTGAGACTTCAATCTGATTATAGCCCAAAAAACCATCAAGCATGGACAACATTTCCGAACCAGTTACTACCTGCAGAACCTGATCCATTATGGGAAGGGGGTAGTTATCCTTCAAGGACGCTTGATTTAAGTTACGAAAATCTACACATATGTGTATCTCACCATTTTTCTTGCATACTGGCACAATGTTTGCAACCCAGGTACTGTGATGGATAGGAAAAATGATCCTTGCATCCAACATCTTCTGAATTTCAGCCTGGATGGTACCTGAGATCTTAGGATTATAGTGCCTCTGTTTCTGGCGAAAGGGTTTGACACCCTCTTTCAATGGGATGTCATGCTGGACGTCTTTTGGCTTGAAAGACTTTAGATCGGCATAGGACCATGCCAATACATCCATGTATTTCTTCAGCAATTTGACAAATTTCCACTTTTCTTCGGGTGTGCAACATTTTCTGATGTTCACAAACTGTGGATGTTCTACCGAACCTAAATTGACCGGTTCGGTTTCTGGGGAGGAGTTAGGATCATCTCACCTTTTCTTTTTTACAAAACAATCGTGCTTGTCGAACAAATGTTCTAGAGAAACCAGGCCTTTTGGAATTTTATTTCCTTTGAGCTGACATATGCCATCACTTCCTTTTGATTCCTTCGTCCTGATCCATAACCGATTCACGACATGTAGAAGTAGATCCTTCAAAATGAAGCTCACTGAAATTCTCTTCCTTTTCCAGGAAGGCAATAAGTTGATTGTCGTCATTGAATACCTGCCAGTGCTGAGAGTTGTCTGGCACACTTGGGTGGAAAACTACCTCAATGGTATATGTGTCTGTTTTCAAACCTGGGTGAGGGAGCATGAGGGATGCTGAGACGGCTAATGAGTCAGCCATGTCATTCTGAGTTCTTGGGATGGCTTTTATTGAAAAAGCATCAAACTCCTCAATGTTGTCCCATACCACATTGCGGTAATGCCTGAGCCTTTCATTTTTCACTTGGTATATCCTTTTAACTTGATTTACGACCAGCTCTGCATCACCCTGTACTTTTAGGTTCTTGATTCCCCTTTCCTTTGCGGCTTGCATGCCAAGTAGCAAAGATTCATACTCAGCCATATTATTCGTGTTGAAAAACTGCAACTTGAAAGAGAGAGGAATAATCTCCTCCTCAGGAGATATCAGCACGGCTCCAGCGCCACATCCACTAGTTGCGCAGTTGCCATCAAACTTCAACGTCCATATCTTGTTAAGATCCCTTTCTTGGACAGGAATATCTATTCTATCAGACTCTGTAGACAAGAAATAGTTCCCCATCCCTGATGATTCGAAGAGAATTTGGGCTTTGGGGTCATCGAATTGGTAACCAAGTATTTCTTTTGAGATTCCAGCTCCAATGTTTGCATTACACCTTTGACGGGGATTCTAGCCTTAGACCAGTCCATATGAATCTCTCCACCAACCTCACTGCAAAAACTCCTTCCCAATAGAATTCCATATGCTGCTAGAATATCGGCAACGAGGACGGTCATCTTTACTCTTTTCTCTGGGAACGCCGCAAATGCAAACTGCGCATCTTTGATTTGACCGATCAATGGAACCTGCTTGGTTTCCAAGGAATAACATCTGCCAAAAGGCTTGGTAAGTGTGAGGCCCAGAGCATGGGTGACCTTTGCCGGCATGACGTTATCGGAAGCCCCAGAATCAATTATGCAGTTGCTTAGTTTGTGACCATTGATTAGGAGGGAGAGATAGAAAGGTTCTATTTTTCCTGATGCAGAAGTCGAGGTAACATTTATGAGAGATGCAGGAGGAGTAGAAAGGATTCCTTTTGGGGGAACCTGAGTAGTTATGACAGCTTGGCTTTGGATGTATTCGGTCAACCTTACAAGCTATTCGAGGTTTGACTGAAGATACTCAGCTTCAGACATTTGGATCTTGGTCTTTTTAGCATGATCAATTATGTCAAACATGGCCAAGGGTTGCGTTGATGAAGGAATGAGTCCCTCATTTCACGATGGTAGGGTAGGATTACTGGTCTTGATAGGAATATGAGAGGGCTGATTCGGAGGGGAGATAGGGGAAAAATATTTCTTTGAAAAATACTTAATAACAGGTTGAGCAGGAAGGGGACTACCTCTTTTAGCGATGGTTGGAGGCGTGTTTGACACGGCCTTCTCTTTCTACATCTTGGCAGCAACTTCTACTTCTTTTCCTTGCGAGCGGGTGAAAACAACATATGACTGTCCGCTTGCATATCCTTGGGTACCCTCTTCTTCATCAGATTCCTCCTCATCAAATTCCATATACCCAATAGTAGAGTCGCCAGTCGGTTCGCCGACATCTTGATCATCTTCACCTGGCGATGAAGGTTCTTCATAATTTTGCTCCTCTTCTTCGATTTTAGCTAAAGCATTGACCGGAGGGGCCTCAAGCGCCAACCGTGGAGTAGCTGCAGGTAGGCGCGCCTTTGTGGGACATTGTTGGAAGTGAAATTCCTCCGTGGGATATCCCGGTATGAAGTGCTAGGAGAAGCCTGAGCTAGCTGCTTCTTTAATGTGAGCAAGTCATTCGCCATCTTTTGAAATGCCGGATCAGATGAAGTGGCAGGAGAAGGGATCGAAGCTTTAGGTTTGGACGGTTCTCTTTTTAATTCGCCAGATATTAGCAAGTTATCTTCAATCCGTATGGCAGCAGCTTGGGTGAGAACCAAAGTAGCGACCTGTTCTTGCAAGAGTAGGAAACTTACTTTTGAGCTCATGGCATTTACGAAGAAACACTTCTGATTTTCTGGCGTTGGCAGCATGGTAGGCGGAACACGGTTGATTAGTGAATTGAAACGGGTGATGAAATCACGCATGGTTTCATTGACCTCCTTCTTCAGGTGAGTGATCTTGGACAGTAATGTGAACGCATCTTCTGAAGGCTTATACCTTTCTTCAAATGCAGTCCGTAAGGTGGCCCAACTAGTAATAGATCCGGCCGGCAAATGCTGAAACCATTCTGCTGCGGGTCCTTGCAAGGTCTCTAGAAAGAGGTGAACTGACACATCTTCATGGGTCACATCCAGGATACTGCATGACATGATGAATGTGGATATGTGTGAATCTGTGCTTTGGTTTCCGCTCCCATCAAATTTGGGAAAATTCTTTCAGTTTCCGTGAGGGAGCGCGTGAACAGGATGTGGCAAAGCGAGAGGGCCCATAGCATTTCCCCATGGTACTGCCATTTGAACAGCTGGAAAAAGGATGCGAGCTGGAAGCACAGTTCCACTGAGCAGTAAAGCACTGCAAAGAGATGAGGATGTTCCTTGTGAGAAATGCTTCCTTCGTGGAGGTGAGACACTTCTGGATGACCGGTCAGCTGAACTTAGCGATGAGAAGCGTGCCGGTGTAACACTGAAGTTGTGCCTTTGAAGTAGATCGAAAGTAGGATAAAATTCTCCACGAGCTCTTCTACTATGAGTAAATGGTTCACCCACCAGTGTACCTTCCAGATCTGCAATATTTTGGAGCAAATTTTAAAAACTCTTTTTGGTTGTACTTGCTGATTTTCTGATTTTTTTGACAAAAATCAGCAGCATGTACCTTTTCTAAATATTTAATTTTATCCTCTTTTGAGAAACCGATTGCGGTTTAATGACAAAGATCAACGAGGATAAAATAATGGCCAACTTAGTAGGCTGATTTTCGGATCTTAGAGTTGACTTTTGGCAAGGGTTTGAAATTTTGCAAAATAGTCAAAAACTCAGATCTACGGAAAAATACGGGTTTTTGTAAAAACTCAGTGAACTAAAGATCTCTAACTAGTCCCGATCTATGGATCCCTGAAGAAAATTTTCAGTTTGGATCACTTTTGCAAAAAATTTGGATTTTGAACAAAAGTTAAAATTTGCAAACAGGTAGTGATTTTTTATTTTTACTGATTTTCTAACATACCACTATCATAGATCTGTTAGATCTGTTCGATCCCCAGTAGAGTCGCCAAAAACTGTTGGTCCGAAAATCTGTCGGGTGGATAGATCTATGGATAGACGAGCCAACAGTGTGTAGGGCATAGCCCCTCTTTGAGTCAGCAAAGTGAAACTGGTTTATTGCTATTCTACCAGCAGGAATCTGTGCAAGTCTCACAATATTCTGCCTTCGGGGGTTTGGGATCTCATCCCAGTAGAGGTGTTTCCAACTGTGAAAGGAAAGGAGAGAAGGGAAAGAACGAAGATAAGATAGATCCGAAAGGAGAAAAGAAATGAATTCCAAAGCAGAAAGATCAGAAGGTCTATGTTTTGGGATTGGTAATAAATGGAGCCAAACCTACTTGCATAGACGAACAAAGCAATACTGATGAACAAATGACAAAAGAAGTAGAAGTAGATTCAACAGAATAAACATGCAGATCTAACATAAGAAAGTTCTGATGCATAACACAGGTATTCAGCACAAAGTCTCAATATTGTATTAATATTTTCCTCTGTTACAAAAGTACAAAGCCTTTTCTCCTCACTTCTATTTTTCATCTAAAAAGTGTCCACCACCTTGAATACAACAAGTATTCAAGTATATATAGAAGAAGGAGAAGAGAGAAGGCAAAAAGAAACCAACAACTAATTACAAAATATCTACAAAATATCTAAATGTTGACTTTGGGCAACTTGGTGGATGACAACATCCCATGGTGCAACATGGATGATGTCATTATTTGTGCCAACATACTCTTAGATATTTACAAAAAGAAAACCAAGAGGAAGAAAGCTATTCATTGTCGTCCCGGCTGAAAGGGGGTATCTTGCTTCTGCTGTTGTTCGGGAGAGGTAATATGGAACTGGGTCCGATATTCCATGAATTTACTGACCATCGGCTGAAGTTGATCCTGGGCAGGACCCTTTGTATGATCGCCGATGACCTCACAAGTCTCCCGCTCATCTCTGAGTTTTTCAGGGAGCTTGAAATATTCATTACCTGCCTCCATCAGGTACCCCACAAAATCACGGCAAGCCAGAAGGTTATTGATGCATTCAGTGTCAAAAGTGGCTTCTGGCCCTAGCCCTTGTGAGATGATCTCCTTGAAGATCTGAATAGTTTCATCTGCCTTCCTCAAGGCGAAAGAAGGAGTGAGCAAGCCCGAAGACATTCTTAGAAAATTTGCTCCATTTGATGCATTGCATCCAGGGCTTCCTCCTTGACCTTGTCAATCTTCTCCAGGATGAATTCCATCTGATCGACCCGGTAGTCCAACATAGCAAGGATTTTGCTGGGTACCCTGGGGTGATCGAAAATGCCAAATTTTACCAAATCATCGACTGAGCAGTCGAGCATTTTCTGGAATGTCTCGTGTTGCAACCTAGCATGGTCCAACTCTTCGGAGATAGGTCCCGCAATCACCTGGAGATCTTTGTTCACCCGACCAATGTTCTGATATAATTCGGTGAACTTGACAATTACCTCCTCGCTGTCTTTGAGGATCTGATCTCTCCAGGTGGAAACTGCCATACCTTGTTCACCAATTTTGGCATATTCATTTATCTTATCCTGGCTTAGGACCTCAGGAGTTTTGGTGGCAGTTGTAGGAGGTGCACTGCCCATTTTCTGCAGGGCATGGAGAAGATGCTTGTTCTGCTCTTTTAATAGCCTCTTCTCTTCCTTTGCTTCTTGGAGCTTCTTGCAAAGGGCATCCACCGCAGATAGGGCCTCTCCTTGAAGACTTTCAGAAGACGTTCCCATTGTGACCTGCATCACTGTATAATCTGTAGGAGACAGATCCTTTTTATCCTTTGAAGGATCGGGATACGCAATCTCCATTACTCTTTCTCCCGATGCACTCTGAGAGAAGCGAGTTATCGGCTTTTGCTTCTTAGCCCCCTTTGCTGGGATGACGGAGAAGTCCATTGGTGCAATAGGGACTTTCCTCTTATGCTGACTCAAGTGCTGAGAAAGCCATGCTGGACCTAAGGGAGCGGGACCAGTGGTGGAAGAGGGAGCAGCTGCAGTGGATGAGGGGAAATGCGTAGAGACACTTGGTGGTGGCATCGAGAGAGAGGCCAAGAAAGTGCTCACGGGAGGGGGAGATACTGCAGGTGAGGTAGTCGTGGGAATGGAAGGGAGCTGAGAGATGAGAGAAGAAATAGTGGGGGACAGCTCCGCGAGAGAAGAGAAGATGGAGGATGAGGAAGGGGGAACAGTAGAAGATGGGGGAGAGGATACGACCAAAGGAATGGTCACTTGAGTCACATGAGAAGGGGGAGAAGGGATGGTGGGAACCTCCATGGTTGTAGCAGTGGCAACATCCTGAGTGGATGTGCCCATTGGAACACTCTCTGCCGCTTCTTTCTCTGGGGATGCCAGAGTTACAACTTGTTCCTGTGCGGCGGAAGGAGGGCTTTCAGGAGCTTCTTCTTGAGTGGAGCTTGATTCTCCCTCTTTATCCTTGCCTTTGCCCTTTGGCAGATGTTTCAGCCTGACAGGTGCGTTGCCCAAAGGGGACGTGGTGAAATCTACTCCGAGGTAGATAAGGCCATTCATTCTGCACCAGTGTTCTATCCGCCGCAATGTTTCTTTAACCCTTACCTCAATGGTTTAGGGTGCCTTTGTTCTATCTATTTCAGCAAACGGCCAGCTGTCCCCATCCGTGTCTAGATACACCTGATCAACTTCTTGATCAGTAGTTTGATAACCTTTTGGAACAATGGCCACGCCATACTGAATAATCTCTGCCAGGGCCAGGTGAGAGTGATCCTTTCTTCTGAGTTCGACCTCATGATACAGGTCGATGTAGATATCCTCGATCTGTGGAATGTGGATCGGATCGAGTTTTTCCTTAGGGAGGTAATTTCTTGGATCGAAGGTGGGCCTTGCCGGGAAATTGTGCTTTAGATTGAGCAGTTCTAGCTCTGCGAACATTTCCCAGGCTTTGTTGTGGGAAATGTAGGTGTACCTGCCCACTGTAAGGGGGAAAGGAGTTCCACCCTTCTTTCTCTTCAGACACTTCTCATGGTATGTTATGAGCTGTCTGGACAGCTCCAACAGGATCAGCTTAGGGCCAGCATACCTTGGCAATTTGGTGGGCTCCCCCAAGAAGTTAGCTGCTCTGAGATAGGTGAAGGTGGGGAATTGGGTAAATAGTGCTCCCCACTTCTCAGTCGCTGTGACTATGCTCTTGGTCATCCGACCATGAGTCATATTTGGCCTCAAAAGGTAGACGATGCCATAGAAGAAAGCATCATTGATCTTGGTAAACTGTGAGATGCTGTTCTCCAGCTTCAGCTCTGGGTAGTATTCATATATCTTTACCTGAGGCCAAACTCCGCATCGGCTCAGTGCTGGATAATCCCTCTCCGAGGCTGCAACGTAGACTACGTAGGAGTTCATGTAGAACCTCCCCATTGTGGTGAGTTGTTGGAGCTGCTCAGATATGGTGCTGCTTATGATCTCTGCCCACTCAAAGCACTGATCAGGCACATTCTTATTCATGGTTTCTAGGTACCTGAGCATCCATTTGTGAAAGTAATGGGCATCAGAAAGCCCAAAAACTCTACTTAGGAATGTGATGGTATCACTCAGTTCCTCAGAGAAGTCGCTACGGTGAATAACCTGTGGCCACCTGGTTATCACCTTCTTATTCTTTAAGTACACTTCGTTCATCAGCTGCATGCATTTGTCCTCGTTATCCTCCCACGCCTTGGTGCAGTCTTCTTGGCTTACAGCCACAAAATGTCGGTGGTGGGGAATGCCTAGCATGATCTCGAAGTGCCGGGCAGTGAGGTTGATTATGACCTCACCCTTTTCATTTTCGACACACCTTGTGTCTTTGTTGTAACAGCGGGCCACCACCATCATAAATTCATTATTTACTGCACTGACGGGGATTCCCCCAGCAAAATGTAGAGCACTTCCCACCAGCTTGTCCATCCAAGGACTGCCTGTGACCCTCCTGGTTCTGGCCCAGAAATCTTCCATGTCGATGTGACCAAGTTCGGAATCTCTAATGTCTAGGTCACATTCTACCTGGGACTCGGGCATTCTGACCCTTTGATACTTGTATTTCATCTCTTCCTCTGTAAGCTTAGCCTTACCCTTTGACTTGGTTGGCCTTTTGCTTGATGTAGACATATGTGGATCTGAGTTCAGTTGCTGATCTGTAAGAAGAAGGAGCGAAGTCCAACGCAAAAGAGCCATGTTAGCCGTCAGATCTTCCATTAAAGCATCACAGAATGAGGAGTTAGCAATTTTAAGGCTTCTGGGCATAGGGCGCAGGTACACTGCAGGCTGCAGGGTTAATAGTATGGCACATTGAAGCAAAGTGTTACAAGGAATAAATCAGTGCCAAAGGGCGCAGGGCGCAAGGATTTTGCATATAACATCTTTGTTGTTGTAAACAGGAGTGTGCCTGTGCCATTATATGTGGTTTTATACTGGGCACAAATAAGTTTAGTGTTGCATGGGAGCAGGATGCGCCAATGGCGCATGCAATTTGCATGTAACATGGAATTTTGGTGCGCCGAAGGGCACAGGATTAATGTGTGTAGCACTAACTTTATGTGCGCAAAGGGGGACTTTGGCGCGGCACAGGGAAAGCTTGCATGGCACTTTGTTGTTGTTAGCGGGATTGCGCTTGCGCCAGGTTTAGGATTTACTTGGTTTATGCATGGCGCAGGGATCTTGTGTGTTGCAATCAAGGTCAGTGTGCCCTCTTGGCATGACTGTGTTTTCTGTAACAAGGGTGGCGATTGCGCCCAGAGAAAAATGCGGCTCAGAACAACTTTTAGGTTTTCTCTCCTTTCTTGATGGGTTTGCGGTCTTTTAGGCTTAACTTCGCATCGATTTAGATGGTGAAGGGGGCACAACAAAGAGGTTTGGATTCATTTTTGAGGCAGAGCCCTCTTGGCCAGCAGATCTGGAAAGAGGGTGAAAACGGCTTGGGAGGGAAGATTTGCAAGAACGACAGGAGGGGTTTATGGTTTCTCAGATCCATTTCACCAAACTTCACAAATAACCAACAAAACAAAACACAAGAGAAACAAGGACCACTTACCCGGAATATATAGAATGTAAGAGGAATGAAGCGGGGTCCACGAACGCGACACGAGGATGATAGGCCCGCTGACAGGTGCAGAGGAATAAATATTTTCACGTGTTTTTTGATTGTGAAAGTGACAGGGTGGATGCACCTATATATAGGAAAAGGTGTAATAAATGTGCCAACCACTTTTTAAAGGGGCGCACCAAAACACGTGTCGACATGGAAAACTTTGCACCCTTTGGCGCGGATATGCTTTTGTCAACATGAAATTATTTACACCTTTGGCGCAAATTTAGTACTGTCAACACTTCATTTTGAGCGCCTTGGCGCACCAAAACATGGCGCAACATTTTTGTTGTTGACAGGAAGGCGCATGCGCCTTGGCGCAGGCAAGAAAGGCGCATCACGGGAAGGCACAACAATTGTTGTGTCAACACTTCAAAGGGTGCGCCAAAGGAAATAAAGGGGGCACAAATTTATCCTGTGTTGCATAGATAAAAGGTGCGCCCAGCCAAAAAAGGACCAAAATGACCAAGTTCGGAAAACTAGATTTCCCAGAAAGGGATTTTACAACATTCCGAACGCTGAGGGACCCCGACGAGGAACCAGAACAAAATTTTGGTATGGTTACCTGTAAAATTGACTTTTTTTGATTCCACTCTAGTTGTCTACCAATTTGAATTTGACCAATTCAGGGTACTAGCCCATCAGGCTAAGCAGCCATAGTAACAACATTCAGGAATGACTCTACATTTTGAATAGGCATCTTAATTAGGTCTTCGCAATATTGAAAACCATAATCATCCTAATTTATCAAGCACAAAATACATGGAAGCTCTATGAGATCATCCTTGTATTCGTTTCTACTCATGCATCATGATCCCACTTGGAGCTTGTTATGGAAATCAAGGCCTAGGTATTGTGTGCGATTTGGCTCAAGCTATCTATGGAGGCTGAACTCACGAACTTGAACTCAAATCTGTTAGATAGTTGTTGGTTTGTTTTCTTCACCAGAATGCACACATTCAACAATTTTGGTTCAATCCAATGTTTCACCTGCATTCCTACTTCTTTACCAGAAAATATCTAATGAGTCGAAGGTCGGATCGCAAAAGTGCATGCATGATGGCAAGCCAGTATGGAGACTAAGGACTTAGCCAAAATAAAATACTGGAAAAGTAGTTTGGGTTGGCTCGTTGAGCCAACTCGTCGAGACTGCAAAAATAAGAGTCATGGAGGGAACCACGCGGCCCCTTGGAGCATCTTTAGATGACATCCGAAGAAGGGAAACCCCAAATTTGCGTTGCGCCTCCACGTGAAGCATAAGAATTAGTTCAACAAAAAAGTGAAAGGGCTCGGTGCAGGAAGAATGTAGGTGAGGTCGATGCATGATAAAATGGTAAAGCCAAACATGCAGAGATGAGTCAGAGCTGAGCCAGGAGACATAAAGGGTCCGTGTACAAAGAAGGAGCTCTCCATTTGAGAAATTATTTGACACTAAGTTGGAGAACTCGCGTGAATGTCGACTTAACATTGACGTGAGAAGCATAGGTGGCTCAGTGGGCACGTAGTGCTGAGTCGTATGGGGTATGACTCACTAATAAATTGAAAATCTCGGTATAGGGAGAGAGAGAGCTTGAGTGGCCATGAAAATAACCAGCTTGGCCCATTAATGCCGAGCTGGATAACATTCCAACATTTAATTAATGGATCCTTCCTCATACAAAATGGTGAAAAAATGAGGGTGGCCCCCACATTCCAAATGCCCGAACCTATTTAAATCAATTATAAAGAAATAATTAAAATGGGATTTCGAGCCAGTTTTAAATGCCCAGTCCCGCGAAGGCCAAGAAATGCCTGGTAAATATTCAAATGAGCCACTTGTACTCAGAAGCTCATATCTTGAGAAGTTCTCAATGAAATCATGCAAAATTGGTCTAGTTGGAATTGTGGCTCCAAGATTGAAATCCATCAGTCAAGAAATTAAGAAATTGGTGAATATTTAATGGAGAAATTCATAGAAAATTAGCCCAGTTCAATTTGGTTGTTGTTGGTGGTTGGGAATGCATTAAATGGACATCAGTAATCATTCCTTCTTTGCTACAGTTCAAGCGACAACATGGCGAGCCTTTTGCAAGTAAAATATGCACTGGATCACATGCGTATAGTGTTCAGATGGAGTGATTGGTTGGATAGAATAGAGGTATGTTGGGCAGAGTCGGAGTCTGGATCCCTGGTAGGATCTCATGTGGATGGGGAAGTCATAATGGGTGGCGACTCATTTGTTAGAAAGTTATTGATTCTTCCAAGGAGCCCCCTCAAGCAATGGTGGATCTAGCTAGTGGATCAATAGTTGAGTTTGACCCTCCTCTCATTGCTCACTAATGGAATTCCCTTGCCTCATTCCCACAGAATGATGTACTGTGTTGAAATCGTGGAGAAATCCATAAAATCATTTGAGTATCATGGTTAAAAACATCCATTCATGCCAATAAATTTTGGTAATGAAGAACATCAAGATGACATGATTTAGCGTGGGATAATATATAATCTTTGTTAGCAATAGATGTGGGAGTAGCGTGAATTACGGGATCACTAATAGGCATGTAGGATTCGATGGAATCATCGTGCGCCATGACTTCCATTTTACTAAAGGAGTGTGGGGAGGGTGGATCACGATAAGGTGTATAATCTTGAGTTCGTCAGTTTCGGAGGGGGAGTGGTGGCTAGAAGAGGCATCATTGTAAGGAGGTTTCTCATATTCTAAGACAGGAGGAAATTGATCCTAAGGTAATAGAATTGGAGGAATCCATAGTGTTATGTTGTTGGTTAAGCAGTTCTTACTAACCACATTTTACAATTCGTTAGGTTTGTCAGCATCTGAGTTTGCCAGGGTGGCTTGACTATCAAGTATGGAATCATAAAACTCAGGGTATAGAATGCTAGGTATCGTGGCAATAGAGGGATTACAAAAGGGTTTATTTGGGAAAGGAACAAGTATGTCCTAAGGATTTGATGCAACATCGTGCCTATACAATTTGTTATTATGGATGAACTTGATGTATTGGTACCTCCAATGATACGATTGTGTGCATGCAATGTGTCCATAGTCAGCCAAGTAAGAGATTATAGGAAAGCAAACAATCGAGCACCATGAGCTTGATGTAGACAATCTTGGGGCCTATCGTGATGGGCAGCCAAATACAACTAAGCAGATTTTGACATTTTTTATCAAACCCACGATAAACGAGTTGTGTGTGTTTTAGGTCGTTAGTTGAGAAGCCAAGAATTTAAATAAGAGAAAAGGAGGTTACATTGACCCCAGAGCCTTTGTTCACCAACACTCACCTTACTTGTGCATCATGAATGATGACACTAATAAGGAGTGGAGGATCGCCAACACGGAAGAATATTTCATCATTAACCATATCATTCTTAGGAAATTCAACGACAGATGGTTTGGTGTTTGGAGGAGGAACAACCATTTCAATGTTATGAATTTCAAGGTTAGGTGGGCTAGGAGGAGATTCCTATGATTTATCAAAAGCATCCTCCAAGTGATAGAGTTGTTGCATGAGGAATTTCCGATGTTGTGGAGAGGTGTGCGTAAGTTCCATCAAGGGGATTTTGCAAGTCATGGAATTAAGCTCATCCAAGAAATTCCATTGTGGCCTAAGCTAAGTGTTGTAATAGTATTTGGGTGGGTGAGAAGAAGGGGGTTGCCCCTTGGTTGAGTGTGGCCTATAAGCTTGAACAACCTTATTTAAGGGTGGTGGGATAGGGCTTCGTGGAAGATTCTTCTGCTGCTAGTTTTGGATGAGGCTCGACAGAATGAGTGGGCTCATCATTTGGCTACTCATGTGAAGTATCAATGAGTTTTTGGTCATTGGGAGAAGGTTTTTTAGGTTTGTGAATGGGTTCCTTATGTGCAGGTTTGTGTCAATAGTTAACTTCAGTCACATTGACATATTGTGAATTGAGGTAGTTGTAGTAATAAGACCCTTCGATTGTGCTTACGAAGCGATTCATGAGCTCTTTATTGTGGTTAGTCCTATTTTGACGTTCTTCGTGAGCTTGGAGAAGAGATTGGTATTTCTTGTAATTTTCCTGAATGATAGCGTTGGTATTGAATCGAGGCCCGCAAAAGAAATCAAAAGCAACATTCTCAAGATCCCAACAATCTTGGTGGGAATGGTTGATATTGGCATGCCGCCAACAAAAGATGTTAGGATTAAAGGAAGTTGTTGGTTTGTTATTTGGAGAGAAGATACGAGGGATAGGGAATTGTAATAACTCGCTATGTGATCAAGGTGTATGGTGTGGATTATGGGAGAAACACTTTGACTATCGTTAATTGAAGAGGGACACGAAAATGCTTTTCCCTTGGCAAGGGCTTGGGAGTTAATAAGAGTTGGACATTGGTTTAAGGGTGTCATAAGGCTTGTGTGGCTGCTTGAATTTTCACATAAGGTAGTTTTGTTGTTTGGCCTACTCAAGAGCCTCTTACAACATGGTGGGAAAGAAGGATCAAATTACTCTTATATTGGAGATTAGGAACAAGCACCTTAAGGCATAGTTGGACAAAGATTTTGATTATAAGGGTAATGGTTAGCTTGATTAGATAGAACCTTCCATATTTTGATGAAATCATGGGTTGATTCGTTAGGAGATTGGTTTAGGTTAATGAAGTTTTGAAATGTATTTTTAGAAATGCCATGCTATTGGAACTCCTTCACTAAAGTTTGGACTAAAGTTTCGAATTCGATAATAGAGTGTAAAGGGAGTTGGTTACACCAATCTAAAGCGTCGCCTGCAAAGGTCTTTGTAAGGAGCTTAGTCATAGGATAGGTATTGGTTTGGAATCTACTCTTTATAGATATTTCCAAAGTTCTCAAAGATAGATGGTTAGATCAATTTACCCATCCTAAAAACTGGTAGGATATATCCCCATTATATCCATAGAAACTATGCAAGGAGCTAGGGGTTCATTTTGTAATATTTGAAGAACCTTATTGTGGATTAGAAGAGGGATAGGATTCCCATTAGCATTCAAAGGCGAAGGAGGTGGTGAAGTGGAGTCAGATTATGCTACATTAGTGATCTGAGTTGGTCATGAGAGGCCATTTGTAGGAGTTGAATTTGTATTTGAAACATGCTAGAAGTAGTAAGAATGATCGCATAGTGACAAGCTTATTCATGTGACCTGCTAGCCTAGAGATGAGGTACGATTGTTGATATGTAAACTCTTGGTGACTTGAGACTTTGGAATTATTCACAGAATCACAATATTAAACGTTGTTGTTCTACTTTCGGGTGCATTAGAAAATGACCAGAGATAGCCAGTGTGCTGAATTTCCTTATGCTTAGAATCAACAATTACAAGGCAAAGGAAAGAATATGGAGCCATGAACTCACGGATGCATGTAGGAATTTTATCCTGGAAACCTCCAAGGAGGAAAACCAGTTGGAAGGGAAATTATCTAATTTTTCCCACTTTTTATTGGCCAATTCAAACCTTTAAGTATAGAATTTACAATAAGTATGAAAGAGAAGTAGATAATATCTCACACTTCCTCCAATTAACTTGCTTGGAGATGATGAAAACACTCCTTTCTTCTACAAAAACAATTCCAAGTCACTAAGAATATTCCTTGCTCAGTTTGATTTCATTTTCGATAATATAAAAATATCCTTTCTAGAATGTATTTATAGCCTTTCTCATGTCGCCCCTGAATTGTGTGATTTTCATGGGACCCTTGTAGCTTTCAAGGATGTTTCCAAATTTATTTTATAAGGTTTCAAAAAATAATGAGATCATTTCATCGTTATTTTTTTATGAACGAATGTTAAGAAGGTAAACTTCTTATGTGTTTGGAACCCTAGCTCAAAAGTGAAAGGATAGAAAATTATTTTAAGTAGCTATAATAGATTTACAATGCATTTATGATGATTGGATAATGTAGAGGACTCCTCTAGGTAATCCAGAAAGGTGTTAGATAGAGTTTGTGTCCCTGATGAGTGGACCTCCACTCAAATAGGTATGTTTTTGATCAGAAGTTTAGTTTGGGACAAGGTTGTCCAAAGGAGTTGTAAACTAAATTATCATTATGTGAAGTATGTAATTTTTTATTAATTTTCTTGATTATTTTAGATCATGGTTATGTATTTAAATGTTCAAGTATGCTTCATTTGTGGTGACTAGTCAAGAGTGGTAGTTTTGGGGCAGTTTTAGGCAGTTTGCAAAGATCACACTTAGTTAAAGGCCTTCCACTTATATTTGGAAGGTTTTTTAGTTAAAATAGGTCCTTATGGAAATATAGGATTCGAATATATTTCCATTAGGTATAATTTTTTTAGTCTCATGATGAGTTTATTATAGTGTTTTTTCTCAGGTCCAATTTGTGAAAAATAAAGTTTTTGGATTTACAGGACAAGACAATGGTTGCTGAAAGAATGAGTTGGTTAGTACATGAGATGGATTTCTCTCACAGTGATTGATTTATATCACCTTTTGGTAAAGTGAAGAGGGGTGAATTTGGAATCGATTTAATCCATTTTGAGGTCTGTAAAGTTGCAAAAAGGGTGCAAACTAGTTGAGCAATGAGTTTGCAAATGTTTTGGGCAGCATGATTTGGTGAAGACAAAAGTTCCCTTTTGATTTGAACCAGAGGATGTTTCATGATGTATAAATTTCTTATAAGTGTTATAAAAGTTATAATAATTCCATAGAGTGGCCACATTCCATAGTTGAGTTTATTTTGGGGGGTCTTGAGGCCCAAAGGTAAATTCAATGGTTGTTCAGGAATATACACAACATGTTTTAATAAGGTAATGAGCCAGTGGGGTGTAATTCCCATTAAATGAAATAATCTGATTGGTTAAAGTAAATTGAGAAAAATCCTGATTTTTAAATTACATATTAATCATGTGTGATGATTTTTAGATCTTTACTAAAAATAATTTTGATGTTAGAGGATTAGCTTGTCCATTTGTAGTGATGGGGTTTGAGGATTTTTTGTGCAAGTTAGATGGTTTGTGGCATAGCCGACCTATATGGTTCAATCATGAATGTTTTAATGATTCATATGGTATTTTTTAATTTGGTATGGACCTTTGAGATGAAGGAGGAAAACTGACCTCATTTTACATTTTCAATCAAATTTGAATATTTTGTGAGCCTGCATAAAAGTGATAGCTAGGGTTCTGTTTTGCAGGTGCATAATGTTTTGGGTGCAAAACTGAACTAATTGAGTGTGTACAAAAAGTGTGACCTAGGTGTAGACACCTAAAATTAACACCACTAATCCCCATGTCCGCATCTGCTAGCACCCCATCATTATCAGTATCATATTATCTATTAAATTCTTATCCTAAGTATTATTTCTCCCCATAATTATCATTTTTATAGCTGTAAAATTCTATTTTACTCCTCTTAAAAAAACCCAAAACCACTTAGAAACAAAAATTAAATTTAAAAAAAACAAATGAACAGTTTCTCAACTATTTCAAAACCTCCCTAACTCACATAGCCTCTTTCCAAAACACACCCTTCATCAAAACAAACAAAAATATTAATTTAGAAGGTAGTTTTAACCTTTTTCCCATAAAAACTTAATCGCCAGCGACCTGACCCAATCGCTAGTGAGAGGTTCCCATCTCAAAAAAAAATCGTATTTAAAAGGTAGTTACCAAAAAGTAATTTTTTACTATAAAAATCAAATCACTCACATGATCCCTACCAATTTTTTGGTGATTCTCCTTTGTTGTTGGTGACCCTATATAAGCAGGTTTGAAGGCCCCTATCATTTCAAGCTAGCTTCCTCCAAGCATTTTACCTGATAGTTTGCAGCTAGAGGTGGATTAAAGGAATTCATACTACATTTCTTTATATCACATCCATGCTCACAAAGATAAATATAATCACAACAACTATTCAAAAGGCATCAATATCTCTTCTTCATCCTTTGGAGGTCATTCAAACATCCAAGAGACAATCCATACAATCTTTGGCTCATCTACAATCTCCCTCTCTCAGCTAATATCATCGGTTAGTTTTCTTTATCAATTGGTACAAGGTAATTACCTTCCCTAGTTTGCATTATCATCTCATTTTTTATGATCATTTTCCTATTCATTTTCAAAACCTCAATCAAATTTATTTTATTTATTAGCATGCTTATACATTTCCACAGCGATTTCCAATGAAGACTTCATCCCAATGTTATGGCGCTCAGCCCCCAATAGCTAACAATCTCCTTTCTGTTAGGTCATTTAATGCTTCAAATATCATCTTTGAGATGCATCCAGATCTCATCACCTATTACTACTATGCCCATAGAGCCTCAGGTTCCTGTCAAACACCTATCAAGCTCCCTTGAGCCATCTACATCACTCTATCAAGACTATCTTTTAAATCCAACATATTGTTCATCTCACCTTTGTGAGTACACATCTATCTACATCCTTTCTCTTTAGAGTCATTTTATGATCCCTATGACTCCCGCATTGGATCAGGTTTCACTATCAGTGCCACCATATAGCCAAAAGGACTACTATCAATCCCAATAATTCCCTTTGCATTGTTGGTTATATCCTCTATTTTATCATTTTATCTTATCATTATCAGACTTGATTTCTGAACACGGATTGACATCCTTAAATATAATTCCATTGACTTTCAGGGATCTTGGCTTTGCTAGGTAATCTGTCATATATCTATCTAATCTTGTATCAAAGAATTTCTAATTGGCCTTTGATGTATTGCCAAGTAGCTTATCTCATTGGAAAGAAGGATTTGTGTGCATATGGAGCTTGGATCCATTAGACATCATTCATCCATCAAGGTATCAACATAAATCATCATGAGTATCAGTAAACCCCATTGTCTTCTAAGGGGGTGAAAGGGTTTAATGTATTTAGTTTTGAATCATGCTATTGGGGGTAATTTAGAAGGTAGGCCAAAGAAAAGGGATGTTTAATTTGAACATAAAACTAAAACATTTGCACCCTAGTTTTTAAAGTCATGTAATTTTAAAGTTGAACAAGTGTGGTGATAGGTTAAATTATAATGATTTTTTTAATAAACAAATGTGTGTAAGGGTTAGATTCTTGACCAAGTAAATAATAGTACATGTTAGAAAACCTCAGGTTTGAGCATGGGATTTGAACACAAGTTTGGAGTATTAATCTTCACCATCTTAATTATTGTGAAGATCCACATATTGATCAATGGTCATAGCTTCATCAAAAATAAGTGTGATGATTCATAGGTCATGCAAGTCTGTTGTGAGTAACTATCAACAAGGGTGTAACATCCCCATTTTAAGATACTAGAACAAGGGAATTTTTAAAAAAATTATATATAACGTTCTCTGTTATGAATTATAAAATTCAAACACACGTTCAAGTTTTAATAATTGTTCTCTGCCCAAACAACACAGTTTGGAACACACAATTTCTTTTAAAACTAATGTTCCCTGTTCGCATATTTACAATATGGAACACACATTCAATGCCATTCAATCCTATAACAGATTCTATATGCTGCTGTAAATGACTCGAGGAACTGCCGATCTTCCATTTTCATGGCTCGGAGTTTCAACGATCCTTCATTTCATGACTCGGCAACAACCGATCCTTCATGTTTGTTTATGCATAGTATATTATATATATCAGTTCTCTTAACCGTTTCCCGGTTATCGAAGTGATCCATTTAAGAAGCCTATCTGAATATCTGTTACTGATATTCATCTGACATCCTGCATCTTAAATTAAGTGATAAGGACAACGCAACCAGCACTTGCGATACTTTGGCCAAAGATTTTCACATGCTTTGCATGATCATATTCCTGGATGTGATACACATCAATGGAATACGTCCTTCACTTCACTTCACCTGTTATCTAGAATGGTCTTTCCTGGTTCCTACCAGTCCTCTCGATTTAAGGTCAGATTTAAACTTTCAATTTCCAACTAGTAATATGAACGAATATAGGAAGGCACTCCAGGTAACTAAAGATACGCAGACATACGGTGTCGTTCCCCACGACTCCGTGTGTCTAGTTATCTTTAGTATACCGGAGTCACTCCATATACCTGATCATACTCCTATCCCCTGCCAAGAACTTCACATTCAGCCTATGTATTCTTGATGTTTTAATTTGGGAGGGCATTGCAATATGTCAGCTGCAACATTGTGTCGTCATGAAGACCCCGTCTTCATGAAGACACCTTGCTGTAGCTGGCGTATGTCAATGTCCTACGGAATCCTCCCATCGAGAGTACACATCCTGCTCAAGTGATTTGGATATGATCTTAGTATTTAAAAATCAACTTTCAGCAACCATGCTGATCCCTTTATCCTCGTTCCCGTTACAGTTGTATATAGCTAAGAGAGACTAAATCCGTCCATTAGTTTACTATGCATCTTCTCCTTCGTATCCGAAGGGCTGCATTCCTCTACTTGGTTCTCTTCTTAATCATTGGATTAAGCAGTCCATTACCGACGGACATGATAAGTTTAACCTATTAAACTTAACCAAGATTTTCCCAACTATAACTAAATTCAGAATTCTAGCTTATTAAACGTCATTTAAACGAGGTATAATTCCTTGATAAATGTATTCATTTATTTTCCTTAACTTTACACAGTTAAGGTCCATTAGTTATGGATATACTTATCCCATATCCTTTATTCTGAATTTAACATACGAGGTCATTAATGGAGTTCGAAAGCGAAGTTCGATTACTCCCAAGTTTAATTGATATTCCTTAGCTTCCAAGCTAATCCTGAATACCTATTGGTTATGGAATCATATTCTTCCTAATCCTTTTTAATGTCAATTAAGAATTCATCTTTACCCAAGTATGAACTAATTGCATTTTCAACTTAAAGTTGTATTAAGGTAAGAATAGATATCATTTTCATTTTAACATCCATCCAAGGACAATTAAATAAATCCAAATCAGGAATAACATTATATTTCCAATTTAATCAACAATATCAAACTGATATAGTCATTAAAATATCACACTTGTATTTGTATTCATTAATTCATGTCATAATCCATACATTTGCCAATCCAACTGAATGGGTATTGTTTACATAAAACATCATTACAACTCATAGATAGAAGAATATACTTTCTTCTTTTTTCAATTCCTCGAAGAGGAATAAAAGTAAACAAATACAATTCATCTTCAACCAATCAAGAAGCATCAGAAAACAGCCATGTCTTCATTCTAATCAAATTCCATCTGCAAAATTATTTGCACGGGTCAGTTCAATGAACTGAGCATATTAAGCACTTATCATTAAAATGAGGTGCTTCAATTAACTGTCTCAATAAAAGAACCCTGCTTTTATGAAACGACAGTAAGACATCAATCAAGAAATAGGCACCAAAGAATGATCAGCATAACAACTGAACCATCAAAATACCATCACAATCAGCCAAAGAACTGCTGTCCCATTTTCCACATAACCGTTACAAGTTCCAAATTACAATATTTGTAAAGTTAGGAATACAAGTAGCTTACTGCTGATATAACATACTGTTATCCTTTTCCACTCCTTTCATTAATAATAAATGCAAAGGATGAAACTAACTGAAATGTAAACCCATTACTTTCCTTTCAGTTCATGCATCATATTAGATTCCAAGCAATCAAGCACAGACAAGAAAGCGAACAACAATGCATATAGTTGCTCATATCTAAGCACTACAAAATTTCGTTAATAACGATTACAAATTTTCAACTGTATGAAAGAAGAAAAGATCATTTTCCAAGTCATTCATCCACATCTACTATTTCCTTCCTCATGACTGTCCTAAAAATGGAATCCAAACGAGACACAAATCAAGATAACAGTTCAGAGTGAAACTTACAAAATCCACTCGGAATTCACTTTCCGGCAGCAAGAGTAATTTCATTCATAATCAGCTTTAAATGAAAACAAGGAAGAATTTATCGTCCTTATGAATACTTCATTTAAATCAGGCTCATATGAATATCCAAAACATTAGTATTTATCGTATTTATCATAGATCAAATAGTATAAGGATGCATACTATGTATTTACTGTACTAGAAGAAACCATAATTCTTTCACTGTATGGTAAACCAGATAAACAGTTATACAATCATGCACGATCAATTATTCACGTGATTTTCTAATTCTATGAACGCATTCCGTTCAAAATAAAATTTATTCATTGTTGTTACCTACAGCAAGATCCAATCATAATGCACAGTAAACTTCAATGCTATTTCCAGAACTCAAACAGCAAAAGAGAAGAATTCGTTCTTTAACTATTCCAATAAGAAAACAACCATTTTCTTCAACTCACTAAGAATTATTCATGCCGGTTTCATTTCTTCTAAGGATAACTAGTGCAAAATCAGAGACCACAAGAAACATTCAATTATTCTCATTTGTACAGAAAACTCAGCACTCAGAAACAATTTAAATGCCACTGTCAATCTCTACCGACCGAACTGGTAAAGTTCAATAACATTCCACCTAACTACTGATTCTACCAAATCAAAACAACATATAGAAGAAGAATTCCTTACCAATAAATGATTCTACCCGAATCCATTTATTCTATTCACAATGATGTACAGAACTACAAAACTGTGATTTTTCATCCAATAATACCCTTATTATTAAAAACCCGCATAGAATATCAGATGCACAACAAAGTATAATCAAAACAGAGTCCAACAGCATTACAACTTCCCAAGCATTTCCTTCTTTGTACAGCACATCCAAGTAAAATGCCATTTTCACAAAGACAGTCAGAACTAAAAGGGGTCGAACAACATTAATGAAACACAACAAATCATCTAATCCCTTCAGCAAGAAAACATGATTTATTTAATGCACAGCCAATACAAGTCAAGCTCATTTTCACGACTGCTGTCCAAATTGTAAGATCAAACCGTCTCAAATAAGACATAACAAATCATTTTTCCTCCAAGGCAAGAAGAAGTAGAGAACATAAATATCCATTCATTGCTCAGGAATGCAAAGCCAAGATTTTTAATCGTGTCTACAGTCCGAATGGTAGACCAAACATATCATCAATGACCACAACTAGATCATCCTACCTCCTCAGTGGTGAAAAACAATATAATTCATTATAAGTTCAGAAGGAAAAACTATTTCTTTTCCAACTCCCACGAATACTCATTCGTATTCGTCAATTCACATAAAAGGAAGAAGCACAACAATAATTGTATTACTAGCATATCCGTCTAATCGAGTTCAGTACAATACTCAGATAAAACTCTAATGCCAATTCCTTTAAAATACAAAAATGCTATCTCCTTCTAATCCCGAAACAACAGAAGGAAGAGAAAAGTTTTATTTCCTCCAAGAGAAATTTCAGTATAGAAATGACATCATGCAACTCGTACATCCTGTACAATTTTATCACAAAAGACCATATAGCAAAAGAACATTAACCACAGTAGTGAAAACAACCCACACAGTCTGCCAGTTATTTATATAACACTTAAGCAGAGAAAAACCCATCTCGAATTCCCAAATACCATCAACAACCAATACAACAAGTTCATATTCCAACTCGATTCATGCAAAGACAAATCAAAGCATAACAACCAGAAACGAATTTACTTATCATTTCCAAAAAAAGACAGGCAAGAATCGACTAAATCCAAATCCAAATCAACTCAACAACAATCACATAAACCCAAAACCCAAGAGCAGGGTTGTTTTAATGAGACGTTTAAACAAAGCAAGTATTTTTAAAGAGAAGGGCTTAACATGCATGTTATTTCTTTTCCAAAACTCGAAGAAAACTGCGTTTGCCGAAGTTATTTCCTTCCTCGGCGACAACACGATCTTTCCAACAATTCCTTCCTCTTCTTGGCTCAGCAACAGCCTCAAAATCTTCCAAGAACAGTGATAAATCCAAAGAAACTGGTTCGACTGAACCAAACAAAAAAACCAAATGCAGAGCAACTTCACCAAATCCGAATCGACACAATGAGAATCAAATTTCCCTCATACTGCTTTCCAAGGCGAGCTGGTCGCGAGGACCAAGAACATTTAATGCATTAAAGGCTCTGCCTTTTTCCTTATTTCCACGCCACTGCCAACTTGAGTTGGCGATCTCTAAATTTCAAATTTTTCACATGCAAAACCAAATTTGGTTCCATCTCCAACTAGATACCTCCATCCACTTACCTGCCCCGCCAAACTGGCGCTGTCCACGTATGGACTTTTCATTTAATGCCATTGAATACCCCTTCATCCTTATCCTCTCCCTCCAAGGGTCTGCGCGTCCCCCTTTAGGTTAGGATTAGTTTAGGATGTTTATTAGTATTCAACCTAGGTCATAGTTTAGTTTTAGGTTATTAGGACTTAGGTTTATTTCCCTCTTTTTTTTTGTAATTTAAAAATCCACTTAGGATAGTAGTTTAGGATGCATGTTAGAACTTAGGATTAGTTTAGGATTTAATTCCTTCTAACCACTAACATTAATCAACCTCTAATCCAATCTCTCAACTGACACTCATATCAATGCTGTGCAAGATGTTCCGTCCTTTGTTTCACATGCCAAAGCCACCCATGTCCAGACATTTCCTGCCCCACGAGGTCTCAATTTTGACAGTACAAGGTTCAAGAATCAAACCTTTGTCGTTGGCATTTACGTGCCAGCTACTCATACCTGTAATCAGGCGCTGCACGTTTATAATAATCCTCAGGTCCAGTTCAAGTGTGAATTTACATAGAAAACACAAGAGGACCTCAGCATACTTTGGATCAATGGAATTGATTCAGGGTATGCTGTCAATCAGCACAAGAGCAGTTTAGCAATTATACGACAATCTGTCGTCACATCAGCAAACACACAAGCACAATAACTGCTGTCCTATGCAAAAAATTACAGTATGCAAGAATCCAAGTTAACAACACATTCCTTTAAGATCAGAATTTATCTTAACATGTTTGCCTTCATTTCAGCAGCTATAATAGTATGAAAAATATTCACCAAGATACCTTACAAAATCAGGGTGTTATAATATAATGGGAGGGAATATTATAAATTGAATAATTAGAGGTAAAAACTATAATTAAGGGTATTATTTAATACCCTTTGAATGCACTTGCTATACCATACTTTTACTAAGTGAACCCCCCGTGTAATAGGAAAACCACATGGTGAGGTTCTCGAACGTATCACCCCTTGGTCTAGTAGTTCATTGAGTTGTTTCGTTACTTTAGTACTCTCAAGCAAGGATTGTCTATAAAACCTGATGTTTAGTAGAGGGGACTCTGACAATAGCTGAATCTCATGCTCTACTTCATGTTTTGGTGGTAACTCACTGGGAGTCTGAAATACTTCCTAAAAAGATTGAATAATACTATCCAAATCATGTTTTCCTTGGTTATAAATCTCTAAAACTTCAACCCCATCTTGTTTATCCTTTAACAAAAGTAAACAAAAATGATTATGATTTTCCTGAATAAGTCATTTTACTTGGTTCGCACTCACCATAGTAACCTGTGTCTTACGCTAGTGTGCCTAGATGTTGTAGCTGATCCCATCCTTGACCCATTTATACTGGTTTTCCCTTCTCATAAATATAACATCCCTAATATACAAGAAAGGACTCCTGGATACAACATCAAAAGCATCAAGTGGAATAACGTTAGCTTCAAAAACATCAATATATTGGGAATTTATCCCAAACTTGACCTTACATATTCTTTTTACCTAAATTTCAACACCCTTCTTCACCCAAACCAAAGGATAAGGGTGTGGATGCTCGTAAGTCTCAAGACCAAGTTTCTTTACAACTGCTTCAGAAATCAAGTTAGACTGAGAAACGGTATCAACCAAAACATTTACCTTAGTTATCTTGATCTGGATTTTGATTTGTAATAGTCTACTCATATCCTCTTCTTGGATGTCCATGTTGGTGGCCATGCATCCAAGCCTTTCGTCTACATTGGAGTCATATTCAATTTCCACCTCCCCTTCTATTTTTACAGTTGTCATGGAATTCTTTGAGTCCTTGGTTTGTTTATTCGGATGTAACTCCGGATGCAACTCCCAACATGCAACTGTCATCACCAATCCAGCACTATGATAATTCTTCACTGGGAACTCCTCGTGTTATGATTATTTACTAATGCACAGCCTTTAGTTTGGTGGATGTAATATGGAAACAAAACAACAACATAACACAAGAATACCATCGACTATGATAAGACGGAATGATGAAAAATCTGAAATATCAAAGTAAATTATAATATTAACATGAAACTGTTACAATCTCACCCATGAGGTACTTCAAGTGTTATTGACTTCACTTGCCTTTCACCAAGACTATGGGAGAAACTTTACAATTACACCTCTTAATGGCTTCTTCAACACACCTTTAAACTGATGGCTTCCTTCGCACACTTCCTACAATATTTCTCACTACTTCCTTCTATGCTAAATGAGGGGGGTGGCCTCTCTATTTATAGAACTTCCAGGCTTATCCATCTTATCTCTAAGATAGGATAAGAAATCCACTCTGACGAATCATATTCCATACCGTAACTCTTATCTGTACATGTAAGCTTATCTTTTAAGATAAGATAAACCTTATCATTTTACATGGGTTCCACATTTTTAGACTTTTTACAAATAAAATATACAAAATATTTATGACCTCACTCCTTGTCCTTATTACCAATATAATATTTCTAATTCCTAATCATGTAGACCCTACTTCTCTAATTACCCAAACTTTGACATTTTAACATTACCGGACCACTTACGACAAATATTTACTTTTTACAACATTCCTATTGTACTTTGACTGTTACTGTACTCCACATTATTGGCGGCACCGTACTGACGGTGCCGTTATCTTCTATCAGAAGCTACTACTAATTATACTTAACAACAACATATTCCTAATACATACATTAATGAAATAGAAATTATGGAGGAAAATTTTAGTGTCGACACAACGTCAATATGAACATTGATATCATAGTTCTTGCAAAAATTCGTGGGATCTTTACAAGTATTTAAAGTAGTGACAACTTGTTTACCTTTCCCTTTCCACTCACCCTTGTTACTTGTTTTCCCATACTCTTTTGATCTGTTGATTTCTCGACTTCTTTGCCCTTAGATCTGCTTCTCCTTGCTTCTTTTCATCATCTATGTAGTATTCTTGCACACACACCTCATTGAGATCTTTGTGATTTGTGGAGATGAATTTTCTTCGAAGGTGAGTGTGAAGTCCTCCCAAGTACTTAGTCAAAATATCCTCATCCTCCAAGTCCATGTTTAGAAACATGGCCTACCTCTGAAACTCCGTAGTATAGTCCTGCACACTTTGACCACTGCATTGTCTAAAATACTGCCATTTAATCATTTGGTCAATCTTATTTCCAATAGGATAGAAGTTAACTCTAAGTAATTCTTTAAATTCTTGAAAATATTTCACAATAGGACGCTTCTTATTTTCACAAGTGGTTAGATGGGTTTCCCACTAAACCAAAGCATGTCCCTCCATTTTGAGACATGCAAAGGTGATCCTCTGTGTCTCAGTGACATTATGGATGCTAAAGTAGACTTCCAACTATTTTAACCATTTATCAAGCAACTCTGCATCTACTTTTCCTTCAAATATTTTAATCTCAACTTTCGTCTCAACTTTAAAAGGAGTATGATCAGATTTTACCTTTTCTCCTACGTTCGAAGTCTCTTCTTCATTCTCTTCCCCATAATATTCCTTATGGTGGCTCCTTCCTATGCCAAAATTTTTAGCTAAGCCTCAAACCACTGAGTCCATGGAGTCTTGCTTGATAGAAGTTGTCTTCTATAAATTTGCAAGTTCTTCTTGCCTTTTAAACATCCTATCCATCATGGTCTCCAACATCTCGATTATATGGACCAAGTTCTCTTCCTCCATTTTTCTCCAAATTCTTTGTTTCCACTTCTTTATAGAAATTTCTGGATCACAAGGTAAAGCATCTTCTCCTTTAAATCTCGTCACTGTTATACAAATCCAAGAATGAATACCATAGTCTTGGATACTTATTAGCTCTGATACCAAAATGATCTGTAAACTCTTCAAATTTGGAATTATCCATAGAATCACAATATTAAACGTTGATGTTCTAATTTCTATTAGAAAATGACAGAGATAACTAGTGAATGAATTTTGATTATGCTTAGAATCCACACTTGCAGGAAAGGAAATAATATTATCTCATAAACACCAAGTTTTATCCTGGAAACCTCTAGAGGAGGAAAAACCATTCGAGAAGAGAAATTGCTCTTTCTTCCCACTTTTATTGGCCAATTCAAAACAACAAGTCTGAAAGAGAAGTAGATAATATCTCACACTTCCTCCCAATTACTTGCTTCCTCTGTCTCAACACTCCTTTCTTCTACAAAACACAATTACAGCACTAAGAACTTCTTGCTCACTTACTTTCATGCTTTGATGATCTTGTTATCTTCTACAAACATGTATTTATAGCCTTTCTCATGTCCTCTCGTGTACTAGAGAATGGGAAAGGTGATGGAGGAGAAGAGAAATAGACAACCTTTCAAACTATGGGGTTTTTTCATATTTTTTTATTTTCTGTCCGAAAGAGCCAGGACCGCCACCCAATATAGACCAGCGGTCTTAGGACTGCCGCTCTAGTTAGGTGGCAGTTTTGTAACTGCCGCTCTGCATAGAGCGGTGGTCCTGTTACTATAAAGACAAAACCTCCGTGTATTATTTTTCCTTCTTGTTCTGACTTATCTGATGAAGAAGAGTCATTTTGGATCCCTATGGATCACTTTGTTTAGAGAGATTGCTGATCTGATTCTAGTTGCAAAATCAATCAAGGAGGAAGGAAAATAATTAGCTCTAAGTCCCATTGAAGAGGAGCACATGGAGGAAAACAAATTAGGTTCAGAGGTTTTGGATGAAGAAGATATCATTGAAAGCTTCTTGCTTTCTTTCATTGAATCTAATGTTGTTGATATACCTTCCATGGAGAGGGAGGAAGATGATGACACTATTGCCACACCAGTCATCAAGGAAGAATATCGACTACTTACAAGAGAAATACAAAGAACAAATCAACATGCAAACACCCCTCCTTTTTAGGAAGGTCTAGACAAGGACTTAATTTTTGGAGTTAAATTCTAGAGTAGTGGGCACATCCAAAGGACTAAACCTTTCCCAATTAGATATTTGGCTTCATTGGAGCCAAGGGAGAAGCCGAATCCAGTCATTCTCACTTCAGAGAATGAGGATGATTTTCAATACACCAAGAATCAACTACAACACCTCCAACCAAATGAAGAGATAGATGAGGTATTCATTTTTGTTATTGATAATTTGGTTGGAAGGGTGAAAGGAAAATTTCCACTCTTTTCACAAGCCGTGTCCATTACTGAATTAATTACATGGCATCCTTTTATAAAGAAGGGAAGCTATTTCTCACTACCTGTTGTAGGATTTATTTAGCTTTCCCTTATCTTGGTTAGAGTAAGAGTAGGAATAGGTTTGCTTTCAATAGAATAAGTGTTTTGCACACTCTGCATGTCTTATTAGAGGCATGTATGATTTAAATTGTTGTATATAATTTTGTTATTACTTATTACTCCAGGAAGTATAATGCATCATCTCCCTAGTTGTTACATCAGAAAGATAATAGTTTCATGTAACAGTTGTAAATTTCAAATTTAAACAAATACAGAGCAACTAAAATCAGTTAAGGAGGATATTTTGATGATTCTCCCCAAGGAAAATTGCAGCAAGCCCTATGCTCATGCAAAAATCAAGGATTAGCAGGTAGCCCAAGTCAGAATCAACTCCATCCCTCAGCAAGTACACAAGACAACATGCTGGAATTAGACATTCAGAAGAAGAAAGAAAATTAGAACTTAATAGAGTTCCATGATGTCCAAGCTGACAAGTTTCACTCAAATTTTACAATATAATTCATCTTGCAAATCAGTCTTGCCTATTCATGCTTAGAAAAATCAGATGTTAAGGCAGCAGTTACAATGTTCATCATTTAGTCTCAATGGATTTCAGCTACAAGAATGAGTGGAATTCAAGCTTAATACAACTTTCTACTCTCACAAAACAAATTTCAAGATTTTCTTATGAGAGTTAGAGAGTGAGAGAAATGGAGAGCATATCCAGAAGCTAGCAATGACATTCCAAGTATCTCGAGGTAAATATTTTCAGAGTTTAGACCAATTCATGTTGATCATATAGAATCCACACCCAATGGATTGCTACAGGTAGCTGGTCATGCTCCATTTAGCAGGAAAATGGCCCCGCGAGTCACCAAATTGTTATCCAATTTCACTAGCCTGGTTAAATTAGACAACATGTGATCTTGCATCATGACAATTGGTTATGAAGCTCATATGCACAGGAAAGGAGTGGAAAAATTTGATATATTACACTGAGAAACCCTTGGCATTTTTTACACGACCTTGGTACACTTGAAGAATCCAAGAAATCACAAAATGTTTAAGATAACATGAAGATTTTGAAGGAGTAGATCCCAATTCTAAAGCCAACACACTGAGGTCGTAAGTGAGTTGTTTCATATATGGGCATGTAGGGTGAGCATTGTGTTAATACCTAACTCTTAAGGACTGCATCGAGCCAGGTAGGGTCATCGAGCCATAGGGAATTTTCAAAACTAAGCTATTCTAATTGTTGAGAGGCCAAGCTAATTCTAAGAAAGCACTTGTAATAATACAATGAAGAAGGCAAGCTACTTGAATATATAGAGTTATGTAAGATGCTTATCGAAGTGTTGGAGAAATCGAGTTATTCATTACAGATGGTGACATCGAGTTCTCAGAGAGAGGCTGAGCCATCTTGCAAGGACAACCAAGATGTATCAACAATCTACATGAATACAATTGGTGGATGAGCCCATAAAAATGTCACAAGCACCGAGTCACACATCAATCCTTGTGAATGATGAGTGAATCATTTTAAGAACCGAGTTTCCCAACATCATAATCAAAGAGTTATGGAACAACTAGCCCACTGTGGGAAATCCAAATTTCTCAATCAAATACAAGCTCGTGAAGTAGTGAATATATTAAAGGGGATGAGTGCACATGATTCGAAGCCACCAAGATGCATACCAAGTCGAACCAAACCAATTCAGGACATAGGATTGGGCTAAGATCATAGTAACGAGTTTCAGGACGACTCGACATTTCACACTGCACAGTTAGGCTTGCAATATTGAAAACCAAGTTATCCTAATTCATCAACGAAGACTACATGGAAGATATATGAGTTCATCAATGAATCTAACTACTTGCATCAAGCTAGTTGGAGCTCATGGTGTTAGGAATACTTTGTGTGAATTGGCTCAAACAATGTAGAGGACGAGCCACAAACTTAACTCAACTTTGTTCAACAATGAGGTGAAAAGGAGACTTGAAAGCACACCCATTGTTGAGAAGACATAGTATTGTCCTATGGAGAAGACACACATAGGATTCACGCATTGGAATAAGGTGCATTTAAAGGTGCAAAAAGATAGGAAAGGAAACACGTGCCAGAACAAGTGGACTCAGGACTTATCCATTTTTATGGATACGGTCTATTTTTGGAGATAGCGTGCAGAGCACACCTCAGGATGGAGACTTGTGTGACACATAAATGGTATGGTTTGGGAATGAGCAACTGATAATATCCATGCATGAGCTTGAGTTAATAATAGGATTACTTCTTCCAGTTAACTATAAGATGTCTATTACTAGTGCACTTGCATGTGTGCATGTTATTATAAAGGCGCATGGTTATTATCATCATGCAGCCTATTTTTAGAAGTGTGTAGGTTGTGAAGGGAAAGTCCCCACCCCTATAAGTATGTATTGAACTATGTATTTTAGTAGTGGTGAATTATTGTAGAGTTATGTTGTTGGATCTGATGTGCGCATGACTTATGGTGATACTTTATAATGTAAGAAGCTTCTATGTTTTACAGTGTTTAATGTAATGGAGTATGTTGGATGGATAATGGTGTTAAACATGATTGTAACTTGTTCTTGTATGGTTGATCTTATTATATTTATTGTTTAATTCATGATACTCTAAGATCTAGATCTGGAATATGCTCTGAGGAATGTTTATGGTTATTTATGGGTTTGAATACGCTTTATCTTCATCACACTAACATCCTACACAAACAACTCTAAAGAGGTGCCTAGTACCTTTACGTCACGCTTCAGGTGAGCACTCAGCTTAGGCTAGGTGATGTGCTAGTGCACCTGGGATTTATACAGTGGATTCTAGGCTGCATCATTAGTTCCATTCTTGGGACATCTTTTTCAGTTCTTTTCAGGATGGTTCATGATGAAGACATACCGGTTGACCTTAGAAAGTGTTGAGGAGTGGATAAAATATCTGGAAGAAGAGTACACTCAGAGGTTCAACACTGGATCTTAGTTTGATGCACGTGCATGGGCTGGAGCAGAATTTTTATGACTATTTATATGAGATCTTCTTTGTTATCTTTTCTAGTAGAGCTGCACGAGTGGCTGGTTGTTTATACATCTAAAAGGAATTGGAGGTATTGCACACTTGTCTGGATGCAGGAATAATTTTAGGCCCTTTATGATGTTGAATTGATTTAGACACACGTTGTGGATACTTGGTTCCATGGTGTTTTGAATAGCTATATTTTGGAGTACTCAATTTCCACTTACTCATGCCTAGAGGTAGCTGAGTTCTAGTTTCTACATTATCCCAAGAGAACTTATTTGCAAGGCATTCCACTAACGATCAAAATACTAATGGTAACCTTGAACTTGGAAGAAAAACTGATGGCTAGCTAAACCCCACCACGCACGGGGGAAGGAGTAGGTTTGGTGAAGGATGGTGGACCTAGCAGGAGAAAGGTAGCGAGAAGAAAGGTGGCTTAAGTACAATAAGGTGCGTGGGGGGAGATAGAGAATTAGTGTGATAATTCAGAGTGGATGGTGTTGAGGAGAGAGATGGCTCATGAAGGATTTGGAGCTCATGCAAAATGTGTGGATCCTGAGCATCTGGAACTCACCCATTTGGGAAAGTATAATATGGAACTCTCCTCAACCTCACATGGGAGCGCATTAGCAAAGACGATATGGGTCGTGGGCATGCATCTGAATCTACCTAGCAACCTATCCCTTGCACTTGGTTTTCTAGTATCTAGTAACTAGTAGTTGGCAAGCTAGTTTGGGTAGTAGGAGAAGCAGGAGTAAGTCAGATAGATAAGTATATCTATGGCTGGGAAAACATATTCTTTGTTGTTTTGGAGGTACCTTTCAAGAACATCATCAGCATAGAAACTCAAGCGCATGTAGAATTTTGGACTCACTTCTGGGAGTAGTACCACCTCACAGACTATAGGAGTTCAGTTTAGTACCACTGTTGGGACACATAGGGCAATACATCCATTGGTCCACTTCCAGCTATAGGTGGAGGATCCAGGGGCATAGGTGGCTCTAGTTCTAGTGGATTGGTGGTTCTAGAGGCAGAGGTAACACAGGGGGTTCTGGATCAGGTGTGCAGGGTCCTCATAAACCCCAAAATATTTACATGGAGATGTCTCTCCATCTTCTAGAGTATAGGGGCATAGAAGATGTTGTTAAACACGTGCACATGTGTGAGATATTGTGGCACGTACAAAAGGAATCACGGCTTCTGAGTGCAAGGTAAGTCAATTTGTAACTACATTATAGGGACACACACATAGTTTTACATGAAGTTTGACCTTGATCAAACTTGTGTAGATTATGCAGCATTAAAGGATGCTTTCCTTAAGGAGTTTCATATCCCTGAGTTTGAGTAGAAGAGTATAAGCACACTCAAGGATATTAAACAAGGAACTAGTGAGAGAATTTGGGAATATGATGCTTGTTTCAAGACACTGTTGTCTAAAATTTCTTATGATATTCATGAAAACCAGCATGCATAGTGGTTAGTTGGGGGCTTGATCACACCTTTCAGAAGGGCATTGTCACATAAGACATATACGGACCCGCACAAAGCACTTGAAGTTGCTTTTCCCACTGAAGCAGTTTGGAGTATAGACACTAGAGTGAGCCCATTCCTGGAGGCACAGATTGCAGCTATGGCAAAGCAGTTGGAGAAACTATCAGTCAAATTCAGCACATGAGATACGCACTAGGATTTGGTGTACAGATTGTGAAGTGGAAGGGAACACTAAGGATAGTTTTCCTTGCAGATCAGTGCATTCATTGTTGCTAGACTGTGAGATATGTCATTTGGACCATGATGCAAGCCATTTACCCATTATTACAATGCGTGATAAGAAAGAATGTATCTTGCTATTGTAAGATTTTCTAGTCCATGACTCACAATACAGAAGACTATAGGTTGATTAGTCAGATCCATGATGTCATAGATATTGGTGTACGACAAACAGGAGTATCAGATAACTCTAAAGGAAAAAGTGAGCACCATGATCATGACCAACCTCAAGTGCGCTATGATCGGAATGAAGGGCATGCTTTGAAGTAAGTTGTGGCAGAGGTCAAGGATACCATGGTGGATTCAGGGGCCGAGACCGTGGTGGTGGATGGGGTGAGTTCCCTCGTGCAACATGTTTTACATGTGGATCTCCTGACCACTACAGGCACAAATGTCCTGAGAATATTACTTTGTATTTTTGTGAGAAGAATCACAACTATGAGGAATGCCTAGAATTGTATGAGCATATTAGCAAGCATCATAAACAGGAAAACAAGGGCACATGAATGGTTAGAATACAACGCACTGTAGAAAATCAGTGGAAGCCAAAGTTGGCACTGGAACCTGAGGTATTACATGTGAAGATTACTACACGCGTTGAAGTTTCATGCACCAAGGAAGCGTTACAGCAGAAGCCTACCATCACTAAGGAGGAAGTTTTACATGAAAGGTACCCAGATCCTACACATCAGAAGGAGGTTTATCAGGAGACCATGGAGGTACTCAGAAATCTTTAGGGTGAAATACAGTGTTTAAAAGAAAAATCACAGAAGTTAGAACAAAATAAGGTAACAAAGACAGTCCAATCAGATATTGATGACTTAAAAGAGGTATGCAAGATGTTGCACCAGGAGAATATCATTCCATTATTAGGGAATTGGCTAAAGGGAAACACTCCATGCAAGTATTGAAAATGGATGGTAGATCTTGCATGCTAATCTTCCCCCTCATAGCTTGGATTATGACAAGGAGATCACTCTGAATGTTGTTGTGGATGGGTGGATTTTGAGAAATATATTGATTGACACGGGCATGGAATTTAATGTGCTTACTTTAGATACATGGGTACAAATGGGCATACCTCAATTGCAACCATCCTCTAATTTACGGTTTATGGCTAATTAAACTAAGGCCACTCCCATCAGATTTTTAAAGGATGCATCCATTACTATACAAGGGGCCAAGTTCACTAGGGACTTTGAGGTCTTAGCACTTGCAGAAGCAGACAACTTCCCAGCTCTACTTGGGCACCCTTGGTGTTATGCAAATAATGTTGATCTACGGTTCAACAAGGGGTATATAAGTTTTGAGAACAAGGAAGAAAGAGTTATTATCCCTTTGACAGATGGGAAATCTACACCTTATGTTGAACCTTTGAGTGAGGAAGACATTAATAGAATTTATGTATGTGTCATTCAGAACCTAGAAGTACTTGAACCATCTAAGGAAGGAATCCTCTAGTGGGAAGATGCATAGTTTATTAGTGATAATACAAGTATTTCTTGTGATAACTGGGCTTGCATGGAACCTATGAGATGGTTAGGTGCATAGTAATAAGTGCATTTACAGGGAGAATAAAACCTCATTGTGTTAGGAGGATAGGTAACTCGGTACCTCAGTACACTGGAGAAGGAGACCTTATGGTATTCATGCATGCCATGAAGAAGAAGTGGATGGATCAAGTGGAAAGAAGAAATATGTTAGTGTATACCCTATGTGGGACAATAACACATTGGTGGATGGTTCACATGGATAATCTCATAGAATGGAATGAAGTTAGAATTTCTCTAACCACTCGGTTCTTTAGGAGCAATGTGCCTACTCAAATTTGCATGTATCATGGTAATCAACCTATTCAGCACCACGTTCAGTAGTGTGAGAGACTCTGGAAAGAGGGGTAGGAAGCTTTACCACCTTCACTATGGGTGCACAAGATTTATTCCACTTTATAAGGATACACACGTTGGTATGTTTATGCAGAACTACATAGGGAGACTGGAAATTGGTAGGACTTGATTGTAGGAATGACCCAGACTTTTGACTACTTCTCTACTAAACCTCTAGTGGAAGAGGCATTAAGGGTTATAAAGTGCTTAACTATGGGAGACAGTGCAAAGGCTGAAGAAATCATTCAAGATTTATTTGGTGAGGTAGACTTAGGAGCATGTTTTGATGAAGTAGAAGAGACAGATGCCACACTACTTAAGCACTGCTTGCTTGTGAGAAAGAAAAAGGAAATTTGGTTTACATAGTGGATGATGAATAAGTAGAAAATCTGGATATAGATCATTCAGATGGTATGCACAAAGTGTTAGATAGTGTAAATAAGAACACACATGCCTATCATGAACCTATGAAGACCAAGAAAGTGAACATTGGCATGGATGTTGAACCTAAGGAGGCAATAATCGGGGATTATTGGTCTGATTCTGAAGTGGAAAAGATAATTGAATTACTACATGATTTCTAGGACTTATTTCCTAGGGGCTACCATGAGTTAAAAGGAGTGCATGAGTCATTAGGGGAGATGAAGATTAAGCTAAAGGAAGGTGCACGCCCAGTCAGGAAGAGACCTTACAGGATGAACCCTAACCTGCGCATAAAAGTTAAAGAAGAAATTGACAAAATGTTGAAATTTGGTATCATTAAGCCCCTAGAAGAATCAGAGTGGGTTAGCCCCATGGTAATTAGTATAAATAAAGATGGTTAGATTAGGATTTGTGTGGATTATAGGGAGTTGAATGATGCATGTGTGATTGATCCTTTTCCTACACCTTTCACATAGGAAATATTAGAAGGCATTGCAAGGCGCAAAGTTTACTCTTTCACAGATGGATTCTCAGGGTATCACCAGGTTAGAATTACTCAGAAGGATCAAGAGAAAATGACTTTCACCACTGAATGGGGAATTTTTTCATATATTGTGATGCCCTTTGGTTTGAAAAATGTTCCTGTTGTATTTTCACACATAGTTGTTCAAGCATTCTAGGATTTTATTCACAAATTCTTGCAGGTTTACTTGGATGATTAGATGGTATATGGGCTTGTTAAGGATCATTGTGAAAATTTACACTTAATGTTTGAAAGATGTAGAAAATTAATCATCTCTTTAAACATCAAGAAGTGCATGTTTTCTACACCTTTTAGAAACTTGTTAGGGCACATCATCTGCAAGGAAGGTTTGTTAGTAGATCCAGCTAAGGTTGTAATTATTATAGGCATAGAGGAGCCTACCAATCAGAGTGAGGTGTGTGGATTCTTAGGCCACATAGGGTATTACAGAAAATTTATTAAAGGATATGCTAAAAATTATCACCCCCTGGAAGAGTTACTAAAAGGAAAAGGGACATTCTATTGGGGAGAACTGTCAATCAGACGCACATTTGAGGCATTAAAGGAGAGACTTACTACAACGCCTATTCTATGTTTTCCCTCATGGAACCAACCATTTCACGTACATGTGGACGCCTCTGGCACAACCATTGATGCATGGTGTTAGCTCATCCTAGAGAAGGTATTATAGATCATCCTATCTATTTTTCTAGTAGAAATTTGAACACCCTACATGTAGAGAAAGAATTACACTAACTACAGTCAGCGCAAATAATTCCTTACTCAATGATCTATGTGTCCCTGCTACATAAATTCAGTCACCAACTATCCCCTTGATACTATTTGCTAGCAACACCCCATTTGTATTTATATACCAATCACATGGCTATTAAAATACTTGCGTAAATAAATCCATTTTATAGGGGCACCCATATGTCGATGGGTGCTTTTATTCCAAGAATTTGACGAACAGAGAGTTTTGTGAGAAAGAGAGATCTTCTTATCAATTGTATCAAATTAGGGCAGATCCTGTCCGAGTTCTATCGTGGTAAAATCTTCTAAGGTAAAATTAATTCTAGCCTTCTACCCAGTCGACCACTTATCAAGGATTCAGCATTTCTTATTCCCTATTTTCTGTGCTTTCTGTCTGCTGTTTAGGATTACTGCAATCAGCTAGCTAGATCTTTTAATTATGCTTCTTTTCTTAAGATACAATGTTATCAGATGCACACCTAAATTGTAAGCATCGTTACATCATTGTGCGTGTGCCTTGCGCCCGTCTTAGCTTCCTCATTTGTCTATTGGAGGATATTTTATTGGAGTTTTTCAGGGTTTTTGTGTTTAGTCTTTTTATGCGCGCTTGAGGTATGGTGGATGCCAGAAGGACATGAAAGCATTAGAGAAGAAACAACTTGCAATTTGTGCAGCACCCTTCATGTTGATCAGTGGTGACTTATACAAACTAGGCTGGGATGAAATATTGCGCCGATGTGTACTAGAGCATGAGCACACAGATATCATGGAAGAGGTTCATGGTGGTATTACAGGTGGGAACTATGCAGGTGATGCCACTACACGTAAAATTCTACTCATTGGATTATGGTGGGAGACCTTGTATAAGGATTGTAAAGAGTATTGTAAGGTGTGTGATCACTATCAGTGCCTTGGAAAACCTAAGAAAAGAGATGAAATGCCTTTGAGGCCTATTGACTTAGTGTAGAACCTATTTGAGAAATGGGCTATAGACTTTGTGGGTCCTATTTCCCCAGCCACGCATAGAAATGGATCGCATGTTATATCATCACTTGCAAAATTATCTTACAAGGTGGGAAGAAGCATCACCTATAAAGGATTGTACAACAGCTACAGTAGCCAGGTTCTTATGGGAAAATATTCTTACTAGGTATGGATGTCCGTTGAGCTTGACAAGTGATAGGGGCACACACTTCTTGAATGAGATAATCAGGATATTGTTGGATGAATTTATGGTTGTGCACCATAAGACTACACCTTATCATCCTCAGGAAAATGGCACTGCGAAGGCCTTTAACAAGATATTGAGACAAACCTTGATAAAAAAATTATGATGTTGGAAGGAAAGATTGGGATGATAAAGTTTCTATTATGCTTTGGGTGTATAGAAAAACCTACAAAATAGGTTGAATAAGGCCACACCATTTCAGTTTGTGTTTGGTGCAGAAGCATTTATTCCAATGGAATTCATGTTACCTTCTTTGTATATTGTGCACGTGCTAGAAGGTCTAGCTAATAAGAAAGCATTAGAAGAATGAGTTGAAAATTTGATACAAGCTAGATGAGTGACAAGCACCATAGAAAAATGGAGTCAGAAGCAAGAAAAGGATAGGTAGAAAGCATGGCATGATAGGCACATCAAGGACAAAAAGTTTGAGATTGGACAGAGGGTGCTCCTTTATGATTCTAAGTTTCTATGCGCCATCTAGGAAAACTTAAGACTACATTTTTTGGGATCGTGTGTTATCACTCACATACTTGAAACAAACGCTTTCTAGTTAGAGGTGCTTGATGGAATACGGTTACCTAGATTACTTTCAATGGGAGTAGGCTAAAGCCCTACTAAAAAATAAGTATTTTTGGTGTTTGTAATAAGGCAGTGTTTCCATTTAGATATAGGTTCCCATTTATGTATTCCCTTTTATTGAATTTCCTTCTTCGTCACTATGATTTGTCATTTTAGTTTGGTGTTTTATGTAATAAGCATGTTTGCACGCTGGAAGTCTAATTACCATTTGAAGAATTTTTATGCACAGAGGACTGCCCATACCATTTTTGTGGGGTGGTTATTGACAAATGGGTACACATAAAGGAACAAACTGCTACAGGTGCTATTTAAGTTTGGAGAGTTGTTAGAAAGGATTTACTTCCAAACAAGGACCGTGGATGGAGATAAATGAAGGAACAAGTATAACGTGAGGTAAGTAGAGGCTATGGAGACTACCAAGGGAAGGTTCAGTGGCGAGGTACTTGGGGTACATGGAAGCATGCTGAAGAGAAGTCTACAGCCAGAATGTAGGAGGGTGTGCTAGAAGGTTATATCTTGAGTGTGAAGATATACCATGTGTAAAGTGTGAAAATGGTCAATTATTAAGAGGATTATTGGTAGGTGAAGGAGCAATAAATGCACTAACTTTTTGAAAATCTATATAAAGATGTGATGTGAGTTAATTTTTACTATTATGATCATAATTATTTGAACGAGCTAAGTGCAACTGAGCCGAGCGAAGGGTATTGAGGTGCGAAGAGTGTGAAATTAGACGTGGAGAGAAGATTTGTGTGCGCAGTAATCTTGTGTCCCCATTGGTGAAGGGTTTCAGTGAAGCATACACATTAAGAAAGAGCTAGGGCATGTGGTTTCAAAATCAGGAACATATATTAAAGCTATGGTTTTGACTTCCTCACTACAAAGGACAGAAAGCTGAGATTTTCATATGGCACCAAAGAAAGCACTTGCCACAGGAGCTAAAGGAAAGAAGAAAGTAAAAACCAAAGTTGAAATTTCTCCAGAGAGTAATTTCTTAGAGATGCAGTATTCAGAGGGTGTAATAATTGGGAAAGAGTGGGATTCCCACATACATAGTGGTAAGATTGGGTGATTATAACCACCACACTTCTGATGATAAGAAATAATTAGACACGTTGTTGAGTACAAAGACCAACAAGCGCACTGCGGAAGATATGCCAGTGTATGATGATGCTAGGGAGAACATCTATTAAAATAGATGGGATTTTATCAGTTGTATGAGCTCCCATATTTTTTAAAATATCAACATCTATACAAGTGGCTTATGAGTAGAGTCCATGAGGACTTCTTCTATTTCGTCAGACGAAGGGTAAGGATTATAGCATCCCTGATTTTGACTCTGTAGTCATATTTTTATACCCATAGACCAATAGTATAATCCCATGCGCATCATCCTATCACCCAGCGGGAGCTGGGAGCTCACCCGAGGCACACAAGGGTGCCGAGCCTCTCTTTTATGTGATTATTTTGAGAATGCATCATCTTATGATATATGTTCAAATGGAATAGAAAAGAACCATGCATCATTCTAAGAACCTAGGACAAGTTGTCATCTCATTGCATCCAGAAAAGAGAAATAACAAACAACACATGGAAATGACTCATACGTAAAGGAAATGCATAATTTTTATACTCTTGAACACAAATATGATTCAGAACAAAGCCTTATATCTCAAAATAACATGTTTAATAACCACATTACATCCCTTGAGTCATAACAGATCCTCATATAACAAAGCAGAGCCAAGTCATGCGTTAGACACTACATTATGTCCTGTTGGAACATAATGATTAAGTGGTCTGGCCAACCCTTAATGTATATGGGTCCATTAATAATATATAGGTTAATATTTAATAATATGAAATATTTATATTTCTATTATTAAATATGCTAACCTAGGTATATACTTTAGGTTAAATATTTAATATCATGAAATGATTATATTTCTAATATTAAATATTATAAACCTAGGTGTATGTGTCAACCATTTTAGGTTGAAAAGGTGGGTTGGGAGACATACCTAATCACCTTATATAAAAAGGACTTTAGGTCCTCATTTGATATATTTGGGAAATATATCAAAGGTGTGTAAATCAAGTGATTTGGTTTTACCCTTGGTAAATAGGGTTTCAAAGGAGGAGGTGATCTTACTGGATGTAAAATAAGTTCTCTGAAGTAAAATGTTATTTTCAAAGTGGTTTTTACCCTATTGGGTTTTCCACTATAAATACTATGTCACATGTGTTATTTATTTCCTATAAGTATTTATTTATTTACTTATGTTATGATGTAATGTTTATTTAAATATTTATTGTAACATTATATAGTATGTAAGTTGATTAAATCTGTATTTATTAGAGTCCTCAAATTCTAACATGGTAACAGAGCGAGGTAAATTAAATAAATTAAGATCAAACATGTTTTGTATTTTATTTATTTAATTTGTACGGGTTTTTTCAACCAACCTAAAAGGGTATTTAAAAGTATCTGGTCCCCTTCTTTATTTTGGGGGAGATGTAATATGATATGATTCTTACTTTCATTCACATTTTGTAAATTATATGGAATTAATGTTTGTTTGGAGATTGATGTGTGCACCCCAGAAAAAGAAAGGATTTTTTACTAATGAAAATAATTTTCATGTTTTCTATTTCAAATGTTTGGAGGTTAAATATTTCTAAATTCATACCCATGTTTTTGGACCCCTTTAACAAAATTTGTTTGAATATAGTATATAGTTAATCTATAACTATATTTTTTTAAATTAAAAAATATATAGAATAAGGTTTATATAATAACTTATATAGTATTAAAATTTATATAATTTGAAAACTATATATTTTATATAGTTCTTATACTATAGTTTATAACTGCCCCATTCGTATGGGCTCCATAATTTTTTTTAACGTACCTACACTATAAAACATTGTTTTAATATTAATGCTCGACATGGTGAATGGTGGGTATTTGAAGGTTGGTGGCTATATAATATTACTAAGTTTAATCCTATACTTGTTCATTAAAAAAACAAAAAATGGATACCTAAACCGTAAAAACTACTTCAAATCTAAAGCAGCCCCATTCTTTTTTTTTAAGTGAGATATAAAAAAATTTAAACTTAAAACCTAAGTAGTTTTTAAAATCATATGAAATTTTCTTAGGTTTTTCATGTAGCATTTGTAAATATGACATGTTTAATTAAAAAAAAACTAATATCCTAACTTATCTTTCCAAATTATCATTTCATATTAATGTGGGCTGCCTTGGCATAGTTTAAGTTTATAAAAACCTAAAATAATAATTACATACCAGGTGGCCGATGTTTTCTATTTGTTCATTGTTTTTTTATAAAAAAATACTATAGTTTATAATTTTTATGAACTATATGTTGTTTTTATTTATATTTTATAAACTATATACCTCTTTTTATTTTAAAAAGTGTATATATTTTTATATTATAAATTATAATAGGATATTATAATGTATTAAAATATAACCTCCCTAATATTATACAGAAGATTAAATTCTTGAATTACACATTCTGGAAATATACAGTAAGTTTTGGCTTCACTAAATTTGACAGTTAAATGACCGTCACGGTAGACCAAACATAAGACAATATGACGATCATTTAGACATCAAATTTAAGATCTTAGGTTCTAGGAAACTTTCTTTTTGTTAAAATTGATGGTCAAATGATCGTCACGACGGACAAAAAAAGTCACTATGAAGGTCATTTAGATGTCAAATTTAAGCTGGCCAGATCTTTGTCTACATTAATTTTTTTCAGAAATTTGAAGTTGTTATGCATTCTTAGGGGTCTCTTCTTCACTTCTATATGGTCGAAAATATTTTTTTATATAAATTTGGGTATAAGGTAGAGCCCTTTATATTGTGGGTTATTATTTTGATCATGGGAGGTTAATTATAATGCATTGTAATGACATAATTAGTTATGATGAAATAGTTTCTTTAGATTTGATTCTATTAAAAGTGTTGTTTTTATTATCGATAAATATGTATCTAACTCTATGGTACATTGTATATTATAATGGGGTGTGTTTTACAGGTTTAGGAAAACAATGGCATCCAGCTATTTTTGTCTTGACAAAACCCAGATCCTGAATGAAACCAACTACAACATTTGGGTCAAAACATAATTTATGGTGAGGAAACTCTGGATGATTGTTTCTAGATCTGAGGTTTCTCCCACCAGTCGTCAAGAAACTGTAGATAACATGAATGCATTCTTGTAACGAATGCAGGAGGCTCTTTCTATGATTTTGTGCAATGTGAATGATGAGTACCTTCTACACATTGGTAATATCAAACATCCGAAAGAGGTATGGACACAACTAGAATCCATGCATGAAGGATACTTAGTATATCAAGAATAGTAATGAGAGTATAATAACTGAAATTAAAATAAATGGTCTGTATATTTTCGATGATTTTTTTTTTGAATCTTGTTTTATATCTCAGATTTTGAATAATTCAAAACTATGGCATGAAAGGTTAGGACATGTTAATTATCGAAGCTTATATGAAATGTATAGATATAATCTAGTGAAAGGTTTACATGTGTTATCTTCTTCTCTTGAAGTTACTTCATTAAATGATTCTAAATAATGGTTTTGATTCTGATTTAGAAAATGGTCATGATGATGTTTTGATGCTATAAATGTTTCTTGAAACTCTTATCTTCCTAGATAGGAAATTAAATTGGGCTCAATCTATGTTAGAAAGTTCAAATCCTATTAACCTTAGGAAAATGACCAGAATCCATCATATGTACCATGCATTAATTACCTTGTATGAACCTGAGCTATGAAGTATTATAGGGTCTAGGTGGATATACAAAGTAAAGTATAATGTTGATGGTAGTATTAACAAACATAAAGCTAGACTTGTTGCTAGAGGTTTCAATCAAAAACCTGGTATTGATTATGTTGAGACATTTTCCCCTGTAGCTAAAATGAGTACTATTAGGGCCTTATTTGCAATTTCCGCTCAATTTGGGTGGGAAATCCACCAAATGGATAAGAAAAATAATTTTTTGAATTATGATTTAAAAGAAGAACTTTACATGTTTCAACCTAAAGTATTTGAAGAAACTAGTAAAGAAAACTATGTTTGTAAGTTGAGAAATCCTTGTATGGTTTAAAACAAGCTCTTAGAGCTTGGTATGCAAAAATTGTTTCCTTATTTAAACTGTTAGGTTTTGTTAATTGTTCTTCTAAAAATGATATATTTATTAAGCAATAAGGCTCACATATTATCATTATATGTATATATGTTGATGATTTTCTTATGACTGGTGACAATTCTTGATTTAATTCATAGATTAAAGAGAAATTGAAGTAGTACTTTGAAATGAATGAGTTAGGTATCTCACGTCATGTTATTTGTATGATTGTATTTCATTCTATTGTTATTTTTCAAAACATAATATGCAACCATTGTATTGAAATTTTTTTCTTATGATTGATTGTAAACCATTTTCTACTTCAATGGAAGTTGGAATAAATATTGACCCTAAATCTACATATGAAAAAGGTTGATCCTATTTTATATACATTGTTAGTTGATAGTTTGATTTATCTAACTATAACTAGATCAAATATTTCCTATACAATAGGAATTACTTCAAGGTTTATGCAGGAACCTTTTTTAGAGATCATTGGAATCTTCCAAAAATAATTTTTAGATATATTAAAGGAACAATCAATTATGGGTTGCATTATAATAAGAATGAAAATGCTATCTTATATGGATTTTGTGATTCTAACCATACTGATGTTGTGTTATAAAATATACTGGATATGTGTTCAAGTTTTTTTTGTGTAAGAACCATTACTTGGAACAAAAAATACATTCAACAGTCTCCATTTCTTCTACTGAGAAAGAGAAGTACAATGGAAGAAGTAAAGAAGCCATGTGGGTGCAGCGGCTATTGGTAGAGATACACATGAAATTAAAGGAAGTATTCCTCTTCTATGTGGTGGACAGAGTTGTATTACTCATGATTAAGAATTTGGTTCAACATCAGAGGATAATACATATACGCTTCACCCGTGAGAAGGTGTTAAGTGATGACATAAATCTCAAGTTCGTGTTGACTGAAGAGTAGGTTGTTGACATCTTCACAAAGTCCTTGAGTGCTGCAAAGTTTTTTCACTTGCGTGAAAAACTTGGATTGTCGGAGTTTCCATTGAGGGGGAGTGTGCATGAGAATGTCACCTCCTAATGGAACTTGGCTTTTGTAAAAATACCTTCGGGAATTTGTAGAAGACCTTCGGGAAAGTGTAAAAAATACCTTCGTGTAAGTGTAAAAATACCTTCGGGCATGTATACCTCCTTGGCTTCTTTTTTAGAAATAAGAGTAGAAAGATATTAAAGGCGGTCTTCAGTAAACTCTTTAGTGCTATTGAGTTTACTGGTAAACATCCAGTACAAGCATATTGTTAAAGAGGTCCTTGGTTGTAAAAGGCTCCTATATGCTTGGGTTGAATAACCTTTTATGAGAACCTGTGAGAACATGTAAAACTCACAAATCATACTTAGCCACTGATCAAGGGATGATCTTTGGTATTCCAAATCCTTTTGTACCAAAAGGTAAATTGAGTATGATGAAGGTGTTATAATTCCTTCAACCGATATGCTAGCCTAAAACCTTTATGGTTTAAGGATTGTAAATCCTGTAGTGTACCATGGGAAGGTAATCTATTGGCATATGTTATGTTATCCCACTTAACATTAAGGGGGAGTGTTGGAACATAATGATTGAGTGGTCTGGCCAACCCTTAATGTATATGGGTCCATCACTAATATATAGGTTAATATTTAATAATATGAAATATTTATATTTCTATTATTAAATATGCTAACCTATGTATATAATTTAGGTTAAATATTTAATATCATGAAATGATTATATTTCTAATATTAAATATTATAAACCTAGGTGTATGTGTCAACCATTTTAGGTTGAAAAGGTGGGTCGGGAGACATACCCGATCACCTTATATAAAAAAGACTTTAGGTCCTCATTTGATATATTCGGGAAATATATCAAAGGTGTGCAAATCAAGTGATTTGGTTTTACCCTTGGTAAATAGGGTTTCAAAGGAGGAGGTGATCTTATTAGATGTAAAATAAGTTCTCTGAAGTAAAAGGTTATTTTCAAAGTGGTTTTTACCCTATTGGGGTTTTCCACTATAAATATTGTCACATGTATTATTTATTTCCTCTAAGTATTTCTTTATTTACTTATGTTATGATGTAATCTTTATTTAAATATTTATTGTAACATTATATAATATGTAAGTTGATTGAATCCGTATTTATTATAATCCTCAAATTCTAACATAAAGCCCACATTTATATCTGATGAGTAGGTTAGTAATGCCTTAGTCAAGGTATCTATTGAGGTGGCACGCAGAAATATTGATAAGGCCACCACCATTAGAGCGATGATGTAAGATAACAAGGATAAAACTATGAAGATAGAGTTCTTAAAGGCAGTGAAGGAGTGAGAACGAACAAAGAATGAGGCCTTCATCAGGATTGCAGAGGAGATCAGTGATTACATTTTGAAAGCAAGGCCTCATCTAGAACCAAAGCTACCTGAAAATTTTCCTTGTGCAATGCATTATGTACGTACATTGGTTGATTTAGTGCTAGAATATGGACCACTTAGAATTATTACACCAAAGGATGCTGAACAAGAAGCAGAGAGAGCAAGGGCCTCTATGGTTAGAAAAATTTCAACGTATGAGGTACTGCTCTAGACTTTGAAGGATGAGCTGAAGAAATTAGACAATCTCTGAATTTGTGTGCAGCTCCAGAGGCAGTAATAAGGACTAGAAATCTGGTTGAGGATAATGAATTTATGGCAATAATGAAGGATGAGACTTTAGGGAATATAGAAAGATTTCCATTAGTGAAACATAAGTGTGAAGCCCTTGTAGCAGCCCAAGATCCACATAAGGAGAGGATAGATGAGATTGGGAAGCTCATAGCGTAGAAGATGGATCTTCTAGAGGGAATGATGTCTGCTATGGTCAATGTTGTCCATGTTTTATAGAATGAGAAGGAAAAGATTACTCAGGACAAGTTAGATGCCATTGTTATAGTCAATCCATAGAAGACAAGGACCAAGCTAGATGATTAAAAAACATTGTAGGATGAAATTAAAAGTAAATATCCAGAGTTGATCCTCCTAGTTGAAGAAGAGGAAGCTACAGAGTAAAGATCCATTCTTTTGTACATTGATTCCTTACATTATTTCAATTCTTATTCTTTATTTGGGAACATTAGAAAGAATCCCCATTGCTGGGACTAAAATGTACTTTAGTGTGGGGTAATTTTGAGCAGACATAGTATTGTCCTACAGAGAAGATGCACATAGGATTCACGCACGTAAACAAGGCCCATTTGAAGGCATGGAAATATCGGAAAGAAAACATGTGCCAGAACAATTGGACTCGGGACTCAGCTGTTTTTATGGAAACGGGTTATTTTTGGAGGTAGCGTGTGGAGCACACATCGGGATGGATACTTGCACAACATGAAAATGGTATTTTGGGAATGAGTGACTGATAAGCACCATGCATGAGCTTGAGTTAATAATAGTATTACTTAATCTAGTTAACCATAGGATGTCTATTACTAGTGCACTTGCATGTGTGCATATTATTGTAGAGGCGCATGACTATTATCAGTATGTGACCTATTTTAAGAAGTGCGTAAGCAGTGAAGGGAAAGTTGCCACCCTTATAAGTATGTATTGAACTATGCATTTCAATAGTGGTGATTTATTGTAGAGTTACGTTGTTGGATCTGATGTGCCCATGACTTATGGTGATACTTTATAATGTAAGAAGCTTCTATGTTTTACACTATTTAATGAAATGGAGTATGTTGGTTGGATAATGGTGTTAAACATGACTGTAACTTGTTCTTGTAAGGTTGATCTTAGTATAGTTATTATTTAATTCATGATTCTCAAAGATCTAGATATGGAATCTATTGTGAGGAATTTTTATGGTTATTTATGGTTCTGAATATGCTTTATCTTCATCACACTAACATGCTACATGAGTAACTCTAAAGAGGGGCCTGATACCTTTGCACACTTTGGGTGAGCGCTCAACTCAAGATAGGTGATGTGCCTGTGTGCTTGGGTTTATACAGTGGATTCTAGGATGCATCACCCATAACATTTTTTTCTCAAGTTTCATTAATGGGAATCACTGGGGCCATGGTCGAGTTAGTAGAGAAGTACATGCACGATGACAAGCCAATATGGAGACTTAGGACTTAGCTAAAATAAAAGCGTGGAAAAGTAGTTTGGCTTGGCTCACCGAGGTAAATCGGTGAGCCCGCATAAATAGGAGTCATGGAGGGCACTACGTGGCCCCTCATTGCTTCTTTAGATGACATTGGAAGGAGGGAAACCACAAATCCATGCGACACCTCCACATGGAGCATGGAGGATCATGTCAACAAAAAAGTGAAAGGGCTCGGTGCAGGTAGAATGTAGGTGAGGTCAATGCACAATAAAATTGTAAATCTGAACGTGTAGAGATGAGTCAAAGATGAGCCATGATACATAAAGGGTTGGTGTACAAAGAAGGAGCTCACCATTCAAGAAATGGCTCAGCGCTAAGTAGGAGAACTCACCAAAGACATGTGGAAGGCAGCCAACAATGTGAAACTGATAACTCACTGACCTGAAGAAAAAGGGGACCTCACCGAATCAAACCAAATGGAGAACTGACACTAATTTGGAATGTAAGAGAGTCATAATTGGGTGGCATGGAACCCAATGCATAGTGCAAATTAGTCGGTTGGGTCTCATTATGTCATGGAGGTGGTATAAAGCGAGCCAACGGTGAATTTCGATTTGACATAGACATGGGAAGCATATGTGGCTTGGTGGGCACGTAGCGCCGAGTCATATGGGGTATGACTTACTGATAAATTGAAAATATTGATGCAGAGAGATAAAGGGCTTAATGAGCCATGAAAACAGCTGGCTCGGCCCATCAATGCCAAGTTGGATAAAATTCCAACATTTAATAAATGGAGCCTTCCTCATACAAAATGGTGAAAAACTCAGGGTGGTCCCCACATTCTAAATGCCCAAACCTTTTCAAATCAATTATAAAGATATGAAAAAATTAGGTGAAGGGAGAAATAATTAAAATGGGATTTCTAGCCAGTTTTAAATGCCCAGTCTAGTGAAGGCCAAGAAATGCCTGGCAAATACTCAAATGAGCCGCTCGCACTTAGAAGTTCATATCTGAAGCAATTCTCAATAGAATCCCACAAAATTGGTGTCATTGGAATCGTGGCTCCAAGATTGACACATATAAGTTAAGAAATTCACAAATTGATCAATAGTTGATGGATAAATTTGTAGAAAATGATCCCAATTCAGTCTGGTTATTGGTGGTGGTTGGGAATGCATTAAATAGACATGGGAAATCATTCCTTCTCTACTACAGGTCATGGTACAACATGGGGAGAATTTTTTAATTAAAATATCATTAACTACATGAATTTATTGTCACTTGTAAGTGGTTAGAAAAGTAATTTTGGTATTTCATTCTCTCCCTTCCTCTATTCTATAAATTGTAATCTAGGGCTCATTTGTAAGAGAGTTAGTCATTCTTCCTTTCTGCCCCCTCTCTTTCTTCTCTGCTAGGATTGAATGTGGAGTTAAGCCTCCTCTCTTTGCTTTTTAATGGAACTCCCTTACCTCTTTCCCACAAATTATGTACTATGTGAACTCATAGAGAAATAAAATTTGTTTTGTGATGTATTTTGTCCATCATTCATATATTTTTTTCTCTCTACTTTCCTCTCTTCATTGAAGGGTATACTATGCATATTCTTATGTTTATTACAAGTTTCTGGGAGATTTGTTTAATAGGTATGAAATGGTGTTTTGTGTGAATCTATCTCTAGTCTGTGGTGTATCTTGTCCACCCTCTCCTTTTCTCACCTCTCTCCATTTTAGGGAGTTGGATTCTTGGCTAACAACCTCCTTTTCATGTGTATCACCACTCTAATGTAGGTTTTACTTTTCATTCATCTTTCTCCTTGTCCCCTTGGAAGTATATTTTAGGGTTAGTGAGTAGTTGTGTTGAGTAGTTAGTGGTAGGCAGTCTAGGAGCAGGAACCAACCTCCTTTGGAGGGTCATCTCAAGCCCACAATTCCAACAACTTGAGAGATGATCCAATGTTACAAAAATTACACCGAATGCCCCACTAAGACTCAGGCCATTTGAGGGTGATGTAATTTCGTGATAAGACTACACCAATCACACCCAAATCTATCTGAGAATCATTCCCAAATCCACACATGTTGCATCTTCCCCATTCGTAAGCATATCAATGATGCCCATTGAAACATTTATGAAAAAACCACTCAATTATACATCCACCATTGATTCAATACCTATATCTACTTCATCACCTACATCTAATTCATCACTGATCACATCCACTTCATTGGATTCGACTACTTTATTTACATATATTGCACCTTTACCAATTATACCATCCTTAACATCAATCCCAATTCCTCTTTTTTTCTGCACCCACCACATTTGCATCATCTCCTCCTTGCACATCACTTTAATCATTTGAATAATTTTTGAAATCACTTAAACTTGCAGCAACTTTAAGTGATCCTCCCATCTCATCTACAAAATCAAACACTCCTACATCAAACCAACCTTCACCTTATTTAGAATTCATCATGTAAAGATTGGTCCCTCCACCTGTATCAACCATAACGTAACCTTCAGACCCTCCAATTGATATTCTTGTCATCGATCCCAAGGTTATTTCTTCACAAAAAATCTAGAACGCTTGGCACATTTCCTAAAAGTTATCTTTCAGACCCTTACAATAAAATCGACATCCCCCACCTAAGATCAAACAATACAGTGCCACATCATCTATCTTAGGACCACATCCATCTCTTCTAGGACCATCCCCTTCACCAAAAACATTTCAGCCAATCAGTCAACCCAAGCCTAAAACATCCAATGTTTCTTATTTTAAAGCATCAACCACCATCAGAAATGAATCCAAAGCATCAAAACCTTGAAATCCACTCTCGACATCCATATCATCTCAAACATTTTCCTCTTCCTCTAAAGCCAAGACATGACACCTCCTAATACCTTGGTTGAATCATATGCAGAGGTCCTCCAACACTTAAAATTTACACCATCATGGTTCCACCTATTAAGGCCTTTGACCCAAATAGTATGAAGCCATCGTGGTTCAATTCCAACCTTGTCTACACCTACCATCATACCCATGGACATGACATTAAATATTGCAAAGCACTCCAAACCATTTTCCACAACATCATTGAGGAAGATGCCCTTTTTCTTGAGAAAGATCAATCTCCTCCTTCCACATCTATTCTAACATTTACACCTTCTACATCATCTATCCAAATGCAAAATTTTCCTCATTCCTCATAGAATTTTGTGGCCATCCCACCACTAAACAATGATTCTTCTGATGATGGTCCCCCTTGATTCATTAATATCTTTTAGAAATCCACTCAATCCAGTCTACATGATCCTAAATCAACATCTGAACCAAAATACAAGACCTTTTTCATTATTCCTCCTCCTACGGAATTTTCCTCATCATCGATATCTAAGGTTTCTATCTTAGCTACCCCTCATCCTATTGAAAAAAGTCTCGTAAAAAAACGTCATCACGCCCTAGTTAAGATGTCACTTTACAAGCTCATCTAAATCTCACCAGACCATAGACATGATCTCACCGAATCCTTGAAGTGTATTCCAACATCCAGTGATGAGGCTCAGCATTTTACATCTCATCATAAGAGCACTTATAGCTTCTTGTTTCTATCTCATTCGATGATACTGAGATTCCAAATATCACACTAGAAGAACACGACCTTCCCCTTTTCATCACGGTTATGATCAATGATACTTTAATTCTACAATCCATGATCAATAATGGGGAAAACATTAAAATCATCCCATCAAATACCTTTGATCAGCTCAAGATCCCAAAATCCACTGTCACCCAAACATTCACATTGTCCTTCATGCACCTTCAATGACACTATCCCTCCCACCATGGGAACAGTTTTTCTTCCCATTCATGTTGGTGAGGAGCTTTTGTCATGAGGTATTCTACATCATAGAAGGATAATTTCAGTATAATTTTCTCCTTGGACAAACTTAGATCCAGCGACTATGAGATGTGTCCCCTCTACACTTCATCATTGCCTTAAATATGAGCATGAGGGGAATATATTGACACTTCATAGGGATGGTCCATCCCTTCCAAATGTGTAGCATGACCTATTGACCAAATGATTTCATCATTCCCAAGAATGATTCATCTATGCACCATCCACCATCTCATCCATTTCTTCAGTCTAAACTTTCTAACGATGACTCCCTAGATACAATAATGGACAAAATCATGTTGGGGGAGTATCGTCTTCTTACACTTAACACCTTACCCAATCCTCGCCATCTTGGTAAACCCAACCAAGTTCCAATGTATCAACCTAATTTCAGGGATATCACTCCTTTTGGCACACCAAATCTTCAAACTAATCTCATCTATGGTGATTTTGACACCACTTCTTCTCACACCACTGATCATTCACATGCCAAACCTTATACTGGTGGTTTTTTTCATCCTCAACAAACCCATCCTTTGCCCACACCTATCTTCAACACCGTTGCATGCATGGAAGGTATTTGGCATGGTACGTTATGAGCACGAGCCACAATGGCCTTATTATCAATCAGTGCTACAAGCCTCATGAAAATCTTGGAGCTAAGATATTCGGGTGCAACCCGCTGACCCCATTCCACCATTTGAGATGTGCATGGACATGCCTTTCCCATACTCTCCATCCCATGAGGCCATGGATATGCAGATGAAACTGTGTCTATTGCCTCTCGGATTTATTTTAGTCTCCACCATCACCTTGGGACCAGGTCACTTATCGGTATGAAAATCATACTAGGTCCCTTCCCCTCTGTCATGTAGAGATGATAGTAGAAGACTCTTATAACATCGACATTTTTTAATGTGTTCCGACTACGAAGCCATTCTTTCCCACATGGGGGTACAGAGGATTCTTCTCTTCATAATACTCTACCATTTGAGCACATCCACTCTTATCAACAAAGCCACCATTGACATCAATATCAAGACTCTCCAGGAGCCTCACATCCTCAAAATGGGTCAATATCTTGAGCTGTACTAGTTTGAGTCTTTCACTGCATATTACTCTCTTCATAATAGCCAGGGATTCACATGGTCATATTCATACATGCCAAGTCTTGACCCTTATAATCATAATCCACAATATTGTCACATTTCCCAACATCAAAACTAGTTAAACAAAAGCTTCACTACATGCACCCTCAAGTTTCTCTCCTCGTCAAATATGAGTTTCAATGTCTTCTTTCTGCCAACTATAAACATACCCATTGACTATCCCGCAATGGGTTTCTAATATCATACCCATTTCTAAGGCATTTGAGAAAGATTCTTATATGCACCAACTTTTAAGATCTCAATCATTCTTTCCCTAAAGACAAATTCCCTCTTCCCAACATTGATCAACTTATGGATCTTACCAAAGTTCATGAGATACTTTCTCTTATGGATGTTTTTTCTAGTTATAATCATATTCTCATCATGTCAGAATACCAACATAAGACCTCCTTCATCATCCCTTGGGGGCACCTTTTACTACCACATCATGCCCTTTGGTCTAAAAAATGTTGGAGCCACCTATCAGCGGGCCATGACTTACATTTTTCATGATCTCATCCATAAAACCATAGAATATTATGTCGCTGATATTTTAGGTAAATCTAAACAGTGCCATGACTATATTTCCAATTCTCGAATTACTTTTCGAGTGCCTCATTCATTTCTGCCTTTGTCTCAATCCAACCATGTGTGTATTTGGATTTTTGACTTGTAAAATACTTGGATCTTTATCATTTCTATTAGGGGTCATTGAAGTTGACCCTGAAAAAAATCAAAGTTATCATAAAAATGCCTCCATCCCTCTAAAATCTTAAAAAACTTCACACTCTATCAAAGTTGACTTCAATCAGGTTTTTCCATTTCATCTCGCAACTCTCCAATCATTTTCCAAACCTTTCATCACCTCCTTCATAAAGACAAAGACTTCAATTGGGATCATAACTATCAAAAGGCTTTTGATTATCTTAAACAATGTATTTTGTCCTCTACCAGTGTTTACACCTCCACGTGAGGAGGGAACCATTGTATCTATACATTTCTACTACCGATCATGCTCTAGGGGCTATGTTAGCACAGTCATGATGACCAAGGTCATGAGTAGGTCCATTTATTACATAATTTGTCACCCTGTTGCATGACTGATGAGGCTCGCTACACTGAAGCTGAAAAAGTTGTGTTGCGCTCTCTTCTTTTCCACCTCTAAACTTTGAAATTATCTTCTTCTTAATCACAAAACATACATCGTTAATAGCTTTCAGTCTTATTAAGACGATGCAATCTAAACTGTATCACAACAATCATATCACTCGATGGATCATGCTTATGAACGAGTTCAACCTCAAGTTCATTTCTCAAAAATCCATTAAGGGACCAAGCTATCGTAGACCAATTAGTTGAAGCCACTCTTTCCTATTTCTTGCATCTTCCTCCTGAGAAAGTTTCCAGACGAATCCATCAATCACTTTCATCATGAGTATGATACCCTTAAAATGACTCTCTTCTTTGATGGCTCTAAATTCCAACAAGGGAAAGGTACTAGATGCCATTCTCATTCCCTCCTAGGGATGCTCATATTCTCCTTGCTAACAAGTTTAATTTTTATTGCACGAATACTATAGTCATAGTATGAAGCCCTTATCTTAGGTCTTGAAAACTACTGCATTTTTAGGTCTTCACATTCTTGACATCTATGGAGATTCTGAGCTTATTGTCAAACAATTTACGAGTGAGTATCAATATAAAAAATGATACTCTTAAAAAATATAGAGATATTGTACTTCTCCTCCTTGAGGCCTTTGAGTTTTACACTATCCAAACCATTCCTATCCAATCATTTCACTAATACAATGGCATCCCTCACAGCTCTCATCCCATGAAAAACAAAATAATCCAAACTTTCTGTTGCCATACATCGTAGTGATCGACCATCCCATGAACTACCTCGTATTAATCTCGTTGAATCCAATTCGTTAGATATTTGGTATTACCAAATTTTTTATTATCTTTCCAAATCCATGACTCTTCCTAATATATCCAAGAATGCTAGGAGATCTAATATTCAGCACGCTAATTGCTATGTTATCCTTGGAGGAATTCTTTACAAGCGTGGATTTGATATTATTCTCCTTCGATGCCTTAAATACCATGAATCATATCATATTATGCAAGAATTCCATGATGATATTTTTGGTTAAAATTTTAGTGGCTTGGCCATTGCTAAGTGTGTTCTTCATCTTGGCTATTACTGGCCTTCCCTTAATCATGACTATTGTGAGTATGTTAAGAAATGTGGAAAGTGTTAGCAACACTCTAATTTTATCTAAATTCCTAGTCAAGCTTTACAGTCGGCTCAGGACCTTTGGCCCTTCTCGTAATGGGGCCTTGATCTCATTGGCTTATCAATCCTCAATCTTCAAAACAACATCATTCAATCATCACTACAATCGAATGGTTCCCCAAGTGGGTGGAAGAAATTCCCCTCACCTCCACTAAATCTGGTCCAATTATTAATTTTATCTATCAGCATATCGTTTTCCACTTCCGAGTTCCTCACAAACTCATCATGGACAACGAAAAGTCCTTAAAAAATATATTTAAAGAAACTTTGTGACTCATTCAATATCCAGCTTAGTTTCTCTTCTCCATATTGTCCTCAAACTAACGGCCAAGCCAAAGCCACTAATAAGACTCTTTGTAATATTCTTGCAAAAATTATTGATTAATCAGGTTGTAGTTGGCACCTTCATCTCCCTTTTTATCTTTGAGCTTATCATACTAGGATTCATACTTCCACAGTAGATATGCCCTTTTCTCTTGTATACGTCTCTGAAGCCATTCTTCCCCTTGAAGTTCAAACTCCATCCTTGTGTTTGTCACTTCACAACTTCTTCTCTGATAAATATTTTCGCAAGCAGTGTCTACCATAACTCGAATTGATAGATGAACGATGCCTCTTTACTATTGAACACCATCATATTTACCAAGAATTCATCAAGTGTGCTTACAAAAAACACCTCAAAGAACGTGAATTCAATTTCAACAACCTCATCCTTAAAGAAAATCAAAATGTTACTAATCTAGAAAGGAGCCAACATGGAAAGTTTTTCTCCAACTGGATTGGACCATATATTATCACTCATAAGTATGTGTCGAGAGCCTATCATTTGGCCTCCCTTGATGGTAAACTAGAAGTGGAACCACTTAACACATTGCACTTGTGACCATTCTATTGTTAGCATGTCTACTATTGAGCACTTAGTCATATCCTTAGATCATTCCTTCATCATTAGGCTCTTCCATCTATCATTGTAATGATTTGGAACTATGTGGTCTACTATTACTTTCCTCGACATGACCATAAATATGGTAACCACGGATCTATCCATAGCATTTTCCTTATGGATGGGCTTTCCCTTCTTGGTGAGAACTCCATGATCATCGCATCCATCAACCTCTTATTTACTTATTGGAACCATGCAAAGGGTGCAAGGGCATCTCTTATATGTTCATTATCCCCTCCTAAGTGGTCTACCTATCTATTCCCATGTCTTCCCCATGCTAAAATAACAATTCATGGATGCTTATATCAAAAATCATAGTTATAAAAAAATAGACTGCTCCCTCAAAGGAAAATTATTCATGTCAAAAAATAAATAAATCAATAGACCGATCCCTTGAAGGATGACTGTCATGTATATAATTCTTACCATCTATATCACATATGTATAAATTATGCCATACCCTCGAAGGATATATACTCTTTTGTATTATGGTATCGAAGGCTTCTAGTATTGATCAACCTTCCATTTTATCAGCATCCAAAGAAATCTTCGTGCATTGATCAAATTTCTTTTAGAAAATTTCCTGCATTGATCATTCTGCTCTTTCCCATTCCCAGAGTAAGGGCATAGATTTAGGGAACACCTCTTACAAAGAACCATCTTCCCATGTAGAAGTTACATCATCAACACCTTTTTCATGTCAACATTAGGTTTATGAACTTCTTTCATCCATATCTACCTCATGGTCTTTCGATATAACTAACTATCATTGGTTATATGCTAACATATATTTTAGTCACATGTGCCTTGCATTACCTAGATCCCCTTCTTGTTTACCTCTAATGTAATTGGATGCATATTTTCCTCACGTGTTCCTTGATATGATGTAGTATTGTTTGTACCCATAGGTCAACATCATTAAGTTGTGTTTTATTCTAAACCTTTCCACATCTATCTTTTATCTCTCATTTATTTCATTATCAACACATCTTCCTTTATGCTACCCATCTATGGTATCACATCAGCTTCCCTACCCTTACCAATACCCATAATTCATCACATCTATTTTCAAACATCCAACATCAAATATATTAAACCATCCAACCATGCAGATATATTCATCATCCTAATAAAATATAAATTAAAACTTGTAATCATCACCATAATCAATATAAAACATATTATTATCATAATCATCATCAAATAAAACATACCATCCTATAATTTTACCATCATCATCAAATATCATTATAAAATACACACATGAAAAACCAAAACAAAATCATATATATATATATATATATATATATATATATATATATATATATATATATATATATAAAGATTGACATCTAATGGTCCTCTCTTAAGGAAGAGATGTCAGTGACACTAGTAAAGTTCACATCAAAAAGCTTAAACTCTTGCCCATGTGAGGAAAGTATCTATGTCTCTCTAACAGCCTCATCATCTCTGCCTTGGCCCTCTCCTTGATGCACATGAGCCACACTCATTGTGCTCCTAGATGGACCAACTCCAACTGCCACTCTCCTCTGTAGATGCTCCCAATATCATAGTGTCTTCAGAAACTTGTTTCTCACGATACCCTCATAATACTTAGCCTCTACAAATAAATATCTTTATCTATATATCGAAATAATGTTAAGAGGTACCATCTCTCCTCCTCCCTATGATCCTACCAATGTACCACCTGCAACCTTGGTAGATATAATCATCGTAGAGGATCTAAAATGGACCCTATAGGCCTCCCTCTGTCTACGTTACTAGTCCCTTTCTTGACTAACTTGGTCCCTCTCCTATGGCACTTCATCTCTCTATTGAATGGAAATGTCTCTCTCAACCCGCATCTACGCTAACTCTACACGTAATCATGAACATAATATCCTCTATCCTCATCTCCTCCACATCTACCTTAACCTTCATCTCCTCCTCATCATCTCCTCTCTCCCCAGCCACCCAAGCTACCCAAGCTATGGTCATCCGGTTAGTGAATCCCACTCCAACTCCTACGTCATCATAATCATCCCAAGGTGTTGGTGCCTCCTCCAAAGGACCTGCCATGTCAGGAGTCTACATCTCTCTATCAATATCCTCTCACATATATGAGATAAGATCCCTAGGAACTGTCAGATGACTCAAAATTATCATTACACTCTATCAAACTAAATGACCACGATCATCTCTGACTTCCTAACCTGCACTCACCTCATCCTCCACATACGAACTAACTTTGCATCTACCCCAGGCCATACAAGGAAGTCTCTATATGGCCGTCATCTCATCTTATCCACATTCAAATCTACAAACCTATCTACATACCAATCCACACTCACTCTCCTTTCTCCATGAGGCTAATTAGTTTTCCATATTAAAAATCTAACAATGAGCTCTATATGGTCACATGTGACCCATGGTAGCTTTGGTGACCTGTTGACTACGATATTCTCATAGGACCAGCAGTGTAGCAGGAAGCCTACATCCAACCTTGATCTCCTCCCTGCTATATACATAGCTAGCTCATGGTACACCTGCGTTAGTAAAGCATTGCCAAATGTAATAATTTTCTGATGCTCAATGATATCTACTATGACACTGGCTAGAGCCCATAAAAACCTATATCCTCTCGAGTTAGGTAATACACAACACGAAATCGCTATCATGACTAGACAAATCATCCGGCTTTGTGGTACCCCAACCTCATACCTCAGGTCCTATGAAAAATACCCTAAAGAGAATCTGATATGGGGCTTATTGGATCCAAAACCTATGTCAAAACTACAAGTCTACTATCCTCTGTAATGGGGAATATCTACTCCCCTTGTATAGGAAATCTAAGGATGTGATATACATCCTCCAGGGTGATAGTCATCTCACCTGTCTTGAACCAGATGATACCTGTCTACCTATCCCATATCTGAACTAAATATTTCATTAACCTCACATCCCATGGGATTTGATAATAATGTATAAATCCACCTAATCCCACAAATACCAAGTGATCCCACTCGGCATCAGTCACATATCCTCTCATCTTCTCATATAGATTTGTGACTTGAGATCTCAAATACAATTTCTTTCTGGCCTACAATCATCCAAGCAAAATGCAAACATTAGTTTTCCCACCATCATATAATCTATCTATCAAAAATTTCAAATCTAGCCCTGGTCGATGCCGACCGAGGTCGGGTCGATGTGTGTAGGGATTGACCGACATGCCTTAGGGCCAAGTCAATGATGACCCTAATGGGTTGTCGCCAACCGCCCTTGGCATCATCCATTTTTCTAAACAAATGCAAAATAAATAAATAAAACATAAAATAAATTAAAACACAAGTGTGGTTCTTGTTATTCACCATCCTATGCACCCTCTGGTGTTTCCTAGATGCTCCTTCGGTCTCCATCTCTCAATATTATTTTTTAGGTCTCTACTCTCAATCATCACTTGTAGGTGTCAAAATGAGCATTGTCGGCCGCCTGTTGGGCTTATATAGCTGCTGACACCAAATTGTTGTCGACCACCTTGGTTCATCATCGATTGGCCTTAGTTACTGCTGACTCACCTTGGCAACCCTTGTTTTGAATTACCCTCCTCTTTTTTATGTCCCTTGCTAGGGCATCATCTCTTTATCCATGTTTTCACTCAAAGTCCACCTTTGTGGCCATATTTATTCCCCCTTGGGGAATTTAGTTTCCTCAATTTTTATATTTTTCCGTTTAGGCCTTTTTTGCACCCTTTGCAGGGGAACCATTATTCCCATATTTTTCCTTTGCAGACGCATACCTTTTTATTGATTCCTCATCTATGAAGGATTTTACACTATTTTCACATTTGGTTGTGTATAGTTTGATGTTTTTCTATGACACATTGGTATTCATGGCTCACATCCATTCGAGAGGTTTCCTATTGGATTCCCTCCATTTTACAGCGATTTTCACTCACTCACTTTTCCTTAGAAAATTGTTGTTGTTTCATTTGAGACCGTCTTTTATTCCCTACCAATGTGATATCATAATCACTTCCATAGGTTCTATTATTAAACCATTCTTGCTTAGGGCTTGTTTCCTTGCCTTATCATTTTACCCATTTTAATTCTCCCACCTGCCCTTCAACATATACCTCTTTCAAACTCATCATTGATTCCCCTTTTTGTTATCGATCCCTCATATGAGCGGGATCTTATCATTAACTATTCGTTATTTTTCATCCTACTTTTCATATCTCATAGTTTTGTCTCATGGCTTGCTAGCGCAAACCATGTGACAAAATGGGGCAAATGTAGACACCAAACTTCAGTATTACTACCCTTTATTGCCCGCGTGTGCATATTTCACCGTGGTCCTATCTAGACCCATTTTAATTTAATTAATTTCTTTTATTTAAAATCCCATCTATTAGCCTAACACTTGTAGTTCATAATTAATCTTCATTAACTACCTTAATTAATCTCTATTTTCTAATTATCTTTCTTTTTAGGATTATTTTATCCCTAACCACCTAAATCCACATCCCTATGCTTTTTCTAGCTTATATCTAACCCATATTTATCTCCTTCCTACTCATAACACTTCCCTAGGAAACCCTTACCCATCTACATGTTTTAAAGCACTTATCCTAATCCCTAAAATCCCCATATTTTGAACAAATTAGTCATTTACCACTCTTAGGAACAGTTTCTCGTAGTTGGTGGTGACCCATCCAGGTCGTCGTCGACCCTATAAGATTGATTTCACCCCCCTTCCAAAATGAGACACAACCTTAGATTTCTTGCACCGTGTGAACTTATCTTCAAATCTAAGCATCCTTGCAGTTGTGTCAACCCTCGTGGTGTCCATTGAAGATTATATTTCAACACTTATGGATACTTTGATTCTTTGTTATTACATGCTATCATATGCCATCCTTGTTATTATCATTTATAATCTAATGTCTTGCAAGTTTTGCTATTGTTATAATTCCACCCCTAGCATGTTCGTCTAGTCATTCTACTTACAAGTTTGTATTCATCTTATCTACCCTCAGCTTTGTTTCAAACTTTCTAGGTCATCTTCACTCCACCCATGAGGCCGCCAATCCATTCCCATTTCATCATATTTATTTTTTCCAGATCCTTCGCAGTGTCTAATTATGTTTCGTTACAGTTTCCTATTCTCAAAGTTGTCATCCCAAACCATCTTGTCTAAACTATAATTTCCACCAATCTAGCCTAGTCGCCATCGACCGAGGTTCTCTTTTTCATCCAATCTATCCTAATCCATGTGTTCTAATATCCTCTCTACTTTTCTGTCTCAAATCTTCTTCTACATGTTATTTCTAGTGTTCTCAAGATTCTGTGATCACCTTATTTGCATTCGGATCCATTCAGATATGCATTTCTAGCTTGTTGTCTAGATCCATTTACTCAGGTCACTGTCGATCAGCCTTAGTTGTCGGTGACCCATCTAAGTACAATTTACTTTGTTTTAGTTTAGATCAGATCATTACTTTTCATCCATTTATGTCATTTCCAAATTATTTTTGGTATCATTCTCTACATGCTATCTAGTTATCTATCATTTTTTTGTTATCTTTTATCAAATGGTAGTTGACATCCGCATAAGGAAGCTAACACTTCTTAGAACCAACTTCGTTGGTAAGCCTTCGCATATACTATCGAATCCATTTTTATTTTATTTATCCTTATTTTGCTGGTTCATCATATTTGCACTGAGGTCATCTACTTTGTGCACGTACATTTCATCTATCACACTTCAAGGTACCTTAAACACTTGCATTTTGAAGTTATTTAATTTTATTTAGTACTATCTCACTAATGTAAACAAGAATAAGAAAATTCGATCAACAGAAGGTGAAAATGGTGGAATCTAGAGCTAAAAGTTGGAAAAAGTCATCTAGACATGGTATACATTGAGACTCAAGAGGTTTCATACATGGATAAGGTATTATTTCTATGAAATTTGTGAGATTTTTTAGTTTTCACAGTGAAGATGCAAGAAACCTAATTCCCAAAAGAATAAATTAAAAACTGAGCATGTTTCCTATGCCATCAGGCTTCAAGGTTCATAAAGGAGTTAATATGGCAAAAAGGGTATCTAGAATAGATAATATTTCATCATGAGACTGTGAGTATATAAAGTTAGGCATGAATATCATATGTTACAAGGCTAGTAGTCTGGGTATATAGTGGTAGAGAGGGAATGACCTAGTACACTCCTGATGATGCTCTTCTTGGTAAGAAATGTTGTTGGTAACTAATGCATTTGGTTTTTTGATTCTCTTGAAATAATTATGAGGATGATTAGGATGGAAAACTATGAAAGTAAGGGATGTTGAAGTAATAAAACCATACCATGAACTCCAAAAGCATAGTTTTTGTTTCTTGTTATTATATCTATGTTAATAAGCTTGTACTTGATTGGTTAATACTGAGAAAAGGGTTTTTACATGATCTAGAATGTGTGATTTTTCTCTAAAGGGTGTCACAGGTATGTCAAAGGGACTGGGTCTTGTAAAAAATTGCTCAAGGTTGTGAGATTAAGAACATAGTGTGCTCAAAGGTCTGTTTTAAGCATCTACATGTACGAGAGTGGATTTGCACCATCCTTGATAGGTATAAGTCCCAAGGAATATGTGTATGCAATTGTGAAGATATCTTTGGGCCCTAGTATTGAGAAAAGGAGATGATCAAGTGTTGGTAGCATTGGTTTTGTTCACTTTTTAATACTTAATGCTACAAGTATTGATAGTATGAAAGAGTCAGGGTATGAAGGTTCTATAGAAATTAAATGTTTGTAAAATCCACACAATGATGAATTAAGAAGCTCTTAGAGCTATTTATGTGATCTAGAAAGTGTGCATCATCTAAGAATAAGCAAATGGTGTGACTAGTTGACTGTGGTATGAAAAAAATTGGCTATCTATCTCAACATCGCATCCTACAAGCCTGTAGTTGATGATTGAGAATGGTGAAAGTCACTCTTGAAGGGTACATGGTGTCTTAATTACTTTCAAGGTTGAGTAGGTAAATTGATTTATGGAGAAGTACTTTTCCAGACCTATTAGTCATGCTTTGGTCAAAAAGATAGATGAAAGACCTCATTTTGTCTGATATGGTGCTATAGTAGTGCATAATGAACAAAAATTAAGCTACAGGTATGCTAGTGTTTAATCAGTTAGGGGGGGTCAACTATGAGATTCAATAAAGTGGTCAATGTGATAATAAGGTATGGTTCTTGAAAAATTTGATGCTAGATATAATGTAAGGTTGGTTCTTAGTGGTAGTTCTTGTACTAATGGTGTGAAAAGAGGTGGCTATAGGTGTAAAAGGTGTGTAAGGATGTTTACATGACAGGGGGAGCATGAGTTTTTACTTATAGAAGACGATCTATTGGTCTTCAGGTTATGCAATGTATGATTTGATTTTTTCCTTCAAGGGAAAATCATGTTAGGTATAAATTTGTAATATCTCATCCTAATGTGACTTCATGGACTGAAAAATATGGTTTAGGATTGGGCCTAAGTGGTTGAATCATTTTCAAAGCATGCAAGTAAGGTATGTAGGAAAATTTTAATGTTTTCTTCTAGAGAATGAAGTCATGAGTCCAGGGGAGCCATAAGGAGGTGTGTTGTAGGATGTTTGTGCTTCTAGGGCTTTATGAAAGTTGTCTAGAATGCATTGAAGGCTCATTTTAGGGACTTCAGCCCTTATGTGATATGTAGACCAAGAGATGGTAGTGTAAAGTCGAGATTGTGCCTTTGACAAGTTGAGTAATCCTAATAATGAAGGCAAGGAGGAATTTTTAGCTCATGTATATCATTGTTGGCATGATTCACATGGTGTGTGCTTTAAGTATAAGTCTGCTACAATGGTCTCTTGAAGGAAAAATCACATTTTTGGGTGTTCAATGTCAAGCTTTACATGCTTTAAAGGTGGATTATGGTGATATAGCTCAAGGAAGAGGTAAAATGTTCCTTTCTTCATGATTATTGGTATGTTTAGGTGTTTTATGTGTTTTCCCAGGGGAGCACAATGTTTCCATACTTGAAGAATTATCAAAATTCATATTTTTGAGAGCAATGACTTGTTTATGAGTTAGAATGAGGAATTTGGTTAACATTTCCAAAAAAATGGCGATCTTGTGAAGTTGAGAAAGGTGAATTTCACGCAAGTACATGTATATATTTTTCTTAATATAAAAATGGGGAGAAGTTCAGGAGGTTTTCCATCAATTAAAAAGGGGAGATTATTGGCATGTTGTAATTTAGGTGTTGTCATTGATGTAAAATCCCATTAATGAAAAATTGTATGATGGAGTGGAGTCATAGGATGCTCATATTGATGATGACATGGAGGTTCAAAGATGTTCTTAGTTGCATGAGTTGATTCAATGAGAATTTCTTATTCTAACAACCTTGATCAGGTGACCTAGCTAGGCTAGGTGATGGTACATGGTGGTTGGAGCTTTTTGATAGCTTGAGGAGTATGGCAATCATGTTAAGGTAGTGTTTTGGAACTCACATGAGTTTAATGGTATAGGTATAGGTTCAAAACAAAGTATCAATTGCTCATTTAGAACATGTATGGGTGTTAGGAGGCATAAGGATGAGTTGTGTAGCGATGTGAGCTCATTGATGCATGTAGGTAGTTGTTTCATGATGTAGCAGGTATGTTAGGACCTTTTAGAGAGTTTATATGATGTGTTATGATGTTCTTTAAGTAGAACCTAGCCTAGATGGTGTAAAACCCTAAGGGATAACCATTTAAATGAGACGAGATACAGAGATGGAGATATTTTTAAGCTAATATGATGATTGGAGATGATGTATAGGGGTGTCCTAATTAAAAAAAATAGTAGCCTAAAGGACCTAAAGGGGGATTTAGGGTTCTAGTGTTAATCTAAATAGGAGGACTAAAATGCAATAAACAAAGTATAGTTATATGCAATGAATAGTAATAAACTATGCTAAATGAAATAGAAACCCTAATGGGAAGGAAGGAGAGGGAAAATGACTTAGTTGATTAAGGTAGACTTTTGCATGTTATCACAAATATGAAACTGGAGTTCATTTATGTAGATGATCACTCAGGGACCATGTGAAGGGTAGATCTGGACTATCTGAAGTGACACATGCACCTGAGAGTGTACTAGGGCACCCTGGTCTAGATTCTGGGCACTGTGAACTGTGCAGGAACTTGAGAACTTTATTCGGTAGTGTCGCAAATAGGTTTGAAACCCTGTCTATCTATCACACTAGGTTTGTTGGATGAACTAGATGACACCCTGCACATGAAGAAGAAGAATGGGTCGGATTGACCTCAGCTGCCAAACTAGTGGAATTATCGATAAGCATTGTACTACATTAAGGAACCTGATGTAGTTCTAGTGAGTGTGTGTATGTTGTTCCCTAGATGTTATCATATCAGTTGTACTTTTTGTAGTAGTGAGCTATAATATCTATCTAAGATGTAGAATTTAACATAGAATAGATAGAATCCCTCCTCTTAGAATCTGTGAGTGGATTTGATGTAGAATTTCCTAGCTATAATACATGGAGCTATGTGGATGGAGGTGGTGCAATGGATGTAGCCCTAGATGGAGTTATAGTAGTGATAGGATGAAATGACCTAGGACCCTCATTATGGTATTATAAGCTTTATATTTATAGGGCTCTCAATTTTGATTTCATAATTAATCTCAAAAATAATGATTGAGGAAAAGATAAGGGAGACTAATGGCTATGAGTGACAATACGAAGAGAGAAAGAGGTTAAACAAATAGAGGGGCACCTAGGGTGGGACCAGGGTGCCCCAGTATAGGTTAGGGCACCCGAAATTATGGCTAGAATCTCAGGTAAGTTGTGAAATGGGTGGATAGGTATCAAGAAATACATGGCAAAGATGAAGTAAAATATAAAACAAATATGGAAAAATGGTAGGATTAATTGATACTTTGTACACTTGAGAACCTTCTAAATAGTAGTATGATACTAGGATAAATAATGTCTAATGTGTAATATTTGTGTCTACATTTTCCCCCACTTTATGTTGGTGAATGAATATCTTGATAACATAATGTAGTCAGAGAAGTGTACCTAAAATTTGTGTAGAGTGTAGAAGAAAGCACGCCAATGAACTAGACTCAAACGTGGAGGAGTGTGGATTCTAAAGATGAAAAATGAAAAGTGATGAGAGTGAACGTAGGGCAGAACACTTGTGTAGCTATTGTATGTGTGCGGTGTACTTGCATGGTTAGTATGGCGAGTACTGTCACGGTGTGTGGTTGTTGTCGCTATTGTTGTTAGTTGTTGTTGTTATTTCCCCCACTTTAACTATTTGTTTTTGATACGATGGACCTACAAGGAGAAAATTTTCAAGTATTCAAATATGTATGTATGTAAAAATGTTGTGTAAAGTACACAAATGTAAAGTACGCTAGAATAGAAAATGTAAATGGAAAAATGGAAAAATGGAACATGTGCATCTGATCCATGTTGAGAGAAAGGATGTAGAAGGATATCCTATGATGTTGCTAGTGTAGAAGGATACCATGGTCGAATAAGTGTAGGGAGGAAATGCCCAGTGTCCTCCAACTCTAACCACTTTTGCTGCAATTCTTTGAAGATATCTATGTACTACGCTAGTTTTTTGGGTGATACTATGCTACTGGAAAGATAAGTCTTGAGAGGCCACCCACTATAATCCTTGAGCCTATGACTGCTTCACAAAATTCTTGAAGGACACCATGTCCTGTTAAGGCCGTTGTGTATGGAATTCAGTCTAATTTGAACTCACTCGATGTGTCTAGAGTTTTGTGTGATTTGAACTCACTCATTGTGTACGTGAACCAGTGTAAAGACATTGTGTTATTAGAAAACCCATAATTATTCCCACCTCTTTAAGGGTGCATGTGACAACGCTGGAAGGAGAATACGGCCCCAAAAGAGGACCAACTGCACTTTGACCTTATAACCAACTCAGCCCTACTGGGGGGAAAGGGAAATTTTTTTGTAGATACGAAGGCACGCACAAAAGGGGATAACAAGCAAATAAAAGTGCACAAGTCCAAACACATGCATGTAAATAAGTGTAAAAGGAAAAAAATAATGTATAAAAAATACTAAGTACAATAGCGCAAACATGTATGAAAAAAGGGAGACCGCACGAAGCCGGTTTCAAACATGGGACATCACTCACGATGTCGCAAGACACAAAAGGCCATCATGGCCACAAAAAACATTCAAGTGTGCATATAGAAAAAGGGAAAAGATCACATACAATGCAGAACAAAGCATACAAGCAGTCATGGAAACATGTAGTCCTACAAAACAAGTGTTGTAGATGAGACACCCATTAGCATGTTAGGATGATAACCAATATGTCAAAAATGTGTTTGATCAAGTAGTAAAATATGCTAAGTACAAAATGAAATAATAACACCTGTATAAGTCGAATGTGGATGCCCCCAACGACCAGTATAGTAAGGGTAGAAGGCGATAATCCATGCCATGTGTAGATTCCTGTATCAGTAATCACACTAGACAAAGGCGTGAATGGACATGTGTGTATGATAATGTCATATAGGAAAGCAAGCTAACATGCATAATAGAATGAGCATGAAAAACACTAGTAAGAAAAAGTAAATTTTACCAAGACAATGCAATATGCTGTGGATGGATGGAATGGAATGAAAAATGGGATGATAGGAGAAACATTCCCCCCACTTGTATGGAAGTGTATGTATTGAGGTTCATTTTTTTTTCCCCTTTAGTAGTCAGGAATGAACCGAAAAAGAGAGTGCATCATCCAGAAATGGTCAAGTAGTGTTGATTGTTTCTAGTGTGATGTGATGAGTTTGCATGTGTAGTGGTGATGTAATGCAACACGAGGATAAATAATGTGTGTGAACCCTATAGCCGAAGCGTGTATCACGACCTTGTTGATCGGAGGAGTGATGATTTATCCCTAAGCATATATCAGTATTGAATGAGTGGATGAGGATAAGAAGTGTGAAAAAAATGTGTGTGGACCCTATAACCTAAGTCTATACCATGACTTGGTTGAATAGAGGAGTGATGATTTAACCCTAAGCATATATTACTACATGATGGTGGAAGAAGGTGACAATTTAGCCTATAGCGAATGTCACTACGAGATGGGGGATGAGGGTGTATGAAGTGTAGATAAGTAGGCAGTGAATACCAAAAGGTAGTGATGGTAACACTAAGCATAGAGCACTATGTGATGAATAAGACGAGGGTGGTGATTTAGCCTAAAGACTATACCACTAAGTGATGAGTAGAATAAATGATGATTTAATAGAGCGACTGAGAATAGGATGATAGAATAGGTGATGCTTGAATATAAGAGGATAATGTGAAATGGATAAAGTAAGTGGTGTTTTAACCTAAGGTGTAGACCACTAAGTGATGAGTGAAGGTAGGAAAGTGTAATTGAAGATGTTTCGAATTGATAAATGAAAGAGGATGATATAAGAGAAGATGATAAAAGAATGTAGATTTGATGGAAGGAGTGGTTATTTAAACTAAGGTGTATACCACTACGTAATGATGTGTGTGAGTGACGAAAGAGCCTAGAGTGTTGGTCACTAGTCCAATGGATGTGGTATGATGACATGTTGTATGTAGGTAAGGTATGTTTGATTGGTAAACCCTCGGAAGTCGAGTATGGACCAAGCAACTAAAGTGCGTCATAGGGTGGTGAGTGGAGTGTGTAGAACAATGTAGTGTAGATGACCACGGGAGTTGAATGTGGGTTATAGGAAATGTAATGTGGCGTGTGTAGGTAGGTAGAAATACAATGTGTACGGATGAGAGCTGAAACTCGACCCAAGTATAAGGAAATCTAGTATAGGGTGTATGATATGTAGGGTGTATGAATGACATAGGAAACTAGGCTCATATAGGACGATGACTAGTGTAGCGTGTAGGAGAGAGATTATGTTGAAATGACTAATAGAGGAGGTATGTAAATGATGATGTATGATTTATATGTATAGGTACAGTAGTGTAGTGTGTGGGGTTCAGTGTAAGAATGATCCCTCAATAGTCCAGTGTGAACCAAAACACTAAGGTGTGTCATCCGGTAATGAGGGTGCTATGACGTACAAGACAAGATGTCTATGGAAAGGATGAAGATGTAGAGAAAATATGAGATGTAAGTAAATGCAATAGAGGGGGGGTGGGATGTAATGTGATATGCCCCCAACATATAATGTGAAAAAGGGGACTATGAAATTCCATCAAGGAAATCATCATTGTCTTGATCGAAACTGATAGGGGTGGTGTTGGAAACCTGGTAAGCAATAGAATGAGGAGGATCGCATAAAGATGCATTACGACAAATGAGGTAGGCATTCATGGCATATTCTTCATCCATAAAAGCAACTGGTGGGTATCCATGATCACACCAATTTGAAATGTTAGGGACGTATGGAGGAGAAGAATCATTTGCAATGGAGATAGTACCGAAAGGCATGGGGAATGAGAGTGAGGAATGAAGCGGGTCAAGAGTGCCACCAATATAATCAAGCCAAGAGTGTCTAAGTGTAAATGGTAACCCACAGGGGGTGCGTGTTACAAATACGATTAAGTGAAAAACCCATAAACCATAAGACGCTTTAATATGGAAATAACCATAATAAAGGTGGGGTGAATGGGTATGTGATAATATGTCATTAAGTTTCATGCCAAACCTGGGTAAATAATCACATGTACAGATAGTATTAGAACTAGCGAGGTCGAAAGGAATGTGTTCCCAAAATTTCCTATTGATATATAAAGTATAGGTAAAGGGTGGTTGTGAGGCTACTGCTGAAGGAGAGGTAGATGAAACTACATTGACATTGTTAACAGAGTCCTTATATAAGAGTATAGCATTAGTGGAGGGAGGATTTTTGAAGTGGTACTCTCTTGGGCCATCGACAAAAAATGTGTCTTCAAAGTAAGAATTTTCAACACCGAGAGGGGTAAAATAAAGTTTTTGTAATGTTTCATCAGTGAGTTTGACAACATCAACCTCGTCATCAGACTCAGTGGAGGCGTTAGCGTGCGTGTGTTGTCAGTTTGAGTAGTGTTGTTGAGGATGTTCGAAGGTTGTGAAGAATTAGGGGGTGACGGTGATGGAGTAATAGTAGGGACAAAGATAGTGGGTGAAATAATAGCCAAAGTGTGAGTAGATATAGCAGGATAAGAAATGGTAGGAGTTATAGAGTTGGGAACACTAGATTTTCCAACATCAAAGTAATCAATGTTAGCATACAAAATAGGTTGAGGGGGTGGTACATGCATAGAAGTGACAAAGTCGATACGAAAATATTTCAAGGGTTCTGAATCAACTGTAACAATATGTTCATAACCATCATGAAGGAATTGGAAATATTGATGTACATTGGAGGGTACAGATTGCATGACATGTATCCAAGGCCCGCTTAAGAGGAGATTAAATTGAAAAGAAACATTTGGATCTCAGTTGTCTGACTTGAATATGAAGGGAGATTTTACATAAGCATGTATGGGTGGAAGAATCATAACCACAGATGAGAGTTGAGTTACAAGAGATGAGACTATTATTAATGCCTAATTGTTGTAAGAGGGATTGGGAAAATAGATTAATGATAGACCCATTGTCAATAAGGACACGCTTAATACATGTGGTACTATTGACAATGGTAATGAGAAAGGGTGCACAAGGGTTACTATGGGTGGTAGGTGATATGTCCTTGTTTGTAAAGGAGATTGAATGGGGTAAAATACAAAGAGATAGAATGAGATGGAAAAAGGCTTTGGTAGAGTGATCTTGCTCAACATAAATGGCGTGAAGAGTAGCCTCAAGTGTATTCTGGAAGTGTGGTGCATTATGTAATAAATTATAAAGGGATATCTTAGTGGGTGTATTTTTAAGCTGGTCAATAACATCGTAGCCTTTAGGAGAAGTTGGTGGAGTGACAAATGTGACTTGTGGTGGTATGGAAATAGGTGGACCAACCGGTGGAGTGATATGAGTGTGACGACGTTGATGGATGAGTCCGGCAGGGGGTGAGAAAGTGAGGTGGATGTTGAGTGTAGACATGCATGAAGTTGGCTACGGTAGTAGTTATATTGGTGACCTTGGTAGGTGTATAGGTGGAGTACATGGATGGGGCCATGAATTGATAATGGGATGACATGGTAGGAGCAAAGGGGGCAAGGAAAAAACATTAGAAGGCAGTGAAAAGAAAGATTGGGTTCACCAAAATGATTAACAAAAATAGTAACCTAAAGGACCTAAAGGGGGATTTAGGGTTCTAATGTTAATCTAAATAGGACTAAAATTTAGTAAAAAAAATAAAGCTATATGTAATGAATAGTAATAAACTATGCTAAATGAAATAAAAACCCTAATGGGAAAGAAGGAGAGGGAAAATGTCTTAGTTGATTAAGGTATACTGTCATAGGTTATCGCAGATCTAAAATGGGATTTGGATCTCAGTTGTGTAGACGATAACTCAAGGACCCTGTGAAGGGTGGATCTAGACTATTTGAAGTGACACAAGTGCCTGGGAGTATACTGGGGAACCTTGGTCTCGATTCTGGGAACTGTGAACTATGCAAGAACTTGGGAACTATGTTCGGAAGTGTCACAACTAGGTTTGAAACTCTGTATGTCTATCGCACTAGATTTTCTGGATGAAATGGATGATGCCACACACATGAAAAAGAAGAAGGGGTTAGACGGACCTCATCTATCAAACCAGTGGACTTATTGTTGAGTGTTGCAATACATTATGGACCCTAATGTAGTTCTAGTGATTGTGTGTATGTCGTTCCCTAGGTGTTCTCGTGTCAGTTTCACTTTGTGTAGTAGCAAGCTATGATAGCTATAGAACATGTAGAATGTAGAATAGAATAGATAGAATCCCTCCTCTAAGAATGTGTGAGTGGATGTGATGCAGAATTTACTAGCTATGATGCATAGACCTATGTGGATGGAGATGGTGAAATGGATACAACCTTAGATGGAGTGCTAGTAGTGATAGGATGTGATGACCTATGACCATCATTATGGTCTTATAAGCTTTATATTTATAGGGTTCTCAAGTTTGATTTCACAATTTATCCCAACAATGTCGTTTGAGGAAAAGATAAGGGAAACAAACGGCTAGAAGTGACCTAAAGAAGAGTGAAAGAGGTTGAATATAGAGAGGGGAACCCAGGGTGGGACTAGGGCACCGCTGGGTGCCCCAGTACAAGTTAGGGTGCCCAAAATCAGGGCTAGAATCTTGGGAAATTTGTGAAATGGGTAGATAGGTATCAAGAAATATGTGGAAAAGAAAAATTAAAATATAAAACAAAGATGACAAAAAGGTGGGATTAATTGGTACTTTTTACATGTGAGAACCTTCTAAATAGTAATATAAGACCTGGCTAAATATAGTCTAATGTGCAATATTTGTGTCTACATGTCCTTGAGGTGTGAAAAAAATTGGATTCATTCTGTAATATAAATTGGAAGTTATGAGGTTTTATGTGAAACATGGTCCAAGAAAGGGTTGTTTCTAGCTCAAATTACATCTTCTGATGCTTACCCTGAACTGTGTGCTTTACATAGGACCTTTTCAATTTTAGGGATTTTTTTACATTGATTCTATAATGTTTCAAAATAAGAATGAGGTCATTTCATTGTCAGGTTTTTATGAACGAATGTTAAGAAGGTAAACTATTTTTTGTGTGCTTAAAACCCTATCTCAAAAGAGGTAGGAGAGAAAATGCTCCTAAGTGTCCATAAATGATTACTAGTGTATGGATGATGATTGGATCATATATATTAATCCTTTGAGTTTCTAGAAAGGTATGGTATAGTTTGTGGTGATGAGTGGATCCCACTACAACAAGTCAGTTTCTAAAGCAGTTCGATTTGGGATAAGGTTGTTGAAAGGAGTTACAAAAATAAATGGACATTATGTCAAATATGTGAATTTTTTATTGATTTCCATAGTGGATTTAGGCCATGGTGATGCAATTAAAATTTCAAGTGCGCCCTATTTGTGAAGGCAAGTCAAAGGACAATTTTGGGGCAGTTTTAGGTAGTTTATAGAGATGGGATTAGTTGAAGGCCTTCCACTTTAAGTTGGAAGGATTTAAAATATGTTATGGAAATGTGATTCAGATATCTTTACAATGGTATAAGTTTTGTCTCGTGATAATGATATTTTATGGGTCATCTAGGTGAGTTTGTGGAGATGAAGGTGTTATCTCTCAAAAGTGCACCCGACAGAGAGATGGCAGCAGGTTTTCTAAGTCTGCAATAGATCTCTGCGTGCTTTGTTTTTCCCTTTTCCCCTCTTTTCTTGGCCTCTCTCGTAGATATAATGGGGACACCTCAGGTCTGTGGGTATACCTATTTTGACGTGAACCTCCGGGGTTAAAAGGCTAGTTCCTTATTGGTGTTCACTAAACTATTTTATGGGAGTTTAAGGGCAAAAGATAGGTTTGACTATAGATTTAAATAATACTAAGGTGATACACCAAATTTGAGATGAGAACTTGAATGAGTGACATACAAAACTGATTTGTGAAGAATTCTATAGGTGCACGAACCAATTAATACTTTCTGTAGGAAACAAGGGCACAAAACACTTAATTTGTGATGAGGGAGAATCACAAAAGCACTAGTAAGCTAATATGCACAATAAGATTTAGCAGGAATGGTAAATTTGTAGCAGGGTAAAGTGATTAATCATGGAATATTGATTCACAAGATTAAAGGGGTTTGAAAGAGAGAAAAAATTTGGTTGTATTGACATACACAAGACCGTAGAATAACTTTGAAAGGCAAGAATAATTCACACTTAGAGGGAAGAACTGGCAGAAATTGCTTCAGTACTCATATCAAAAGTTCTCTAGGAAAAATCTTTGAAAAATCCCCCCCCCCCTTTGTGCTTTGCAAGTATTCCACAAAAGTGCACCTAATAGAGAGATGGCAACAAGGTTTTTTAGGTCTGCAAAGGATCTCTCTCTCTCTCTCTCTCGTAGATACAATGGGGACACCTCAGGTCTGTGGGTATACCTATTTTGAGGTGAACCTCCGAGGTTAAAAGTTCGGTTCCTTATTGGTGTACACTAAACTGTTTTTTGGGAGTTTAAGGGTGAAAGATGACTATAAATTTAAATAATACTAAGGTGATACACCAAATTTGAGATGAGAACTTGACTGAGTGACATACACAACTGATTTGTGAAGAATTCTTTAGGTGCACGAACCAATTAATACTTTCTACAGGAAATAAGGGAAAAACACTTAATTTGTGCTGAGGGAGAATCACAACAGCACTAGTAAGCTAATATGCACAATAAGATTTAGCAGGAAATGGTAAATTTGCAGCAGGGTAAAGTGATTAATCAGGGAATATTGATTCACAAGATTAATATTGACATACACAAGACTGCAGAATAACTTGGAAAGGCAAGAATAATTCACACTCAGAGGGAAAAACTGGCAGAAATTGCTTCAGTACTCATATCAAAAGTTCTCTGGGAAAAATCTCTGAAAAATTCCCCCCCCTTGTGCTTTGCAAGAGCACACAATATATAGCAAAAAGTTCACCCCCTTCCTAAAAATAGCCTAAAAGTTGTACTCGCCCATGTATCCTAATTTTACCCTTTATTTAATAATAAATAAAGGAATAAAATAATACAAACTAAAGCATGTGATAAAAATAGGCATTATCAGCCTTAGATACAATATAGTCAAACTGAAGTTGACTATTCTATTTTTAAGAAAGAAAGGTGAATAATTTGCTAAAATTACAAATTGCTTGCTAGGCAAGTCTTCTTTCTTTGCACATGCAAATTTGTCATCTTCTCTGTTCTGTCCTGTTGTGGAGGCATGCAAAATATCATCTCCTATGTGTAGGCAAAAGGATGCAACCTTTAGCAATATTTGCACAATAAAATTGAAGTGGGGACCACCTCCAATGTATACATGCTCTGATTTCCTCCACTTTTCTGGATGGTCACATGAGTGACACTTCACAAATTTTGGTTTAAAAACACCCCATGTGGGGACCACCTTGGTTTGTTTGAAATTTAGGATGTTGCCACCTTTGAGGACTTAGGCATTTGCATGTGTATTGATATAAAGGGCACCACCCTTTGGCTAGCCCACCATGATTTGATCGCCACCCTTGGTCCTTGGCACATAATACAAATATTACCTTTTTTGGGACTTTTGGCATATAATGATGTTTGATTTTTACGGGCATGTATAGTTTAGACTTTATAAAGTCTTGGAAAATAATTATTGCTCAGCCCACGTGGGCTGGCCCCCTTCTATGATGACTTGACCCTTGCGGTCTTAAGCGGTGGTAACCCTAATTGGGCTCGGTTAACTTGGTTTTTTTGTGAGCTCTACTGGCCCTTGATCTTGGTACTCGGTTTCTTTGCCACCGTTGGTTCTTTACCATGGTTAGGGTTCGAACCCTGACATTAATTATGGTCGGTGACATTTAATTGAGGCTTACCACTTTGAAACCTGTGTTTATTGATCGCTGTTCGATCCTCCACTTGGCATTTGGTGAGTCGGTTGATCCTTAACCGTGGGTTAGGGTTTTGAAACCCTAGTTTGATGGAAGGTTTATACACTTGGGCTTCGTACTTGGTCATTTCATTCAGTTTTTTCATTTTGCGGGTGAAGCCCTAACAAATTTTTTCTACTCTGTGATTTCTTGACAAATAACGTGGAGATTTGGAAGTATTTGAGCCTGTATTTTGATCTAGAGGTCTTCAATGCCATGGTTATTGACTGTTGCATGCATTTTTTGATGAACCTGGAGGTATTTCTTTTGTTCAGTTTCCTGTGGCTCAACTTTCCTTTCGTATATGATCTAAAGATCATTTAGATCTATTCATTCTTTTGTATCCTCTTCATGGAATATGATGAAACTCTTGCTTCTGGTTTTTTGTCTGGATTTTGTGATTTTGATAGTTGTCAATGAGCTCAACATGAGCCTGTAGAGGGAAGTTGCCATCATTTTGCTTGTTAACTTGTCTTCACCTTGGTAAGTTCTGCTACCTGTTTTCTTATCACTCCTTTCGAGCTCAGGTTTTACTTTGCAACTCTGAAACATGGAAATATCAAGTAAAATATTTGAAAATATTTTGTGGGTTCAGTCTTTTTCCTTCTGAAGTAGGCCTTTGAGCTCTGACTCGTCATTTAAAATTTGTTAAAGCTCCTTTCTGTACATGAGTTTGATATTTTGTTTGTAAATTCGGCTCAGTACTTGGAAGTGTCGACTGTTTTGGTTCTTTGTTTCTATATTCGAACTCTGTTTCTTCCTTTTCCCTGTAGATGAAACCCATTTACATAAACTTGGTTGTAGAAGCCCTTTAGGCAACTTGTCAAATTTGTATTGGAATTCATTCATTTTGTAGATGCATAGTTTGTATTGTTGTCTCTGTCTGAAGATGTAGTGAGAGAACTTCACTTCTTAACATTGTTTTTGATGATACTTCTTTGCAGACCTGTCAAGGCATTTGGGAATGTTGACTGCTTTTGTAGATATATACACATCAATATTCCTTCCTTCCTTAGATGTATCTTTGGCTTGTTGTAAATTTTTGTAAATGTTTAAGGATATTGCTGAGCTATACGTCCATCTTCCTGTAGATGAATACTTAGCAAGTAGTTACTTCTCTTGTGATTCATTTCCCTTTCTGTGTTGATAGAACTCCATTTTTGTTTGGAGTGGATTTCTGCCCTTTGTAGATGCATGCTTGATATTGTTGAACTCTCATTCTGTAAAGGTATGCTTTGATTGAATAATTGCTTTTGTAGATTATTTCTTGAGTTGGAAGATTTCTGGAAAGCATCTTTGATATACTTGCTGAGCTTTGAGTTTATTTCTTCAGTTTAGAATAATGACTCTTCTGGAAATTGTATGATGTTTCCTTGTTGCAAACATGATTGCATCCCATTCTGTATAATGAAATAGATGCTCCTTTTCTGGAAAATGAAGAAAATACTTAGTTTCTTTTTCTGAAATGACTTTTCCTTTTCAGAAGTCATAGTAGCAATTATGTTCAAATTTTGCATTAAAATATCATTTCTATTTTTCTGGAAAAGTCCATTTTACAAGGGGAAACTCTGGCAAAATTTTTCCAGAATCCTTCTCTTTCCAGATTCTTATGATTAACCATTCTGAAAAGATATAAACATCTCTCTTGCTTGTCTGATCACTTGAATGAGCTATCCATGCTAGCTTTACTTGATTCATTACATCTTCTGAAAATTGTGAAGTAGTTGCCCTTTGATTCACACTTGAATTTGGAAATTAAAAGGAACTTTTAATAGCTGTAGCATGATGAAAATCTGGAATACCTGTATGTTTCATTTGATCATGATATCAACTTAGAAGTGATGAAACATGTACTTTTCTTGACTGTTTTTATTCCCTTTGAAGCTCAGATAGTTTAGAAAGCATGTAGTAGCTTAAAAAACATGTATTTCAATTCTGTTTTAAATCAAAAGTCAATTTTACAAGGGGAGACTGGCAAAAAATTTCCAAAAATCCTATTTTCTCTCTCCCTTTTCAGATTTCCAATCCTGATTTGCAAAATATGTCTTTCTTGACCCATTATGATGCTTGATGCTTCCTGTAAATCATCTGAAACTGATGCTTATTCCCTTTTAGTCACTGCTTTCCTCTTAACCAGATAAACTGATTTCATTCAATGTTGCAACCTGTTCCTGCAAAATTTAGAAATAAGTTAGAAATAAATAGGCTTTTTGGCCTCTCTTGTATCCATGTGGTTTATTTCTTCTTCTTTCCTTCTTCTGCAAGTTGTTTTCCAACTTCTTTCATGTGCTATTTTCCACATCCTTTTCTTTTACAAGCTACTCCAGATTCTACCTTTTCTAACCCAATCCTTAGCTTCTTTGATTTTCTCTTACCATTCATTTCACTTTATGTACTCTACTTTTTCCTTTGCTGCCAACCTATCTATATCTCTTTCTTATCATATGTAATGCATTTCTATATTTCTTTCCTTCAAGTACCATTAGATACATTGAACTTAGAATATGTATTTGCTTTAGAACATGAGTATTGGAATAACATTGTACCCTGAGCTCAAAATTTGACAGATACTGCTCTTGTCTTGCAGGTGAAAGAAGATGGAGATGGAAGCAGAAGATGGAAGAGTTGAGATGGAGATGGAGATGATGAGGAGCGGGGATAGAAGACAGAAAGGCAATGATGGGTTCCTTTTTACTCCTCTACTCTTGTTCTTTAGCACATGCAGTATTCTCATTTCCATGTATATGATGAGTTACTTAGTCATATCCCACGGCTTGTGTGGGAAAACTTATGATCTCTTATGAATAAAGCATTAAATTGAAATAATGAGTTGATTATCTCTTTCTGCATTCAGTTTTCCTTTGATTGTACAATGATGTAGGCAACTCAATATCTCAATAAAATGAATTAACATAAGGGATAATCTTAAAATGAATACCTGTAACTTCCACTGGATAACCATTGAATGAAATGTGCCTCCTTGTATGTTGTTTAACTATCTTAGCCTATGCCTTTCAACTTGACTCCTTCCTGCTACTTACATTTAGACATTATTGTCACCATTTGTTTGTCAGTATTTTCTTGACGTAAGTAGTAGGAAAGGAGTCAGTTGTAATCATTTATGACAGTGTAGATGGATGCAATCTCATTAATCACAAACAACTTTAATGAACACAGAGAAATAAATCTGATAGGCACCAAGATAATAACCATGAATCTGATTACTTGAAAACTGCCACTATGTCTATTGTTCCAAAACTATACACCTCACATACTCTGCAATCCGGTGTCTTCATCAAGATAACACAGCTGTCCTTCGGGGCTTGTGTTCTTTTGCTGAGGATATTCGTGAAATTGCAGACTATGTGATCTGTTACGTTTTGTAACAGCACACATAGCTGCAGATTTCACTTAATCTCTTTCACAAATCAGCAGTAACAAAATAATCTGATGTAAATTCCCTTAGCTTAGGTATACTTCACCAAGGCTATCCATCGTAACAAAGTTTCGAGTTGCCCATTTTTGCACAAGTGTAAAAATTGTCAACATTTCTGGCGATCCTGCGGGGAAAGCTACCTGCTAGCTTGTAGACTAGTGCCTTACTCTTGTCCATTGGGTATGGAGTCCAAATATGTGACCAAAATCTGCCCTTTTCCGAAAGGTCCAACCCTTTCAAAACAACTAAAGCTGGGAAAAGATCTGGCAAACCAGACCATGTGCACGAATGCACTTATTGAAAATAAAGAACGATGCAATGTGTAGAAACTACACTTATTGAATGGGAAATCCTACTCTAACCATCACTGTAAGATTTTCAATAACAGTGTTTGAGAAACATACCATTCACAGGAATGGGAAGTTCCTCTCCATTCAGCTTCAAAAGCTGAAAAGCATTGTGTTCCTTGCAAGCTGAAATCATGTAAGGACCACTCCAGAGTGTATCAAACTTTGAGTGTCTTCCTGGCTTAGCACGATCAACATCCCATTTCAACACAATATCTCCTTCATTGAAGATTCTGAATTTGGCTTTCTTGTCAAAAGTCTTCTTCATCTGTTTCTGATTTTTCTCCATGTTCAAATGAGCTTGATCTCTTAGCTCTTGTAATTCCATCAATTCTACATAACGGACCTGCAATGGTTCACTTTCAAGTAACTCCATTTGATGCAGCAAATCTAATGTAGGTAATTCAACTGAAATTGGCATCCTCACTTCTTTCCCATACACAAGCTTGTACGGTGAGTTGCCAACTGATCTTTTAGGGGTCACCCTATCAGCCCAAAGTGCTGAATTCAACATTAGATGCCAAGCTCGTTGATTATCCTTGAGTGTTCTTCTGATGATTCTTAACAGATTTTTATTAGTGCTTTCAGCTAAGCCATTACCTTGTGGGTAATAATTAGATGAAGAGCTCAAGTAGATTCCATGGCTAATAGCCCAATCTATTACTTTAGCACTGAGAAATGCTAGAGCATTATCTGATATGATAGTTGCTGGAACACCAAATTTATAGACTATACCTTCATAGAAGGCTAGTATTGAAGCTTCATTAGCATCTTTCAAGGCTACTGCTTCAGTCCATCATGTAAAATAATCTGTAGCAGTTAAGATCCATTTATGTCCTTATGAAGAAGGTAGGTTAATCATTCCAATAAAGTCAAGACCCCACTGCATAAAGGGCTGATCAACTGAAATAGGCTGCAAAGGTAGCGAAGCTAAACGTTCTTTTCTGACAAAGAAAGCACATTTCTTGCACTTTCTGATCCATTCAAAATAGTCCTTAAATATGCTAGGCCAATAGTAACCTACTTTCATGATCTTCAAAGCTGTAGTACGTGCTGAGAAGTGACCTCCTGTAGGTCCTTCATGGAATTCTGATAATATCTTCTGAATTTTGTCATAATCGACACATCGCAGCAAGATTCCATTTATATCTCTTTTGAATAATACACCATCAACGAAAAGATAAGGAATAGCTTGTAACCTGAAATACCTTCATTTATTCTTATCCATACCTTCCGGATAGGTGCCATGTTGTAAATAGTCAACCAAATCAGTCATCCATCTTGATTCCTGAATTTCTTGAGAAGGTTCAGGTTGCTGATTTTCTGACTGCAACATAACATTTGATTGTTGATACGTGGTTTCAGCATGGTGTTCTGAAACTTCAGGTTCTACATCCTGTTGTTTCTCCATATCAGCAATTAGAATGCTCACATAAACCTTTACCTCAAACTGTCTTGGCAACTCGGATATCAACATCATATTCCATAACCTTCGTTATCCAGCCTGCTCTTTTCTCATTCAATTCTTTGTTTAACAAGAAAGCTTTCACACTTGGATGAGAAACAAGAACATGAATTCTATTGTTTGAAAGCATGTACTTAAAATTCTTTAGTCCTCTGACTACTGAAAGTACTTGTTTTTCAAGAAATGTGTACCTTGTTTCATAATCATGCAAACTCTGTCCAAAGAAAGCAATTGGTTGTTCGATATTCTCATCATTGACCTGAGTTAGAATAGCTGAGATTGTTTCAGCTCCTGCAAGTGCATACATTGTAAAATCTTTTTCAAAATTTGGATTTGCAAGAGTAGGAGCCTGAGAAATAGCTGTTTTAATAGCCTCAAAACCTTCTCTCCCTTCGCTGGTCCAAGAGAATGTTTTCTCTTTCTTTAGCATGGCTGTCAATGGCTTAACCAATGCTACAAAATCTGGAACAAATCTTCTGACAAAGTTGATTTTTCCCAGAAAGCTCTATAATGCCTTCTTGTGATGAGGCAATGATAGCTATGATATGGCTTCAATTCTGAAAGGATCAATTGCTAAACCTTGTTTAGAAACAATATGGCCAAGTAGCTTACCTTCATGTACTGAAAAGATAGACTTTTTGGGATTCAAGGATATTCCAAACTGCCTGCAGATCTAAAAAGTCTGTCTCAAATGCATTAGATGTTCATCAGAATCTTTTGAGAATATAGTGACATCATCTAAATAAAAAAGTATGCATTTATTTAGTAGGCTACGAAAAGCCATGTCCATTGCACGTTGAAACATTGCACCAGCATTTGAAAGACCAAAAGGCATTCTTTTATAAGTGTAAGTACCCCACTTGGTGGTAAAAGCTATTTTATATCTATCTTCTCCTCGGACTAAAATCTGATTATATCCACTGTAACCATCTAGAAGGGATAGTCTATCTGATCCTGAAACTGTTCTCAAAATCTGATCCATGTTCGGTAGTGGATAATGATCTTTTAATGATGCTTTGTTAAGATCTCTAAAATCCACACATAATCTGATTTCTCCATTCTTTTTCCTAACTGGAACAAGATTTGCTACCCAACTTGAATGCTTAACTGGGAAAATAATTCCTGATTCAATCAATTTTGATAATTCTTTCCTCATAAGAGGTTCTATTCTGGGGTTTATAGGCCTTTGTTTCTGCCTAACTGGTTTAGAATTTGGCTGTAATTCAATCATATGTTGTGCTAGACTAGGGTCAAACCCTTTCAAATCTTGGTATCTCCAAGTGAAAACATCTTTAAATTCTGTGCAAAGCTTAATAAAAGACTGTTTTTCAGATAAGGAACATACCTTTCCAAGAAATAAGTTCTTTCCTTCATCAACTGAAACCTCTTCATAATTATCAGCATGAGTAGACATCTTAGCTTTGTCCTTTCTTAACTGGTCATCAGTGCTGAAGATGTCTTCCAATGTGACAAGTCCTCGAGGTAACTTGTTTGTCTTTAACTGAACAATCTGGTCACCATATAGATGCTGTAATTTATCCTGATTTACTGCAGAAAATTCAGCTTCTTGCTGCAAAAACCTACAGATTTGATTATCACTTTCAAAAACCTGCCAATTAGATTCATTATCAGGTATAGAATGCCTAAAAATTAACTTAACATGAGGCTGAACTTTGTTTTTTTCTATTTGTTCCAGCACTTCGAAACTAGCACCAACTGCTGCAAGTCTATCAGCATGTTTATTTTCAGCTCTAGGAATAGACTGAATATTAATGGCATCAAAATCTTCCATTAAGTCTGAAACTCTATGCCTGTAAGACTTCATTAATGGATTCTTACATACATTGAAGTTTTTTACTTGATTGATTACTAACTCAGAATCGCCAAAGACTTGTAACGTGTTGATTCCTCTTTTTCTGGCCCAAAGTAAGCCATGAATTAACGCTTCGTACTCAGCTACATTACAAGTGCATGAAAATTGAAGACTCAGAGCTATAAAATACCTTTCGTTTGTTGGGGAAGTGAGCATCAGACCTGCTCCCTGCCCCTTCTTATTCTTAGCTCCATCAAAATGAAGCTTCCAAATCCCTTCTGTTGAATTTTCTGTTTTGGACAGCAAGAGAATTGCTGCATTTTCTTCATGCATGCAATATACACTGAAAAGATGTTCTTCAACCTCTTTAAAAGGATCATGAGCATGTTCTTCAACTGTTTTCTCATCCATAAACATGTTAGACACACCCTCTAGCACTGTAATCTGAGCTACATCATCAAAATCAGATTGATCTAGAGCGGAATAATTTGCCACTGCATTTGGTGAATGAGGCTCAATATGAAATCTAGCCAATGGCTCTGAATTGATGGTAACTTTAGTGCCATAACATGTAGTGAAAAATAAGAAAGACCAATCAGAAGAGAGGTAACCTCCTATTTTTGCCGTAAAGTCTCTAGATAGGCACAAAGCAAAATATGGAGGTAAATCCACAACAGTAACATCTTGCAAAATGGAAACATTTGGGCAAGCATGTAACGTTACCTCCAAATTTTTGATTATACCAACTGTATTGGTTGCAGTCCCATCAAGCTGTAGAACACTTTTTTCTGTTGGCTCATACTGCAGGCCTAATTTTTCAGCAATTGACTTTGGCATAACTGTGCTACTGGCACCGCTGTCCACCATGCAGTTATGAACTAAATTTTCTCCAATAATTAGGGATAGATAAAAAGGTGGTGGCTTCTTTATGTCATGAGCATTCAAAACCTTTTGAACCATCCATCTAACATCCTTTACGTGATCTTGATCAAGTGTTCCAAGGACCATATCTATATTTTGAACTTCCTTTACTGCTATTTTTGAAGAAATCTGCAGTTTAGCTAGTTCATGAGAGAGTAAATCCTGTTGTCCTGGAATGCATAAAGCATCCCACATTGAGATGTTAACATTGTGCTTCTTCATCACATCAACAATATTAAAAGAAGAAACCATCTTAGAAATAGATTCAACCGTTTTAGCATAAGCCTTAGCAAAATATGATTCTGCTTCAACAACCTTGGATATCTGAGGGATAAACAATCTTCTTAGATCAAGCTGAAGCTATTTTTGTTGCTCTTTACCAACTGCAACACTTGCTATTTTCTGAGGGACAATAGGACTGTTGGCTGGTTTCGAGGCTGTAGATGTTGATATATCAGTAATAGTGGGCAACACAGGTCTATTTTGTTGTTTTTTATTATCTGTAGCTTTCTCTTGAGCTCTAGTGGTGACAAAAATGAAATCCTCCTCGTTAAAGCTGACCAAATTCTATTCAGGTGTTTTTTGAACATGAATTTCTTGCTGCCCACCCTCCATTTGAGGCATGAATAATGCTTCAGATTGAGGTTGTGCAATAAGATTCAGGTTCAGGAAAGCATTTAGACAATTTACAGCTTGATGAGGCTGATTACAAGGTTGGCACCACTCTTCTGATAGCCATATTAATTGGAACCAAAGTGTTAGATGCACTAGGAACATTAGAACCAAACTGCCTTTGCTGATATGGCTGCCTATAATTTGATTCTATTGGTAAGGCTGCCTATTCTATTGGTTTTGCTGAGAAGGAGGTTGATATGGTCTATTAGGCAATGTAAGCCTATTTTCAATTGATGTTATCTTATTTCCCATGGTTTGCAAGGCTTTAAACATATCTGGGGATGGGGCTGCAACAGTAGGCTCTACGATTGTAATAGGCTGTGGGATAGGAGCTAGATCTGCCAAAAATGGCATTGTAGGTCTTGGTGCTAACTTTCCAGCCTGTATAAGGCTATTTTCAGCTTTTATAGCAATGTCACAGGCCTCTGGAAGAGTAAAAGATCCCATGGACTGGATCATGGTTGAAATATCACTATTCAAATCTCTCAGGTAATAAAGGAAAGTGTGATCATCTTGAGGCTTAACACTTGCTGGGATTCTTTCCCAAGTTCTAGCAAAACGAATGTTGAAACTAGACAAATATTCATGAGGGGATCTCTTGATAGTAGATAGTTGTTCTATCAGGGACAAATGATCTGAATTGTCTTGGAACTATTCCAGCAATTTCTCTCCTAATTCATCCCAAGTTCTTATGCTTCCAATTTCTAAATTTTTGTACCATTACAAGGCTTGTCCTTTAAAAGATGCGGCTAAAAGTCTTAAAGCTACGTCTTCATGAGTAATATTGTGGACTGCACATATGGCTGCAACATCTTTAATATGTTTAGTAGGTGTAACTTGATTTTCACTAGTAAATGATGGCAAACTTTTCAAAGCAACATTGGGAATATCATGGTACACTAGAATTACTAATGGGTTTCCATTAATGAAGGCCACAAAATTTCTAGGTGGTTGAATAGCCATTTGAAAAACTGGGATATTGATTGAAAAATTTATATGTGGTGAAGGAATATCAGGAGGGTTTTCAAAACCAGGTCTGTTATAAGGAAAAGTATTACCAACCCTTCTCCTTCTAGCAGAATTCAAAGGTAAAGAAATAAACTCAGGAGGAATTCCTCTTACTGATGATCTTGTAGTCACTTTAGGCATGGAACATGCTGCAATACTGGTCTAAAATCAACTTTACGGAGTCGCCAAAAGATCATAGAATCTTTAGAATTAATTTGCTGCAGCTCTGCTCCCGAAAGTAACTTTTATTTGCTGTAAATTTGCTTTTGATCTACTCTAGAATCTAGGATTTGCATGCAGATCTGATTCACGGTCCCATCGGGCATGCCAAAAACTGTTATCTCTCGAAAGTGCACCCGGTAGAGAGATGACAACAGGTTTTCTAAGTCTGCAATAGATCTCTCTCTCGTAGATACAATGGGGACACCTCATGTCTGTGGGTATACCTATTTTGAGGTGAACCTCCAGGGTTAAAAGGCTGGTTCCTTATTGGTGTTCACTAAACTATTTTCTGGGATTTTAAGGGCAAAATATGACTATAAATTTAAATAATACTAAGGTGATACACCAAATTTGAGATGAGAACTTGAATGAGTGACATACACAAGCTGATTTGTGAATAATTCTTTAGGTGCACGAACCAATTTAATACTTTCTGCAGGAAATAAGGGCAAAACACTTAATTTTTGCTGAGGGAGAATCACAACAGCACTAGTAAGTTAACATACACAATGAAATTTAGCAAAAAATGGTAAATTTTACAGCAAGGTTAAGTGATTAATCAGGGAATATTGATTCACAAGATTAATATTGACATACACAAGACTGAAGAATAACTTGGAAAGGTGAAAATACTCCACAGTCAGAGGGAAAAACTAGTAGAAATTACTTCAGTACTCATATCAAATGTTCTCTAGGAAAGTTCTTTGAAAAATCCTCCCCCCTTTTGTTCTTTACAAGAGCACACAATATATATCAAAATTTCACCCCTTCCTAAAAATAGCCTAAAATCTGTACTTGCCCATGTATCATAATTTTACCTTTTATTTAATAATAAATAAAGTTATAAAATAATACAAAATAAAGTATGTGATAAAAATAGGCATTATCAACATTAGATACAGTATAGTCAAATTAAAGTTGATTATTCTATTTTTAAGAAAGAAAGGTGAATAGTTTGCTAAAATTACAAATTTCTTCCTAGGCAAGTCTTCTTTCTTTGCACATGCAAATTCATCATCTTCTCTGTTTTGTCCTATTGTGAAGGCATGCAAAATATCATCACTTGTGTGTAGGTAAAATAATGCAACCTTTAGCAATATTTGCACAATTAAATTTGAAGTGGGGACCACCTCCTATGTGCGCATGTTCTGATTTTCTCCACTTATTTGGATGGTCACATGAGTGATACTTTGCAAATTTTGGTTTAAAAACACCCCATGTGAGGACCACCTTGGTTTGTGAAGTCTAGATGTTGACACCTTGTGGACTTAGGCATTAGCATGTGTATAATATAAAGGGCACCACCCTTTGGCTAGCCCACCATTTATTAAACTCGCCACCCTTAGACCTTGGCACATAATACAAATATTACCTTTTCGGGACTTTTGGCATATAATGATATTTGATTTTTGTGGGCATGCATACTTTAGACTTGTAACGTCTTGGCAAATAATTATTGCTCAGCCCACGTGGGCTAGCCCCCTTCTATGATGACTCGACCCTTACGGTCTTAAGCGGTGGTAACCTTAAGTGGGCATAGTTAACTTGGTTTTTTTGCGAGCTTTGCTGGCCCTTGATCTTGGTACTTGGTTTATTTACCACCGTTATTTCTTTACCATGGTTAGGGTTTGAACCCTGACATTAATTACGGTCGGTGACATTAACCTGAGGTTTATCACTTTGAAACCCATGTTTATTGATCGCCGTTTGATCCTCCACTTGGCATTTGGTGATCGGTTGATCCTTAACTGTTGGTTAGGGTTTTGAAACCCTAGTTCAATGGAAGGTTTATACACTTGGGCTTTGCACTTGGTCATTTCATTCATTTTTTCATTTTGTGGGTGAAGCCCTGGCAAATTTTTCTACTCTGTGATTTCTTGATGAATAACGTGGATATTGGAAGTATATGAGCCTGCATTTTGATCTACAGGGTATTCAACGCCACTGTTATAACTGTTGCATACATTTTTTGATGAACCTGGAGGTATTTCTTTTGTTTGGTTTCCTCTGGATCGACTTTCTTTTGTATATGATTAATAGATCATTTAGATCTATTCATTCTGCTTTGTATCCTCTTCGTGGAATATGATGAATCTTTGCTTCTGCTCTTTGTGTCTGGATTTTGTGATTTTTATAGTTTTCAATGAACTCAACACGAGCCTGTAGAGGGAAGTTTCCACCATTTTTCTCGTTAACTCGTCTTCACCTCGGTAAGTTCTACTACCTATTTTCTTATCACTCCTTTCGAGAGATGGCAACAGGTTTTCTAAGTCTGTAATAGATCTCTCTCTCGTAGATATAATGGGGACACCTCAGGTCTGTGGGTATACCTATTTTGAGGTGAACCTCCAGGGTTAAAAGGCCGGTTCCTTATTGGTGTTCATTAAACTATTTTCTAGGACTTTAAGGGAAAAAGATGACTATAAATTTAAATAATACTAAGATGATACACCAAATTTGAGATGAGAACTTGACTGAGTGACATAAAAAGCTGATTTGTGAATAATTCTTTAGGTGCACAAACCAATTAATACTTTCTACAGGAAATAAGGGCAAAACACTTAATTTATGTTGAGGAAGAATCACAACAGCACTAGTAAGCTAATATGCACAATAAGATTTAGAAGGAAATGGTAAATTTGCAACAGTGTAAAGTGATTATTTAGGGAATATTGATTCACAAGATTAATATTGACATACATAAGACTGCAAAATAAATTAGAATTGTTTTTAAGTATGGGAGTTTTAATTTATTTACATTATTTTTTCATATCATGGTGGTTCTTATAAATGTAATAGTGTTTCCCACTTATGAGATTGGTCATAAAACCATTTTTTGGTAGTTTCAAATAGTTTTCAGAGATGGACATGGTTGAAGGCCTTCCACTTGGAGTTGGAATCAAATGCAAGATGTTATAGAAAGAGGATTACAATATATTTCCAATGATTTATGTTTTTTCTCATGATGATGAGATTTGATAGGTCATCCAGCTTAGTTTGTGAGGAAGTAGGTTGTTTGGTTTTCAGGACATGATTGTTATGGCTAAACGATTGATGTAGAATATGCGTGAGATGAATGATTTGACACCTGATATGAGTTTGAGAGTGAATAGGGATGAATTTTTTACTATTTAAGGAATTTTTATGTCTTGTAATTGAGAGAAATGGTGCAAACTAGTTGATTTTTTAAAACTTCTTTCTGGGCAGCTTGATTTTGTGAAGAGGAAAGTAGGTTTGGTTTTCACATATGGATGTTTCATGACATATAACATGAATGGATGTGATCTACAGGTAATTATGGTTCCATTTTGTTTTTACATGCCATATTTGAGGTGTTTTGGTTTGTGTTTGAGGTCTAAAGGTGAAGACAGGGTCCTAGAAACAACTGTTTGGTGAAGGCTATGAGCCTTTTTTGTTGTGCTATGATAAATTAGATTGGTGCAAGATAATTAAAGACCATGGATTGTTTTTTTATGTTATATTTTACATTTATGAGGAATATGGAAGCTTTAAAAACCATGGTTATGGTGTTTTTGGTTTTTGATCATCCAGGTGATGGGGTTTTTATACATTTTTAGGCCAAGTGAGTGTATTTGGGCATGGCCGGCCTATATGGGTCCACTTTATTAGTGTTTATAAGTGTGTGGTTATATTTTTATGTTTTAATAGTCGAGATAAATGTTAATTACTGACCTCCCTTGTGTTTGAAAGAGTAAATGCAGATAAAAGTGATGTTTTGAGTGCATTTTTGAACTAGTGCTCTTGGAGGGAAAAGTGTGACCCAAGTAGAAGTGTGTAACAAGTGTGAAGGTATGATTTTAGAGATTATGGAGGGTGTTTCAAACTTAGGAATGATATATAGCATGTGTTCAAGTGTTTGTATGCAAAACAAGTTCAATAAGAAGAAGAAAGAGTGAGTTGAATGAATGAGGGTTTGAAGAATGTGTATGAGTTGAAATTGTGATCTCCATTAGTTGTGGTAGAAAATTTTTTAATATATGTTCATCTTCATATGTTTAATTTTATGCTTGATCATTTTAGGGATTTGTAGCGTCCTTTTTGAGTTAGTGATCCTTATAGGGTTGGTGCTCCTTATGAAGTTGGTGATTCACTAAGTATCTTTGATTTAAATAATATAAGAATATTTTCAGTGGATTTTCATCCCCATGAGGGTTTCCCACTTTCATATTTTGTATATGTGTTCTCTCTTATGTGTTATGGTTATTTGAGTGTGTTGTGCACACCTAATAAGCTATTATTAAATGTATATGAATGAATGAATATTAATGGATGATGAAATTTATGGTAAATGAAATAATAAATTTGTATAAATGATTCACCCCAAATCTATTGTGCTTCCAATAATTGGTATCATAGTGAGGTGCTTTTGGAGAAGTTTGACAACTTGAAGGAGATCCTCTCGAAGCACAAAATCATGTATAAACCATCAGAGGTATAAGTCACCATAAGAAAGAAGTATGAAGTTGTAGAGTCAATAATTTATATTTTATAAGATCAAATGAGTTGCAAGGAAAATGAGAATGGTCAAGCCATTCAGGTTTTTGAGTTATATATGGAGAAGATGTCTAAAATCCTAAAGGTCAAAGAAGAATATTGTAGTATGTATGAAGATGAGTTGATATCCTCAAAATCATATTTAGAGTAGATACAGGTTTTTGAGTAGGTATAAGATCTATGAGAAATTGGATAAATTGTTAGAAGCCCTAAGTGATATGTTGGTTAACCAAAGATCAAAAAATGAAAATTTTGGTTTAGGCTACAAATAAGAGCATTGAGAGAAGCATGACGTGGACAAATTTGGACCTAGTGATGCTGCTAAAGCCATTAAGGATGTTAAAGGTCTCAAGAAATTTATCAGGAAGCCCAATGCAATGAAGTCTATTAGTAATTTCAATGGTGTTTTCTACTCTTTCAATAATTTTGGTCATAGAGCTAGGTATTGTAGGAGATCAATCAAGAACGTATTTTCACAGAGAAATGGTTTGCATGATCATTCATATTAGTTAAGAGATAATACATGTTGTAATTGCATTTAGAAGGGTCATATTGCCATATTTTTTCATCAAGAGTCTCCTAATAATATTTGGAGTAATGAGAATAAGTATGGAGTTTTGTGTCTTAGTTGCAATTAGATTGGCCATGTAGCAAGATATTTTCATCAAAAGGGTCCTAAACAAAGGGATATAGCTTCTAGTGGCAATAGTTCCTCTATTTTTTTCAAGTGTATAATGTTGGTCACATTACAAGGTATTATAGGGTGAAGGTGGACACACATAAGAGGAAGGATGCAATTAATATTGATCATGTTAGAAAATTAAAGGAAGATCACATGTCTACTACACTTAAGAAGGAAAAAGAAGTTCCTAAATTTATTGCTTCTATTCTTGATGAACCTACTTCTCATGAAAATATTTTTTTTGTAAAACCTCAAGATTTGTTGTTATCATCTCATAAATAATTCAAGAAGAGTAACAAGGAAGAAAATGTATAAAAATTAAGAGAGTTGATGAAGGATCTTGGTATCATGTCCCATGTGGACAAGGATGTTCTACCTTGTTAGGAGAATGCATATGTCATGGGTGCCTCCATTAGGATTCATGGAGTCATTCTTCATGAATTGAAGCATTTTGTCTTTGTTGGTGTTGGAGGTACACATGTCCTCCATTGATTTTGTCTTTGTTGGTGTTGGAGGTACTAACCCAAGACCTAACCCCTGCTACGGAACTAAAAGTTATATTAATTGCGACTTATTTCGTGAGATTTAAGTCTACTAGAAGCCTTTGGTTGGGATATCTCTGGAATGGTGAAATGTGTCATGTCTTTGGTAGGATTTTGGTTATTTGGTAGAGTCTCCATAACTGGTGGGTGTTTTAAATTTAGAGTCATTTCAAATGTAAATTGGTGTTTTTATTGTAAAGAATGGATAATTTCATATTACAATAAGTTATCCCTAATACTCCACTCCATCCACAATTTCCTTTAAAAATTATATTATATTTTTCCAATGCTATGAACGTTATTTTTATATAATTCGCCAACCCAACGAATCTAGTCCCGGTCATATTTTCCATTATTTCTATAAGTTTTTTAGGTGGGTTCCTTAAAATTTTCCCTTGATTCTTACCTGTCATCAAGAAAAAATTGTTATACTAAGCTATTAGGAAGCTCTAAAGTGTATATTTAGAATAATATTTCCTTACTCTCACTAATGATGTAAAAAGTACTTGTGGTAATACAGTGCACCTTTCAGGCATAAAGAGTAATTATAATAGGATCCCTTTTTACAACCCTTCATTCAAGGAAATATTACTTTAACAGAACTTTAGGAGTAGCATTATAGTTGAATTTTTTGTACATGAGTATATCTATAGATTCAAAAGGAATATTAATTTTCCAAACCCCTTGAAACCAAGGTCTTCCCTCACAACACTAAAACTTATATATTTGGGAGGAACTCGAGGAAAACATGGGAGATAAAGAAAAATGATGGAAAAGAGTAAGAAGGAATTTAACTTATCCTATAGTCCCGAACCCTGACGAAAAATACCCTATGAAAATTATATCCCCATCAATATTTCCTACTGTTAGGGGAATGGATTTAGAATACCCAAATCAAATTTTTGAATTAAAAGTCCTTTGTCAAAAATTTGATTATATAAATGATAATAAAAAACTGAAATGGTTCCCTTCTACTCATAGAGATTTAGTTATGCATTGGTTCATGGGTCTCCCATCCAAACACGGGGGGTTCATTAGCTAGGCAATATCCTAGCACGTGGGTTCATATTGAGGTAATTAAAATTAATAAAATTAAACTCAATATACCGGTAGACATGAGGGGGTGAAAGGGTTTAATTTATTAATGTTTTGAATCAGGTATTGGGGGTAGGTTAGAGAGATGGGCCAAAGGAAATAGAGGTTTACTTTTAATATAAAACTAAAACGTTTGAACCGTAGTTTTTAAACGTAAATACCTTAAAATTGCAAAAGGAGTGTGGTCATAAATTAAATTATAATCTATTTTTAATAAATAAATCTAGATTCTTAACCAAGAAATAATAAGATGGTAGAAAACTAGAATTGAGTATGCTTTTCAACACAAGTGATATTATTTCACCATCTTAATTATTTGAAGAACTATTGATAAATGCATAAAGCTTAACATATATAAGGTGACTTGTAATATGTATTCAATGGCTTCGAATTATCTTTCGAAAGGAAATGCATATTAAAAAAAATTGAGTGAGAAATATAATATATTTTTGTCTAATATATTGGGGTAGAAATAAAAAGGGGTAAATAAAATTGTAATTGAAAAATGGGTAAGTAAGGTACATGGAAAAAATAGGGGGTATTTTCATTCTAATAATATAACAGGAGGGGTATTATCAATTGAATAATTAGAGGTAGAAACTAGAATTAAGGGTATTATTTAATACCCTTCGAACGCACATGTTATACCATAATTTTACTAAGTGAACCCCCCGTGCCTGTAACTTCCATTGGATAACCATTGAATGAGATGTGCCTCCTTGTATGTTGTTTGACTATTTTAGCCTATGCCTTTCAACTTGACTCCTTACTGCTACTTACATTTAGACATTATTGTCACCATTTGTTTGTCAGTATTTTCTTGACGTAAGTAGTAGGAAAGGAGTCAGTTGTAATCGTTTATGATAGTGTAGATGGATGTAATCTCATTAATCACAAACAACTCTAATGAACACAGGACAATAAATCTGATAGGCACCAAAATAATAACCATGAATCTGATTAATTGAAAACTGCCACTATGTCTACTGTTCCAAAACTATACACCTCACATACTCTGAAATCTAGTTTCTTCATCAAGATAACACAACTGTCCTTCAGGGCTTGTGTTCTTTTGCTGAGGATACTCATGAAATTGCAGACCATGTGATCTGTTACATTTTTTAACAGCACAAATAGCTGCAGATTTCACTTAATCTCTTTCACAAATCAGCAGTATCAAAATAATCTGATGTAAATTCCCTTAGCTTAGGTATACTTCACAAATGCTATCCATCATAACAAAGTTTCGAGTTTCCCATTTTTACACAAGTGTAAAAAATGTCAACATTTCTGGCAATCCTGCGGGGAAAGCTGCCTACTAGCTTGTAGACTAGTGCCTTACTCTTGTCCATTGGGTATGGAGTCCAAATATGTGACCAAAATCTGCCCTTTTCTGAAAGGTCCAACCCTTTCAAAACAACTAAAGCTGGGAAAAGATCTGGGAAACCAAACCATGTGCACGAATGCACTTATTGAAAATAAAGAACGATGCAATGTGTAGAAACTACACTTATTGAATGGGAAATCCTACTCTAACCATCACTGTAAGATTTTCAATAACAATGTTTGAGAAACATACCATTCACAGGAATGGGAAGTTCCTCTCCATTTAGCTTTGAAAGCTGAAAAGCATTGTGTTCCTTGCAAGCTGAAATCATGTAAGGACCACTCCAGAGTGTATTAAACTTTGAGTGTCTTCCTGGCTTAGCACGATCAACATCCCATTTCAACACAATATCTCCTTCATTGAAGATTCTAAATTTGGATTTCTTGTCAAAATTCTTCTTCATCTGTTTCTGATTTTTCTCCATCTTCAAATGAGCTTGATCTCTTAGCTCTTGTAATTCCATCAATTCTACATAACGGACCTGCGATGGTTAACTTTCAAGTAACTCCATTTGATGCAGCAAATCTAATGCAGTTTAATTCAACTGAAATTGGCATCCTCACTTCTTTCCCATACACAACCTTGTATGTTGAGTTTCCAAATAATCTTTTAGGGGTCACCCTATCAGTCCAAAGTGCTGAATTCAACATTAGATGTCAAGCTCGTTGATTATCCTTGAGTGTTATTCTGATGATTCTTAACATATTTTTATTAGTTCTTTCAGCTAAGCCATTATCTTGTGGGTAATAATTAGTTGAAGAGCTCAAGTAGATTCCATGGCTAATAGCCTAATCTATTACTTTAGCACCGAGAAACGCTAGAGAATTATCACATATGATAGTTACTGGAACACCAAATTTATAGACTATACCTTCATAAAAGGATAATATTGAAGCTTCATTAGCATCCTTCAAGGCTATTGCTTCAGTCCATCATGCAAAGTAATCTGTAGCAGTCAAGATCCCATTGTGTCCTTATGAAGAAGGCAGGTTAATCATTCCAATAAAGTCAAGACCCCACTGCATAAAGGGATGATCAACTGAAATAGGCTGCAAAGGCAATGAAGCTAAACATTCTTTTCTGACAAAGAAAGCACATTTCTTGCACTTTTTGATCCATTCGAAACAGTCCTTAAATATGCTAGGCCAATAGTAACCTGATTTTATGATCTTCAAAGCTGTAGTACATGCTCAAAAGTGACCTCCTGTAGGTTCTTCATGGAATTCTGATAATATCTTCTGAATCTTGTCATAATCGACACATCACAACAAGATTCCATTTATGTCTCTTTTGAACAATACACAATCAACATAAAGATAAGGAATAACTTGTAACCTGATATACCTTTTTTTTATTCTTATCCATACCTTTTGGATAGGTGCCATGTTGTAAATAGTCAACCAAATAAGTCATCCATCTTGATTCCTGAATTTCTTGAGAAGGTTCAGGTCGCTGATTTTCTGACTGCAACATGATATTTGATTGTTGATATGTGGTTGCAGCCTGTTGTTCTGAATATTCAGGTTTTACATCCTATTGTTTCTCCATATCAGCAATTAGATGCTCACATAAACCTTTACCTCAAACTGTCTTGGCAACTTGGATATCAACATCATATTCCATAACCTTCATTATCCAGCTTGCTCTTTTCGCATTCAACTCTTTGTTAAACAAGAAATATTTCACATTTGGATGAGAAACAAGAACATGAATTCTATTGTTTGAAAGTATGTTCTTAAAATTATTTAGTCTTCTGACTACTGAAAGTACGTGTTTTTCAAGGAATGTGTACCTTGTTTCGTAATCATGCAAGCTCTGTCCAAAGAAAGTAATTGGATGTTCAATATTCTCATCATTGTCCTGAGTTAGAATCGCTGAGATTGTTTCAGCTCCTGCAAGTGCATACATTGTAAAATCTTTGTCAAATTTTGGATTTTCAAGAGTAGGAGCCTAAGAAATAGTTGTTTTAATAGCCTCAAAATCTTCTCTCCCTTCACTTTTCCAAGAGAATGTTTTCTCTTTCTTTACAATGGCTGTTAATGGCTTAACTAATGCTGTAAAATTTGGAACAAATCTTCTGACAAAGTTGATTTTTCCTAGAAAGCTCTATAATGCCTTCGTGTGATGAGGTAATGATAGCTATGATATGGCTTCAATTTTGAAAGGATCAATTGCTAAACCCTATTTAGAAACAATATGGCCAAGTAGCTTACCTTCATGTACTAAAAAGATATACTTTTTGGGATTCAAGGATATTCCAAACTGCCTACAGATCTGAAAATTCTGTCTCAAATGCATTAGATGTTCATCAGAATCTTTTGAGGTTTTTGGTGCATGGCATGGATGACCAACATGGGTATTATGTGAATGTTTTTATGATTCAAATAGGATTTTATGAAGTTTAATTGGTCAAACCAAATGAGGGAAACTCACCTTTCTTGAGTTTGAATCAAGGAGAGATTATAAAAGTGATTTTTTGGGTGCAATTTGCAACTAATTGAGTGGATATGAAAAGTGAGACCTATGTGTGATTGATTTGAATGTTAAAATACATGTTTTGATATCCAAAAGAGTTTATGAAATGTTGAATAATGTATATGAGTGTGTGTGAAAGGGTTTTATGTAGTGAGAAGTGAAGATAGTGCAAGTTTGTGCAAGTTTGAAGACCTAGGGTTTTAACAAGTGTTTGTAAGATTGTAAGCTGAATTTGTGATCTACATCAATTGTGGTAGAAAAAATCTCATATATCTTAAACATAAGGTGGTTTATTGAGTGCTTTATCATATTGTGGAGTTGCAACCTACCCTTTAAGTTGATGCTTCACAAAACTAGGGGTTAGTGCTCCTTGTAGGGTTGGTGCTTCTTGTGGGGTTGGTGCCTCACTCAATTTGAAAGGTAGAAATATAAAGTTTTTGTTTTAGTGTTATTAATTACCCATGAGGTTTTTCTGCTTATATCTTGTGTTATGGTGTCGATTATCGTATTCATGGTTAATTACATGTATGTTATTTGATGTTGTGCACACATTAATAGTTGGATAAGTTGTTTGTGATGTAAGTAAGAAATATGAAATTGATTCAATTTTTTAAGGATTGATTCACCCCCTATCAGTCCATTGTGCTTCCAACAAAAGATACCCATTTCATCAGCCAATTCCCTTAATTTGTCAACTACTCTAGGGTTCATGTAGTATTCCTCAAATGAGTTTTATGGTTAATGCCAAAGAAATTCCCACATTTATAAAAGCTATGAAATATCATTGTCAATCGCACCTACAAATGGAGTGTGAATGGTTCATTTTTTCTTGATTAAAAGATGAATTTTTTTGAACCACCAGTATATGACAAAGGCAACCTGCAGTTAGTAAGTTGTTTGAAAGCAATGTTCAAGTCAACCTGTAATTAGTAGTTTAAGAATGACCTCCAGTAGAGCAGGTCCTACAAACGAGGGTTAGCACGTTATTTTGAGGTAGTTAACAAGACGAAAGAAGTGAACCCACATTTTTTATTTCCAAGGTCACTTAGTAAGCATGAAGAAAGAGCACATGCGTGGATTGGATTTGATTAATAAAATAAAAAAGGGTAGTTCCTAAAAAAACATAAGAAATGATCATGTTTCTAGTTTCTAAGATCACTTTGAAAGTGTGAGGAAAGAGCATATGTGTGACATTGTTATGTTTAAACAATTTTTTTTTTAATAAAATTCTATAAATTTTATAAAAAAATGACAAGTGTTAGGAGAAATGAAACCATACATTTTCTATAAGTTCAAATCAGAAAATTATTTTTCCATTACATAAATCTTCTTGAGACCTTTGTGTCAAAAAAATGGATTCGTTTCAAGTTTGGGAGAAAATTTTATGGCTTCCGAAAGATGTGTTATGCTAACACTCTCAGTGAAACATTTAAATGTGAGAAAAACAACATGACAATTGTTTTTTTTGTTTTTTAGCTTCTGTACTTCACCTGAGAACCTAAAATTTTGATAACAATGTTTAATGAAAACAAGAAACACACAAACAAAGTTAAATCATGAAATGATAAACTAAAATGAGAAAAATAACATGGGAGGTCCCACCGGGCATGCCAAAATGTATACAAGGAAATTCATAGACAAAAGAAGATAAATAAATGAAATACAAATTATACCTTCACTGTAGACTTCTTGCAAACCTCACGATAAGATCGTAAAAATTTTTGAACTTGTTTGATGTTGTTGAATATTGTATTTTGGATGCTCTTTGATATGAATCTCTAAAGGGATTTGCAAATTTTACGAGAATATTTTCTAAGGATGTGGGAACAAATTCAACAGAAATTGGATGCAATTTTCTCAAAGCTCCAGGGATAGATTTACATATGAAATGACTTGCTTTTATAGCTTAGGGTAGAGATGTGAAAGCTGGATAAAAGATTGACTAAGCTCCATGTTAGATCTTGAATCACCGGGGTTAGAAAGTAGACTTGGCAATTGGTAGTTGAAGATTCACATGGGCAATGAATATTTGGAATAGCAGAAGTTACATCCAACATTTGAATTACACGTATAATCCAATTACCCCCATACTTCTAGGAATCTGGAAGTGGAGTTCAATTGGGATAGGGAACTGTAGTTGAATGGAATATGTGGAATTAAATAACTAAATTTAAAGGAGATAATTAAACATTTAAATAAATAAATGTTTAATTATATTAGCTAGAAGGTATTAGACATTAATTAAAATAATTCCAAGAACATGAAATGATTAAATTAATCTAATTAGTATTTAATTGTGAGGATATAATTAACCATTTAAATAAATTAATTTTAAATTATATTAACTAAGAAAGTGTTAGGAATTAATTTAATTAATTCCAAGAGCATGGTAGGACTAAATTAATTAATTTTAAAGGGTGGGAATATGACTTAGATAATATAATTAATTTAATTAATTCTAAAAGGGTGTATTTAAATGGTGGAACCAATTTAATTAATTCCAAAGGGGTGCACTGTGGCAAGATAGAATTAATTTAATTAATTCTAATTAGATAGAAATATGTATGTATTTTCAGGGTGTTTACATATTGTATTTAGATATATTCATCGGGACAATGAATTTTTGGGGAAGGGAAGGATGTCACATCCCTCCTATGTAGATTTAAAATTTCAATACTTGTTTAATCATGATGATTAAAATGACATGCTTAAATTAGACTAATTATTTCTTATGATAACTTTCAAATTTAGAAATTAGCATGCTTATTATCATTATAGTGAATTATAATGATTTGGACTAACTACCTTTTTGGTGAGATGAGGTGGATGCAGGAGCAGACACACCTTCATTGAAATGGTGAGGGAAGGCATCATCAGAGAGAGTTTTTTAGATCGAGATATTGATCTTAAGATTGCAAAGGTAATATGAGAACTGACACACACCATAGGATTGGGTGGCATTTAGTTTACTTGTGCCATGTGTGATTTCTCTATGTTTTACTTTTTTCATCTATTGGGTTGATATTGATAAACGATGAGCATATTACACCAATGTGGCTAAATGCCACCGGAATAACATGACTATTGTACATCACTATTATTTCAATGTTGTGAATGAATGTTTATTATTATTATCGGTATTTTATTATAATTGTGGATATAAGTAGGAAAACATAACAAGATAAATGGACCGTGTTTGTGTGTTATACTCACTTGTGTATGGATGATAGTTGATTGACACTATAAAATATCCATTATGAATCTCACTGACTTTTTCGTTATCATAGAATGGTATGTGTATAAGTTGGCCATGCTATGGTTGTTGAAATAATATATTATAATATTCATTATATTAAAATTAGATTGTTGATTGTGGTTGTTATGGATTTAGACGTGGCCACTCTGCATGTAGCTTTAGCTCAATTGTTAATGAGGGGAGAAACGTGTTGTTTTTAAATTATAATTATTATTAAATAAAACATGCACCAAGTGGAAAATACGTAGGAAGTAGGGAATGAATAGGAAGTTTGGTTTTAATTGTGAGAAATGTCGAATTTATTTTCCATACTTGTGGTTTTTGAGAGCAAGAAAAATGGGGAAAGAGGAATTCAAACAATGGTTTACATGAGAAAATGGAGGAGGGATGGATGGAAGCAGGCCTATTTCATTTGTTTTTGGTTCATTGTGCATAATGATAGTTTTTGTTGGGACTTAGAGGATGGAGCATTGGAAATTTGAAAGGAAGATCAAGTTGTAACTTGTATAAAGAAGTTGGAAAGTGATTTTAATAGTCATAGGTTTTTATTCTTATTTTTTTGCTTTGAAAAGAAGTTAGAAAGGAAAATTATTAAAATGGAAAAGTTTTGTTGAAATTTTACCCATTTCTAGGTCTGCCTTTTTGAATATATATTTTTTTTAAATGAAAAATCTTGTTGAGATTTTACCCATTTCTCGGTTTGCATTTTTGAAGAAAATTTGTTGTTAAAAAAATGGAAATGTTTTGTTAGAATTTCACCGATTTGTGGGTTTTTTCTTTGAAAATAAATATATGGAAAAAACCCATTTCTGGTGCTTATTTAGTATTTATTTTTCCATGAAAATTTTGTTTACAAGAGTTGGATTTATACCCATTTGGGTTTGCTTATTATGAAAATTTATGGTTGTAAAGATGTTTGTCTATGGGTAATTTTTTACCCATTTCTGGGCCTGCATGTTTTTTGTGTTATATGGGTCCGAAAGACATTTGTGGAGGTCAATTTTTTAGACCTGTTTGGGTTTGTAATTTTTGTGAAACATATGAATGCAAAATATTTTAAATAAAGTTGATTTTTCACCCATTTTTGGGTCTGCATAATCTTGTAAATGTATGAGGGGAATATATTTTCTTTGGGTCAATTTGGGAACCCATTTTTGAGTTTGCATATTTTTTTTGTATAGGGGAAAATGCCATTTTCAATGAAATAATTTTACCTATTCAATAAAATTTTAATCTACTTTACTAAAATATGAATTTAGAATACTACTATAATGATATATAATTAAATACAAATGCTAAGAAATTTTATTTGATGTAATTGTGAAAGTAAATTTTGCTTATCCTGAAGTGTGTCTGGACTGGAGGAACTGATGGAACAATAACTCAGAATGTCATAATCACACTGAGAAAAGTGCAAATATGTCAGTAATGCCTGGACACAGGTTCTTGGGTAAGGGTGAGGGTGCCAGTGGGTGCCCCAAACCTCTATGGGGCATTGAAGTTTGCCGAAAAGGTCATAATTTTTTTTTTTCAGAATTATCACTAGTGTTTCACATTTGCTCACCATTGATCACCCATATGTTACCCATGGATTGCTGAAGTACCTGTAAATTTACAACATAAATAATCTCCTGCCAAACCCTTAAACTTCATCAAATCATAAAAATGAAAGATGCAAAATCAAGGGTCAAACTATCCTTGGTTGTTAAACAAGTGAACTTACAACTGAGAACTACACTACATCTTAGACCCAATGTAGTCCTATGTTCTTGTGTGTAAAATAGTGCAACTAGTTTTCCCTCACACAGATGATGCCAAGATAGTAGACAATAGCTCGATAGAATGTACATATTTGGATGGAAAAATGAGCTTCCCCTTCCTATGCAGTGTGTATGTAGAATAATAAGCCTAAGATGTAGTCCCTTTGATATGTAGATAAATAACCCTTGATAGAAATTTCTCGTCATTATAATGGTATGCATGTTATGTTTATATAGGGACATTTTTCTTGAATTTTGACACTAATGACCTGACATGTCAACTAGTACCTCGAGATATGAGTGGAAAAACTGAAAAGACTGACCTCAAATGTCAAAAATACAATAAAAAATAAAGAGGGCATGGTTTCTCAGGATGGACAAGAGTTCCTGGGTGCTAGCGTCTAGATATAATTAACTACCAATATACGAAGACTGATAGACAACAATCCCTGTGACCTGACTGGAAAAAGGTGCATGAATGAAAGGTGTGAAAGATACAATTAATATAAACAAACAACACAAGCAGATGGACTAGGAAGTGTGTCATTAGTGAATAAATTTCTTGCATATATAAAACAACACACTTGGCGGTATAGTAAATAGTAGTAAGTGCGTGATTTTGTGTCTACATTCCCCCCCCTTTATGCTATTTGAATGAGATTGAAGTAGTGTAAAGGAAGTAAGGAACATAGAAGAAAGAAATCCGGAGAAGAATTGTTGCATAAGTATGTACAAGATAAGAACATATAATGTAGTGAACCATGGATTGACATGTCAATCCATGTGGTGTAAAGAGAGGTGGAGAACCGTTGTGAGGATCACTAAGCAAGACTAATGATTTTGATTTTGAATTATTGGAGATTTTAATTTTTTCACTGATGGAGATTTGTTGGGCTAAGGAGTGATCCATTCCCAACCTGAGTTATATGTGTGAAAAAGAGAAGGATTTGGGCATCCTGCTGCCAAGTGAAGAGTGTACGGAGAGAGGTCTAGTTTTACCCTCCAACTTTAACTACATTGTCAAAAGGTCTAGACGTTGCAGACAAAAAAATACTGATTTTTTTTCATTTTGATCCAATGAGAATAACCCATATAGGTGTAGTATAGGAAAGGAAATGATGTCTCATTTCTCCCACTCTAAGGGTGTTGCGATATGTATGATGTTTGATGGTTTCCATGTTAGGTCATCTTGAAGCGATAGAAGATGTACAGAATTTTTTCCCATGTTAGGTCACCTAGTAAAGAAAATAAGATACACTACATTGTGTCGATTGATTGATTTGATTAAAGAAGAAGAAATTTGATTTGAGATTGAATATGTGTGATAGATTCCTCATGGAGAGATTTTTCACTTGTCTCCCTCAAATTGGATCATTAGGGGGAATCAATAGATTTCAAGTGGTATGAAAATGTCACATAATGTGAGAAATTTTTTGATAATGAAAAATTTGATGTGTGACCTGATAACGTAACAGTGTGAGGGAGATCATAGAGTGACCCTGATTATATGCCCCCATTAGGGTGAAACTGTGATTGCTTGTGAGAAAAAATCCTGAGTCGAAAGTAGATGAGCAATAATGTAATAGTGAATGAAACAAAGTATAGTGGATGTCACAAGGTTATGTTTATATTGAGATGAATATGTTCCAAATAAGAATCTAGCGCCCTAGGATGTGTATAATACAATAGTAGGTAAAAATTTGAAGATAATAACATTGACGAGACAAGAAAAAGAGTAGTGAGGCTCTAGATATTATCAAAATCGTGAGATGTGTATTAGTTGGTGGAATGAGTGCAAATAATGACCATAGTAATATCGAAATTATAAAAAGTTCTATATATAGTAAGTGTAAAAAGTGGCTATTGGTTTCATTTGAAATTTGATTGAGTGGTATTTTGAGCTTTGAGTGTGTGAAGATGCCACAGGTTAGAGCAGTTTGATTGAGTCGGTTCGAGATGGTGGTGGACTTCATGGCATCACATACGACAGTTGAGTTGGTAAGTGAAGTTATTTTCAAAAAATGTGTTGAAATGAGTGATATATTTCATTTTTTAATGAAATTTTTGTTTTTGTTTGTAGGTGTATTTGACTTGGGAAAGAGAAAAAAAGGAGCTAATGATCTTCATTACGTCAGTGCCCCGATATAGGCACTGGTGACCTATTCCTAGGTGCCCATGTCCTGCTCCTATGCGCTAGTGATCCGGAAGGCTTGTTTTTAGCCTAGAATGTTATAAATGTGAAAATCGATGTTTGTTAATGTTAGTGTAGTTATTTTTACATGCACATGAGGTGTTAATGTCATGTTTTTGATGTTGTTTGGTGTTTTTATAGAGGTATATTCATTCGAGAGAGTTCCATGGCGGTCACTATTTGAGAACATTGTTGGGATTGGGCTTATCGGATGATGAATGGGATATACTATACTGTGTTGGCTTGTGGTACATAGCAAGGATGGGGGATGTGCCCCATTAAATGTCGATGAAAAATGCATTGTGTGAGTGATGGTGTGTAGACACATGCACATTTTGGCTACCTACCGAAGAGATGACCGTGACCTTGGAGGATGTATATCGTATATTGCGACCTCCAGTTGTAGGTGAGAGGGTCCAGGTGATGGCCGTAGAGGATTTTTAGAGACATATGCAAGCAAATAGGTGGTGTTTTACAAGGATGCAAGTACACACTGAGACACACATTAGTTTAGATGCCATATTAAGATCAGGTGTTCTGCGATTGTAGAATTTTATTATAGTTGTGATTGATTCTTCACTAGTAGTGGAGGGTGGTGGTGGAGGCATCTTATATAAGATGCATGATATCTGACATTACATAGAGGAGGATGGTACCATATTTTCTTCGGCACGATGTGTAGTAGCACATTTTTATATGGACCTATACAAGTCATGTAGGAGGAGCATGGGGGTGGACTAGGATCCACCACATTGCTACATGTGTGGGATTATGAGCATATTACAATATTAAGGCCGTTTGGTGGGCCACTTGTAGAGTGGGAAAGACCAGATATATTTTATGGGAGATGGGAAAGTTTCTAGAGTAGGAGGAAGGACACTGATACTTACATATCGATGTTGGATTGCATGGGGCTAGGTGCCATTATATGGAGGTAGGTTGAGAGATATAGAGGCTGAAACCAACGCCATAGATTGAGTGACAAAGCATATAGTTCTAGAGCTCCAAAAGTTTTATATAGTGACAGTGATGATGATATATGATATGTATTGATGTAGAGATGTATGGGGGTTTTCCCCCTAGCATTGGCATTTTTTTAATGATGATTTTGATATATATGGACGATTGGCATATTTATATTGTTTTGACCTGTTTATTGATGTATGATGTGGTGATTGTTGTTGTCATATTGATGTGTGATGTTTGATGTGCATTGTGTAAATGATTATGTGAGATATATGATAATAATAAGTGATGTTTTGAAGATGTGAGTGTATGTATAACTGAAGATAGATGTTATGTTATAGTAATAAATGTATGTGATGTATAACAATGTATAATGAATATCACATGTAAGATCAAGAGGGGAGAATAAGAGTAATGCTCCCCATTGTGTGTGTAGTGAGATGAATTTCATTTATATAAGACCCCTCAGTAGTCACGAATGAACTATAAAACATTAGTGCATTTCCGAGAAGTGATATAGTAGTGTACGATAAATAGATATATCAGAGAGAGAGAGAGAGAGAGAGAGAGAGAGAGAGAGAGACAAGCAATGATACCCTTGTCTTCTAATTATTATAATCTATTATGAAGGGTACAATAGTCATTGTCACGATGGCCATTAATGCGATGATAGTTGCAATAAGGAAAATCATGTTGATGTTGCAATCGATGAGGAGGAGGATTCTAATTATAAGGAAAGGGAATCAATAAAATCATGTAGCACATCATGAGGCTTAGCAACATGTGGAAAGGGAAATGGATCCCGAATATGAGATTCATAAGTATTAGGCGGAGCCCAATGCAATGGAAGAGATGAAGGATGCTTATGCAATGGAGAACACTGAACTTGTTTACAAGGTATAGGAGATGGAGATGTTGGAGGAAAATTAATATATGGAAGAGGAGAAGGACTAGATGATGATACAATAGTAACAAAAATAGGAGGAGGATCTATAACATGTGTAGCAATTAGATCTTGTTCTAGATCAAAAATCTTATAACATAATATTGGAAATGATTCACATGTGTCATATTGCAAACGTTGCTTTAAAGCATAAATCAATTCGTGATAAAAGATGAATTGATTTTATAAATTAATGGGCTGAAATACTAACTGATGTATCCAATCATTGAAAAAAAAATATAATCAATAATAGGTTTGGTCTTACCTTGATGTAATCCAGGCAAGTGATCATGTGTGACTCTAGGACCATTATTAAGTATAAAATACCAAACAAAGATCTCTTCCATTTCACAATAAGTACTTGTAGATCAAAAAGGTAGGTGCGTGTACCATTGGAGAGCATCATCAATAAGAATATGAAGAAAATATTTAATAAATAGTTGGTAATTCAAGTAAGAATCCATAGCTATACGATAATGCTTGAGATACATATATGGATTGCAAGTACCATCAAAGCATGAACATGTAGGCATGATTAAATGCTTAGGAAATTCTGAATTGTGAATATTTTTGGTTTCCATGTAAAGAATTGTTATCAATAGAAACATAATAGGGCCTTACTTTTAAGAGTGGGAGATTGGACTTGAGATTTTAATTAATCAACAACATGCATGGGTGATAAGATATCATGAGAAGGAATGACAAAAGATGTGAATGGTACATTGAGTGGTTAAAGCTTGCCATTATAAGTGATCATAGGAATATTAGTAATGGGGGATGCCAATGTTATAGGCACACCATATGTAGGTGTGAAATAAGTAATATATGGTGAAGAACATGGAATGTCGATAGAAGCATTATAAATAACATCGGAAGAGTCATGAGGATATGAAACAATAAAAGGCGATGAATCAACATGCATGTGATTAGAGACATTCTCATAAGATTATGAAAGCAGAGTGGAAGATTCATATTTAGCGGTACGTAGAGAAGTAGAATCGTGACTAACATGTACATCATCTGTATCAGAAAAAGGATTCACTTGAAAGTATTTCATTAAGTGTATCATCAAAATATAATGAAATAGGAGAAGAACTATCATGAGATGCATCAATAGAAACATTTTCAGAAATGAAAGAAGTATGAGATGTAGCTATACAATCATCATGACTAGTATGAGAAACAACATCACACATATGTACATTTTCATTATGATTTTTATCTATAGAATCACAATCAAGACCAAGCATATAATTAATAATAGCAACATCTAGAGGTTCAATAGAAATAGAAGAAGGTGGAGTGACCTTAGTGCTAAATGAATAAAGGAGTATGTATCCATTTTGTTTTTGCTCTTTAGAAACAATGTTAAGAGTATAATGTTTGAAACTAGTAGGGATCATGTGTTTATGAGCATCTAGTTGTTGTTCAACATTATCATCAAATTTAAAGTAACAACAAAGATCAAGAAATTTAGCCTCAACACCATCTTCAAGGATATAATTAACACTCACATGATGCATATCGTGCCTAGGGGAAGAAGAGTTACTTTTAGCCATGAGTGGATCCTAGGGAAAGGATTTCTAATCTACGGGTTCACCGATATCATTCAATAAAAAATTAATCTATTTTACTAAAGTATTAATTTAAAATACTGTTATAATGATATACAATGAAATATAAATGCTAGCCAATTTTATTTTATGTAATTGTGAAAGGAAATGAAAGAAATATGGCACTTACCTTGATTTCTCTTATTCTAAAGTGTGTCTAGATTAGAGGAATTGATGGAACAACAACTCTGAATGTCAAAATACCTCTCATAAAAATGAAAAGATGTCGAGAATTCCTAAACATGAGCACTTGGGTAAGGGCGAGGGCACCTGCAATCTCCCTAAACCTCTATGGGGTGCTAGAGTCTACCAAAAATGTCACAATCTAGTTTCGGCATTGTCGCTATGGTTTCACACTTTCTCTCCATTGATCACTTATATGTCACACCTGGATCACCAAAGTACCTGTAAATATGTAACATAAATAATCTCTTGCAAAAACCTCAAACTACATCAAATCCTAAAAAATAAAGATGCAAAATGAAAGGTTATATTATCCTCGCTTGTCAAACAAGTGAACTTACGACCGAGTGTTGCACTATATCTCAGATCCAATGAAGGTTTTTGGTTGTGTGTGCAATAGTGATCCCAGGTTACCCTCACACTGATGACACTAAGATATTAGGTGGTAGTTAGATAGAATGCAAATGTGTGGATGGAAAAATGAAATTTCCCTTCCTATACAATGTGTATACAAAATAATAAGTCCAAGATACAATCCCTTTGATATGTAGATAGATAGCCCTTGATAAAAATCACTCACCATTATAATGTAATGTATGTTGTGTTTATATAGGGATATATTTCTTGATTTTTGATAATAATTACCTGACATGCCGACGCATACCTCAAGATATGAGTGGGAAAGCTTAAAATACTGAGCTCAAATGCCAGAAATATAATAAAGAAATAAAGAGGGCATGGATGCCTAGGATGGATAGGAGCGTCTGGGCACTAGTGTCCAGTCCTGGGCACTAGTGTCCAGTCCTGGACACTAGCATCCAAAGACAATTGACGACCAATGTGCGAAGAATGAAAAACACATATCCCTATGACTTGACAAGAACTGGGTGCATGAATGACAAGTGTGAAAGATAAAAGCAATAGAAACAAACAATACAAGTGGATGGACTGAGAAGTGATCCATTAGTGAATATTTTTCTTTCTCAAGATCCATATATAAAACAACATACTTGGCGGTATAGTAAATAGAATTAAGTGTGTGATTTTGTGTCTATATTTACACCCATTTTTGGGACTATTTATTATGTAAAGGTTTGATTGTATAAATGTTTTCCACATTGGTCGATTTCACCCATTTCTAGGTCTACACTTTTTCCTTAAAGTATATGTATGAGATGTTTCCGTTGGGCTGATATTTGATACCCATTATAGGTCTGTACATTATATAAAATATCTATGCATGTGTGATATTTTTCATGAAGTCAATTTCACCCATCTTTGGGGTGCATGTTTTGTTATAAATGTATGACTATAATACATTTTTAGAGGGAAATTTACACTCGATTTACACCCATTGTTGGGTCTGCATATTTTTATATTTATTTATATATTGAAATGTTCTTTATTCGCTTGGTTTCACCTGTTTTGGTATAAGAAAACTTGTTATTCTGATTAAATTCAAACCCATATTGCTCTTACATATTGGAAAGAAACAAGAAAGAATGAACATTTAGTTGTTGGGCCAAATAAATCTATTTGGGTCCGTGCCATATTATATTATTTTAAAATCAGTGAAAATGGAATGACTGTGTAAAATAGGTAGTTACACCAATGTCTTGTTGTGTGAATGAAACTTTTTGATTATAACGGAAGTTTACCTTGTGATAAATGATTTATGATACCATGTTCCTTATTATTGTCTATTGCTTGGACATGAGGACGTAGTTGTTATTCTGTCCCAAATATGATATGATCATATTTACATTGCAACTTACATTATCATGCTCGCGGTGAAGCCACAAACATGATAAGATAAGTCTCATCCTTCTTAAATCACATTAAAGGAACTAGAATGTTAGTAAAAAATGAAACAACATATGAAGGATTTTTGGAAAAATTAGTAGATAAGTGATGGAAGTTTTGGTGCATCAGTAAATGTGCACAAGGAAGTTATGTTTTACTTAATGTTAAACTAGTTATGTGATTATCATACCATAAGAAGGTATGAATGCATGCCAATACGTCATTATGAAATTTGCATGATCATAAATTCATATTCTCTTGGGTTCTATTTTTATTTACAATTATAAAATATGGAAACATGGGTTTGAAATTGGAATAGATGGTTATTTTCCCTCTTTAATTATTGAAATTGAAACATTACTTTAAATGTTGGAACAAAATGTCTCTTGATGAGGATTATTGATTATGGAAGTGGCATACAAAATAGTTGTGTTGTGAAGGATGAAAAACATTATTTATTTGTGCAAACCATAAGATATAGCTTGCATTATCATAGCTAGAAAAATTTGGCCAAAGTAATGTATCTAGTTGTATGTATTGTCATTTCACTTATCCTTATTTTGTACTAGTCTAGAATCATATGATGGTATTGGTTTTCATGATCTTATGATGGGCTGTATTTTTATAATTTAGGTACATTACACATGGTTCTCATATTACTATTCTTTCTTGATAGTTGAATTTCTCTATTTTCCTTCCTCATGAAGGGTCAAGCCCCTCTTACATGCGAGAGGTGTGCAAGAGAATTTAAAGGTTTTGTGGTTGGAGAAAAAGTGCTCCAATGATGATCTCCCTCTAAACAGTTGCACAAATGAGATATACATGTACACAGGAACTTGAAAGAATGATTTGATAGTATATTACTTGTACTAAGATATATGGTCATATTGTTGTACTTGGATAGGGACATGCTTGTTGTCTCATGTCTTTGATATAGAATATGAAGTAAATCCAATATTAATCATTGTATTATGAACTAATTTTTTATCATACTTTTGTACTGAAATTTTGGGAAGCAATGTATAAAGTTTAAATGACATAATTTAATTGATCAACTCTTGTTTGAAATCTGGGAATATGGTAACAAAAGGGTTTTTTAACCTCAAATTATTTAGAGGTATTGTTGTAATATTTAATTATATGCATAATTATTTATAAGCTACCTAATAAGATTTAAACTAAAATATTTATTTCCACTTTTAGTTTGTGTTAACGAAGGATCGTTACATTTTTACCTTCCTTCACAAAAAATTCCTCCCTTGTACACTGTATCTAAGCACTTTGCTACAAATTTAGTGGACTATTCCTATGTGATCCCCTACCTAACGACCATGTCACACTATTTGTTAGTTTACATTAACTATCGGGAGCCTCCCTAAACCCAAGAAGGAGGGGCTTATTCCCATGAGTGTTGGTGAAAATAATTAATCTTCATTGTAATAGATTATTGCACCAAAAAAATTTGGAGAATCTATTAGGGAGGATTTTCCCTTTGTGGACCCAAAAATCAGATATTTGAAAATCCATAAAACAAAAATCAAAATCCAAGAACTCGTTGCTGAAAATTTACTGCTAATTTCTGCTATAAACATGTCATTTCTAGACTACAAATTTCCATTTACTTATTGGAAAATATTAAAAAATAAGATACACTTGAGTTGATCATGTAAGTGTCATAATCAACCTGACATTTGAAGAGAAACAACAAGCTTATTTAAGGATTCCCATTATTCAAATAACAAAGAAAACTTGTCAAGAGTACATTCCTGAATTTGATCCTAACTTTCCTCTTGAAGGTCATATCTGAGAAGCAGTTGTAGAACCACTAGAACTCATTCCTGTGGAAGAAGAAAGAGAAGAATAACCAAAGGAAGAATAATAAGAAATGGATACACCTTTTCCATGAGGACATAATACTAGTCCAATGGAATTGACTCCTCCAAAAAATTGCCAAACGAATCTAGGAAAAGTTTTCCCAAATTCTATGGAGATGGAAGCAAAGTTTAGATGATCATATTATAAATTTTATCATAGCCTATGAAATTCTTGGAGTGGGACATGAAGATATTGTTTTTTGGTTGTTCTTGGAATCATTACAAGATGTCATTGTTATATTGAAAAAACAACACCCTCTGATCTGTCATGAATGAATGAATGAGAAATCAATGTTTTTGGGTAACATGGGATTGTCTCTCAAGTTGTGGGACTTTCTACTTGAGAAAAACCTCAAGATAAGGTTGGTTCCTCTACCTAATCCTAATGCTAAACTACTCTTAAGGAAGATAATACAACTATCTTGCTCTACTATATGATTCTAAGGGACTAGGGTGAGAAGGAGATGCATAAAATAGAAATCCTAAGCTAACACAAAGAAAAGGGTGAAGACGTTCTAATGATGGATAAGGGTGAGATCAAATGTGAGTGACACAGATCCAAAACAACATTTTACCTTTGATTATCCATGAGACATAACCAAATGAACCTGCAAGGGAGAAATACACACACAAAATACAACAAAAAAATGGAGAGGCAAGGAAATGCAACGAAACAAAATTTAAGGTTGAGAAATGCCTCAAAAAAATATTTCATTGCTTTTAAAGTATGCACAAACCATTACACGTGAAGAAAAAAAGGCACAAGAACACATTTCCTAGCTTAAATGGAGGTTTGCAACTCACAACTACTTAGGAACAATTTTGATAGAGTTCCTTTACATTTTAGAACATCCTTTTCAAAATGAGATATTTTTACATTATATAAAATATGGGAAAGAGAGGGGAGGGAAAAAATGGAAACATGGATTTAACCTTTTAGTCACCAACAACATGCATTAAATGTCTAAAAATAAGCATGGGTACCCTGCTAAGGCCATTCCCCTATGACATTTTATTTATGGGAGACGGAATGGGCACCATACCTCATGAAATGTGGTGGTTGAGCTACCTAGAATTGCATATTTTAATGCTAGGATGTATTTCCTATTTTTCACCCACCTAACCTCACCTAATTTAATAAATCTAGTTTTGTAGTGTAGTAAATGTTGAGAGCTTTCCAATGGTACCAAGTTTGCAAAATTTAGAGTAACAAGAAAAAATTTATGACCATTTGAAGTTCGGGACTTGAGATGGTAACAAATGGTTCCCTACGTGATTCTACGGTTTGTATTAATGCAACTCATTCCAAGTGCAGATGTACTAGTCAGTCAAAGAATAGGAGGAAGGGAAGAACAGTTCTATGTGTTCCCCTGGGGCCCATCATATCCACTTTTCTACATCATCTCATCCCTGTCGGACATATCACCTGATTGGAGAACCAAATCCCTATCATAACTATTCCCTATGTGCCCACCATCCCTGAAAAAATGTATCCACTTATTTTTTGGTCAATCGACAATTTGGAGGAACACAAAAATTGTTCTGTCCATTCTTGAATTCACCGCACCACTCACAACATTGTTCTTTCTCCTTATCAACGGCCTATGTGATAATGTAGGAAACTAAAGTCCTGATGAATCTATTCCTCCTATGCTCGAAAAAACTGATCCACCCATAATACAGTATTCTAGCCCCTTATTGTGGATGATGCAGTGAAGTGGGAAATAGAAGCAATGAAGGAACAATTCCTTATGTTCCTCTAAAGTTAGATTTAGCTGATTTGGCCCCTAATGATCCAATCTTTCTAATTTTTTGGCTAAGTATGGAAATGAGGGGTTAGGAAAGGTGGAAAGGAACGTCCCAAACATTTATATTTCCCACTTTTGATCACTTGTATTGTCCAAGTCCAAAATAATAATATCAATTTCTAAAATAACATGAGAGGGGAGTATTTTGGATAACAACTGCTGCAGATTGGTTTTACTACTTGTCATCACATTCAATTACTAATTTGGATGATATGAAAACCAAGACTGCAAAATATACACATTCCCTCCTTTCTCAATTGGCATAGATGAAGAATTAACCACAAGATTCCATGTGATATTTTGTGGAAAAATTCAATAATTTTATCGTCAATATTCCTACTAATGTTTGGCCTACTGTAGATAATCAAAAGAGATTCTTCATGAATGCCATTTTTCTTGAAGTTGGTTTCATGCTACAAAGAGATCAACCAAACACTTTGGAAAATGATCAAGAAATTTCCATTGAAGTGGAATATGATTATATCATGTCAGTGAAGGTCGAGAACCATTTAATGAATGACAAGGCCCATAGTTTCAAACATGAAAGAGTTGACCCATTACCATATAATTTGCTCAATGATTAGACAATATTGAAGAAGGAAGTTTCCCAACATTCCTTATACCAAAACTAGATCAAAAATCAGATTGCATGAGCACCTTCAAGGCTCACCTTGGAAGCTCCACTAGTTAATGTAATATGTGGAACATATGACGGAGAATAAATTACTGAATCAAAAACTAAAGAAGTAGAAGGAGAAGGATGTGCAAGGATTGGGTATTTTGAATACTCACTGGATGAATATTTTGAAGAATCCATGGATAAATACTATTGTGTGGTGTTCACTATCTCACAAATGGAGAAAGAATCCTCTTCTTCCATTACCTAAGTAAAGCATTTAAATTATAAAATGGAGAATATATGAAAAACAACAAAAAATGAGAATGGGTGTCTACTCCCATGGGTTCATCCACAAAGAAGCCCAGGACTACCTCATTTAAGACACCTGTTGGTGAGAAAAAAATTTGGGTGGACAAATTAGGTGTCTCCACCAATGTTCACGGGGCTACAACCCTCTTCATTGAATGGTGAAATCCCATTATTGAAAGTATAATAATCCTAACGGCTATCTAAATGTTGTAGGTGGAAACATTGGTAAGGGATCACACAGGGAAACTCCACTGAACTTGTGGAAAAGTGCTTGTATGGGGTACAAGGGAGGAAATTACAGTAATGAGGGGAAAGGAGGGAAATTCGGAAATGAAGATTATTTTCTTGAGTATATTCTAGAGATCACACCTAGTAACCGGAGTAGTTCAACATTCAATATAGAGAAAAGAAACATGAATATATATAGTGAGATAAACCAGCCAAGAAACCAAGATCCTGGATTCATCTATCGATGATACAAAGCTCTTGCATCACTATACTTGCAAAGTGCATGAAAGAGGGAAGTAGAAGAAACACAAGATGCTTATAACAACTATGTTTATCTCATTAATGATGAGAGGACGCCATGAATACAAATTTTTACACTCTCATACATCTTGGAAATCAAAAACTCTATTCCTTGATTGACATTTACACAAGTTTTACAAAGAAAGAGAAAAGAAGAAATCATGTAGCTTTATTTCATGTATATGGATGACATAAAGTCCAACAACATTTTACAATCCACTATTGCTACAAAGTACAAAATTTTTAGAATAAAAATTTCAGGATCCCTTGGAATGGAGAAGCCATCCCAATTTATAGCAATGTGAATTGGCTCTTCACCTACCCCTGTACATAACCCTTCATTGTCTCATTCAACTTGTGACTTTTCACTTTCCTAGGATCTAGGAAATTAAGTTCCCTTTCATAAATCAAAGGTAATTTTACAATTCAACTATATGAAGTCACTATAATGAATAAGACAAACTATAATGATTACGCCTAACAAAGAATTAGAAAGGGGATAGAAGAAAGAGGTAAAAGAATGAGGAAGGAGGGGAAATAAGGGATGCTCCCAAGAATGAATATGCTTTTGATATTGACGAAGATCTTGCCATTAAAGATCATACACGAACACCCTAACTCGTGAAATGAGTGATGAGAAACACTATTCCAAGACTTACCAATGTGAGCTCATGATGGATGTAGGCATTGCTGATGATGATCGTCTCTGACACTTGATTGACAAATAACTTCAAATCACTAAGGTCTCTCTGACCAACTCATTTCAAATTACCCAACTCATTGAGAGATGGTGATGGATTTACCTGCTACGCCTTGTGATGTTCTACCTTGCTTCTAGACACCATTGAATGTGAGATGATGCTTCAAGGACCCTTGTGAAATTATCTTTCTTTATTTTGAGAAATATCCCATTGGGTTTTCCCTGTAGCATTGTACGGTGTTCCGACTTACTCCCAAGCACAAATTGGATGCCTCAGGACCTATTGTGAAGGATGAAATAACTTGTTTGAGTTATGAAACGACATTGAAACCATGTGAATATGAAAAAAAGAAATGAAATAGTAAAAAACAAAGTCTACTGTAAATTTTTGTACATGCAACTAGAAAATTCTATTTTTATCCATCAGGATCCAGGAGCTACTATTTCAAGTAGGTTATAGTTTAGGTCTTGTCGTTGCACTAACGCATTTATCTCACATTCCAAGCATATTTGTAGATGTTTTGGGTCAATTTGAAGCACTTTCTTTTTTTGGAAAGTTTCTTTTTTTCTTTTTTCTTTTTTCTTTTTTGACTTTTTGACTGACGTGCCCTAGTTTTCAATCTGTATGATTTTCAATGTCTTATCTTTTAGAGGGTTTTGCTATTTTCAGAAACTTACTAAAACTATCTTGTGCAAAATAACAACACTTACTATTTTTAGAAGATGAAATTTTAAGTGTTGGATTGATGAAATTTTATTGGATTTGTTCTAGGTTTTTTCTCTTCAGTATATGTTCATATTTTCAAGTCAAACCACTTCCTGAATTGACGACAAATGAAGGAAGAACACCATAGGGAAAAAAGATTCAAATGGATACCATAAAAAATTAAGGAAATATTTTGAATTTATATTTCTTTCACCTTCAATTAAATTGGATTAGGAATATTTTCTCAAATTTTCAAGAGGATTCAATGCACGGTTTGGGAGATATGAGTGATTTCTCATTTTGGAGCTTAGGGTTTTTAGTAGCTCACATTCATGGTTTTTTCTTGGAAATATCCCCTTTTCTCATTTTAGAAATGCTGAAGGATGATGAATGAATGGTATAAGTGTTGTAGAAGGTGTGGCAACAACATAAATGGAGGATTGAAGAAATTTCTGGCAGTTGGAGAAAACGTGTGCATATATGAAGGAAGAAGCTAGTGACAACACTACAGCACAAACAAATTGCATATTTTGAATCTTGGGAATGATTCAAACTTTTTTGAACCAATTTAACCTAGTTATTCATACATTCGGTGAAAAAAATTATGCCCTATCCCCATTGGGTCACGTGACAGAGCTTGGTTGGATGGAGCGAGGGTTGGGTTTTTCAGTGCATGGGGGGCTTAACCTTGCTAAAAGAGTTGAATTATTGTCATGTGGAGGGTCCAAGGGATCAAATGAGATAAGGGTGCATTTTATTGCATCATATTCACTAAATAATTAGTGAAATTGGTGCAATAAAGTGCACCAATCTCCCATTGTTTGGATTTCTGGCCAAAAATTTGACTAAATGTTGGAGATTTACCTTAGGGAGTGGCTTGTCGGGATCATATCTGGAGCTTCCGGTGGAGTTTTTTGATGAAATTGTATTTGATAATGAATTAAGATGGCCTTTAACATCCAATATTGGGGTTATAAGACCTTTATTCCACCATTTACCCTTAAAATTCAGGATTTTTTCTCAGTTTCCAAGGTTGTGCATACAAAACATTGGTTTTGGATATGGTGCACCTAGCTGTTGTGAAGAATATGATTTTTTCATCCTATAGGGCTCTTAAATACTTATTATATGATTTTTTTGACTTCTAACTCCTTATGGATCTCCTTGAATCACTTCCTAAAGCTCAAGGGTTGTTTTCGCACTATGTACTGCCTAAGCCTCCAAGACTTACTGTTGTTGAAACTAATCAAAAACTTCTAGAACCTCCCAGAATATTCCACAAATGATTGCATTATGTTCCTAAATCTCAGATGTGCATACCTAATAAATTTATGCCTTTTGTTTCACTCCAGGGGTTGTGTACTAACTTCGAGAAGATCAAAACATGCCCTTTCCCAAGCTTGCTAAAAAGGATTTTCTTGATGGATCTTGCCTTACAAGAACTTGGAATGATTGGGTAGCTCTAAATAACCTATGGAAACACTTACATGAGACTTCATACTACTTCAGAGAGACATGATAGGATTGACTTGGGGATTAGGGTGATATGAAGGGGGACTTAGAATGACCTTTGAACAAAAAGTTTTGGGTAGGGTATGGTTGTCATGATTGAAAATAAAGAATTTTCTTGACGCAAATTTACATGAAAACAACTGGACCTATCTTTGTGACATGTCATGGATCAAGCGCAATAAGGACATGACATGAGAACTCTAGAATCTCAATACATTTTACATATCATTACCTTATCTGTTGGGCTTTAGAGTCACCAAAAACTACATAACTTGTTTTATCGAACACACACACACACACACAAAACCACACAAAAATAAGGGAAACACATGCAACAAAAACAAGGAAACTATGTTACAAGGGAGGGATATTTACAAAGGTAGGGAAATAATATATACACACCCAATAACGGGTTGAGAAATATACATGCCTTCATGGAACAATGGGCTAAAGTTTTACATTTGAAGTATAAAATACATTGTCTAATTGTACCATTCTTCTGTGATTACTTTCCATGGCTTGATAAGGAGAAGGATGACTAGGAATCCATCTTCATACTCATACTACACAAAGAATGTTCTTCCATCAAATGAACACTTCTTCACTTTCTCAAAACTCTTGTACTTTGATGTTTCTACTTGATGCTCTGTGATCATGAGACATTATTCTTCTATGTCTTCAAGAGTGGGAAGATCGATCTTGTCATGAAAATGTTCATCCTCTTAGAATTTCAATTTTAAATCATCTCTGACACCAACAAGGTGCTCAGAAGGAGTGAGATCAAACATTTTTTTCTTGTTCAAGAACTTCTCTGAACATCTCGCTTATCTGATCTACGTGACTACCTTCCAAAACAAAGGCAATATCATTGAGATGGATGTCCTTATCAATCTCAGGGAAATTTTGTAATATGGGAACAAGTTCAAGGCACAAAGAATGTTCTTGCATCAAATGAACAATTCTTCACTTTCTCAAAAATCTTGTACTTTGATTTTTCTTTTTTCATACATGAATGTTATCTTTACATTGGGAAGAACTAGGAATAAATAAGTAGAACACTTAGGAGGAGATAATAAATGTACAAAAGACACCCCTGGACCCTTTGCATGACTACAATGGGAGAATGAGAGGGTGACGGATGCAATCATCATGGAGTTCTCACCAAATTGGATAACTTATCCATAATGAATATGCTATGAGTAGAGCCATGGTGCCCATATTTAAGGTCATATCAAGGCAATGATGGTAGACCACATAATTCATATCATTAACATGATAGATGGAAGGGGCTAATGATGGAGGAATGGTTTGAAGATATGACTATCTGCTCATGGGTACATGTGCTAACAATAAAATGGCTGTAAGTGCAATGCATTAAGAGGTTCAGTTTCAGGTTTACCATCAAGGGAGTCCAAGCGATAGGCCCCAGACCCATACTTATGCATTATAATATATGGGCTGATCTAGTTGGGAGCTAACTTTCCCCATTGGCTCCTTTCTAAAGTAGTGACGTTCTGATTTTCCTTTAAAATAGGTCACCTATTTTAAAATCATGTTCTTTGATATGTTTTTTATAAGCACGTTGGATACACTCTTGATAAACATGAAGGTATTCAAGAGTAAGAAGGTGACGCTCATCTAAAAACTCAAGTTGCATTAGACACTCCTAATGATAATCTTAATCTGAAATGAAGTCACGAAGAGACACACGCAAGGATGGAATTGGAACTTCGAGAGGGAGAATGGATTAGGTGTTGAAACAAGAACAATTGTAAGTGTTTCGAGACAAATTAACTATGCGTGATGAAAAACATGAGTCATTGGATGACTTATGTAGAGATAAGGTAGAAGTATTTCATATTTTTCAAATAAATATATCATATTTTGGCCCGACATGTAGATTTGTACTTGTGTACTTGTATACTTGTAGATTTGGGAGTGATCAAATACCCAATGAGTTGTTTATCTTTAGATAAATGTGGAAATTGGGTGTCTTGGAACCCAGGTAATAGTTTCATACAACTTTCTGAACACTTGCCAATGATAGGACTACACCACTGTAGACATATTTAGGTCTCATATATATGGAAATCCCTATAAGGTGAAAGAGAATGATTGGTCATTGTCCTCACCATGTAATTGTACATGTGTAATGTTAGTAACTGTAGTATCTGTGCTTTAGTAATTTGTACTATCATATATTCCCTCCTGCATTTATAATAAATATAGTGGTGTTTCATTTTTGTGACTATGTTTGATTGATGCTTAGTGCATTTTCATAATCAAGATTGAATTTTGAGTGATGGAATTAGATTGAACTATATGAAAATGAGAGAGTGGCCTTGCATAGCCAACTTTGTTTGATCTGTATGGAATTTTTTTAAAGGATGAAAACATTATGCAACCAATCCATTGGATTTTGATTGTTGATTTTAAAGAAGAGGAGTAAATGATGTTATATTGTCGACCTATAGATGTTCCATCCTTTCAGAGAAAGAGAGAGTTTGAAACAATCTCATTTGAGGTGAAAGTGGATATATGAAACTATGTCAAAGAGTGCAATATAATGGAGAGGTATTGAGATCCAAGTAGTGTGAGTTGTGAGATTGACTATTGTGGTTTATAGGAAATTTTCATGATGATTTTCAACTGGCTCTATCATACGTGGTTATTCCTCCATCAACATGGATAGCTCAACATCTTGCTTTGAAGCTATGAAAAAGTTTCATTCCTTGAATCTTAAAATAGGATGTTTTCCCTTAAGTCATGTATTTCATTTTCTTGATGGAAAGGAGCTTCTTCATCTTACCATTGACCAGAATGGTGACATGCAATCAATCAATCTATATATATCCCCAAACATCCCCATTGAAGCTTAGGCTTAAAAACATACCATATGAGGTTGGCATGTCTACTACAAGTATTTTCATTGTGATCTTCTTATCAAGAAAATTTTCAAATGTTGCTTGAACATCTTTTACCTATCCAATGAGATGTAATTTTTTAGTTTCTATGGAATAAAAATGGCTCATAGCAAGAGTGAGAGAAATACCAAGAGATTTCTTGAAAATTTAGCAAGTATGACATTGTCAGAGGCAACAAAGTCAATAATGCAATTATTCAATTTATATCCATTGACTAGCAAAGATAGATAGAAACATTCTACCTTCCTAGAGGTGGAGGGTGTGGAAGTAAGAAGGTTATGAGAAGGAGTGGTATGAGGAATGAGAGGTAGTTCTTTGGCAATGGAATTTTTGGAACATAAAATTGAAATAATTCCTTTGATAAAATGGATAAGCCTATCGAATTACTTTGGATGATTTCTCAAGTACTCAGACTCAAAAATATAAATTTTGGATTTATTGCAATGGTCAATGAGGTCAAGAGGTGAAGAATTGGTAAGAACATCAGGAACTATGCCATCCTTGACAAGAGTAGGATTTTCATTCTTAGGGTCAATAGAATATGAAACTAATTTATCAAGAGGAGATGAAAGATACTTACTTGAAGATTCAAATGGAGTTGTTGTCATGCAAATGTGCAACAAGAAAATTCTCCTTTACACTAGTTAATTTTATTCACTGGCATTAAAGGGGGAAAATATAGACATCAAAATCTTCAAAAAACCATTATTACAACATGCTTTTATTAGATTTATATATACCATTATTACATCATGATTTTATTAGATTTCTATATACATGAGTTATGAACCTTGAAACTAGATCTTAGTGGCATAACCTCCTCTTTTTTCTCCTTCATTGATTGATTTAAGCATCCTTATGTGATTTTTTAACTATTTTCCCATGATTTTATGTTGAGTCATAGAGATTTTTGGCCATGTCTTTTTCTTTCTTTCTCATGTTGTGTCAGTCTACAATTATGCAACTAGGTTAGGACTATACATACGATCCTTCCCCGTGTTATATGGCCCCAAACCCCTTTATCTTTATCTATTTTTTATCTTATGGGTCGCTTCATTACTCTTTTATGGGTCCTTTCTTATGTTCGAGGTCAACCTTTCCCCCCACTAAGGTTTAAAATTCAAAATGATGAACTCATATATATATATATATATATATATATATATATATATATATATATATATATATATATATATATATAAGTGATTATTATGTAGTAAACACTTATCTATTTAGCATCCATAGAGATAAGGGAGTAAGAGATACATTTGCATGCTTCATACACAAAATAAGTCGACATAAATATGAATTTTTCATTTGCACAGAAGGGTTTCTATTGGATGAAGTATCATAGCCCACTATCAGTATTAAGGCACAAGGGATAACCTAGGTCAAGGGATAGTTGCATGCATATCAACACAAATGAGTAGGAGAACAACATTGAGTCTGATATGTAGTGTAATGCTTTGAGACTCACAAACAAGGTGACCTATGAAGTTATTATAAATAAAAAATTTGCATCTTAATTTTTAAATCTAATGATTTCTTGAGTGTGTTTCAAAACAGTCAGGGTTTTGTACAAGTTCAAGTGAAAAATCTTGGGTTTCATGAGAAGCTGAAGCTATTAAAGAGAAAAAAAATAGTGACACTGAAAGTTGTATATTTCCATCTTACATGGGGGTAAAACCATATAGTTCCTTCTATTTGTGATATTTGGTTTTGGCATGTTTTTACAATCATGCATAGGAAGAATCACAACCAAAAGAGTTGAATTTTCAAATTTCTATACTTTGTTCCTCTCCCAGATCACTCATCGACACATGTTCCTGATAGTCTGATGAACCAGATAAATGCCTCTTTCTACCCTGATTGTACTTATAATTGCATGTATCTTAGTGCCACTGTGACTTCTATGTTGTACACTCATCTCATTTGATTTGAATGTGTTTATAAGCTTAGTTATTGTAATATCAATTCATAGTCCTAATTAAAATTAATTAGGATTGATACAATGACAAGTTCAGATTTTTATTTACACTATGAATAACACACATATTATTATCCCAAATGACATGTCTCTCCTTCTCTTGCATACTTTTTTTCTACAAACTCTTATCAGTCACTCATACTCTCATTTACATTTATCAAAAGTAGTGAACTACTCCCCGACATCTCACCAAGAATATCGCACAATCCTCATGAATTACCTTTCCAAGACCATATGGATTGGGACCATGTTGTCCTACAATTTGAGATGGACCCATATGGTTCAGTTTTCCTCCTCATATGAATTATTTTATAATTTTATAACTTTCTATGGTTCATTTTTTATCCTCTCAGTCGGCATTAATACAACATCTAACCTTCAAAATGTTATATAAGCAAATCTTACTTGCTCATTTGAGTAAGTTGGCACTTTCAAGAGCACTGATTGAAAAATACATTCCTAAATAAATTTATACTCTCCTAACTTCTTTAAATATATATGCACAACCTAGGAGAATCTCATACACATTTATAAAGTAAGCTAAACCACATTCACGAGTCGTGTCTCTCATTTTGTAGACCTCCCAAGTCAAGCCAAAGATAAACATTACCAAAGTTTCTAAGGGACAAAGGGAATCAATCTATAATTTACAAGAACAACATACTATATATCACTATCATGAAGGTTACATTCTAATTTATCTATATTAAGTCCGCTATCTTTCTATCAAGAGATAAAATGGAAAGAAAGGGTTTGGTTTAGACTTACATACACAATAATTTCACATATACTAAGTTAATACATGGAGGTTTCTCGCATATTTTAGGGGATGTATTGCAACACTTGGATTAAATCAATAGAGATTGACCACAAGGTTCATCCTAACTCCACCACATATAGATTTATCTCCTTTTGTTATATAACCATGTTCATGATGTGCTAGTGTAGGTATCTAGAGTTTTCATAGGATCTAGCATAGGATAAATCTAGCACATCATGAACATAGGATCCTTCCCATAGGATCCCATGATGCATCATTACCCAAATATGACAACATTAACCATGTTTGATGTAATCTAAATTTTATTGTCTATAAATTTCATGAAATATCATCAAGCCATGTGGGGATCACTTGGTAAAAAATGTTGAAAAAACATACTATCATGGGATTCTAAATATGACCCTTAAGTTTTAGGATTTATCACTACGTTCTCTCATTATTGATCTTCTCATTTTACATGAATACCCTTTTTATACGGATATAATAGTGCAAAATAATGTAAATACACATCACCCCGTGTATGATTGCACGTGATACACACTACTTTACCAAGGTGACCCTCTCATGCATCACACCTTCTAACAACATTATTGGCTTATGTATGATCATGTGATTTGAAATATTACCCCTTATTTTGAGGCTTTATCAGTACATTATCTAATTATTGGCCCTCCTTTTACACGAATACCATTTTTATATTGATAGACTAGTGCAAAACAATTTAAATACAAATCACCCCTTCTATGATTGCATGTGGTACATACTACTTTACCAAGGTGTCTCTCTTGTACATAAATCCTTCTAACCACATTATTGGCTTATGTGCAATGAAATTACTTAGATCTGATTATAAGCAACAATAAAAAACCAAAGAGCACCAATTATAAAGAAGAAATCACACTATGAAAGTATAATGACTTAGCCACTCTAAGAGGGAAACCTCCAAACCATACAATAAGATGTAAGTGATCAATATGATGATCATATACTAATTACTAATTCTTATATATACCCTACTATACTATGTAAAGCACCAAGAATGACTTACTAAGTATATGAAAGAATAAATAAATGTGATATGCTATGATAAGAGATTATGTTAGTCACAAGTCAGCCATACATATCCCAACATATAACCTAGAATTAAGGGCATAATATGCCCCTCCCCTCCTAAGAAACATTGTCCTAATATTGGTAATCTTTGGATGCTATTTTTGGAATGCTTCATCTTCCTATGTTGCATCTTCAAATTCCTATTTCTTCATTTGATCAGACACTCAGTAATGATCCGTGTCCTCAACTTCTTATTACATCTTTGCAGGATTCCTTCAGGATCCAAAATGATGAGTCCCTCCTCATCAATATTGGGTAACACAAACTGGAAAGACACCTTCTGCCCAATGACCTTCTTCAAGAAAGAAAGATTGGAAAATTGGATGTATTTTTGTTGGTTGAGGAAGCTGGAAAACTTATATTCCACACTACAAATTTTTTACAACACTTAATAAGGGTCATAGTATTTAGGTGAAAAAATGTTATTTGTTAGGATCGAAATATAGATAGGCAATATAAGAAGAATTAAAAAATAAAATAAAAGAAGCATGCAATCACAAGATAAACCCAAGAGTTAATGTGGTTCACTCAATTTGGGCCAACCTTCTCCTTTATTCAGTCTTGAGGAATAAAATACAATTATTTTTTCTCATATTACAAAGAGTGAAGCCATGGACATATATATAGCCTGTGCACCTCTTTGTAAAAGTTTGCTTCAACCACAAGTGACCTAAATATCACATGCTTATAAAAGTTTTCTTTAACCACAAGAAACATAAACATCACATGCTTATAAAAATAAATACTCTAGTATATTAATAACAACTCTACTCTATTAATAAGGCAATGCTATTTTTATCCATGACCATGATTTCCTCCCAAAAAATATAAAAAATAAAACCAAACTGCCACTTTAACTTGCAATCAGGCTCCATAACTTCCGCAATCTCCCACTGGGAGACTGAATGTTGTAACCCACTATTATAGCTCATCCTTAGACTCTTCTTCAACTTGTTTCTCTTCTTCGAGATCAATGTCAAATACCCATTGAATCTGAACAACCATCCATCTTCTCTTTTGTCACCGTCTTTGTCAACATATCATCATGATTTTGACTTGTATGGATCTTCTCCAACTTTGGTTGTCCATCCTCCAAAAGTGATCTAGTAAAGTGATACCTGATTTGTATATGTTAAGTTCTCGAATGGAATGCTAAGTTATTTGCAAGATGAATTACATTCTAGATATCACTGAATAACCTATAATCCTCCTACTTCTTTCCCAAGTCTTTTATGAACCACTGCATCCATATCATCTCCTTGCTTTCTTTTGTAGCAACAACATACTCTTCCTTTGTAGTAGATAAGGAAACATTCTTCTGTAGTTTATAAATCCAACTAATTGTCATGCCACCAACAATGAATACATTCCATGTGGTGCTCCTCCTACCATTAAAATATCCAGTCATGTCTTCATCAACATATCCGTGTAAAGAAACCTCTGACCCTCCATAACACAACTATATGTTATTGGAGTTTCCTCTCAAGTATATGAGAATCCACTAGATTTCATTCCAGTGCTCCTTTCCTAGATTAATCATGTATCTGCTGACAACTCCCACTATATGGGAAATGTCTGGTCTTTTTCATACCATAACATACATCAAACTTCCAACTGCTAAAGCATATGGAACTCTGGACATATATTCAATCTCTTCATGTGTTTTAGGAAACTATATTATTTACTTAACTTGAAATGTTATGCCAATGGTGTACTCAGTGGTTTTGAATATTGCATCCTAAACATGTATAACACCTTGTTCACATACTCTTGTTGAGATAAAGTCAATATTCTACTCTTTCCGTCTCTATTGATTCTCATGCCACGAATTTTTTTATACTGTACCTAAATCGTTCATGGAAACTGGAGTGGCTGACTGTCTCTTTAACTCATTTATATCTTGCATGGGATTTTACCTTACCACAAGAATGTCATCCACATATAACAACAAGATAATATAGGTGCCATTATCTAGTCTTTTAAAATAAACACAATGATTAGAATGACATCTATAGTAACCTTGTTCTATCATGAACCTGTCAAATCTCAAACTACCACTGTCTTAGAGCTTTCTTAAGGCCATACAAGCTCTTCTACAATATGCACACCAATTTCTCCTCCCCCCCTGACTTCATATCCCCGTGGTTTCTCCATATATATTTCTTCCTCCAAATCACCATGAAGAAAATAAGTCTTTACATCTAATTGTTCAAGATGTAAATCTTCCACAACTACGAAACTTAAAACAGTTCTAATGGAAATCATTTTAACAACAAGAGAGAAAATTTCATCAAAGTCTATACCTTTTTCATGTGTAAACCCCTTCACAATTTTTTTTTTCCTTGTACCCTCTTTTTTCCACCTTCTTCTTGGGTAAGTGCACCAAGTCGGGGGGCCATAAGGGGATTTTAAGTGGACACAGTTTTTTGAAAAAACAAAAAGTTCAACTTTTACATGTTTTTCAAAATAGTTACACTGAAAATTGGAAGATGTTGTAGAAATATGAATCGTAGAATTTTGAGTCTAGTTTCTAAGATACTAAATTTTATTGAAAACAGATAAGTTTAAGTGGGTTAAACAACTAAAATACCAACAAATGCTCTTGTTTTTGTTAAAAACACAATAGAGTGACTTTCGTGCCCTCCACCATTTTTTGAGCACCATTTAGTATTTTTGAAAACCCTTTGGTAGAAAGATATCTAAGAACATCTAGTTTGGGCTCCATTTTTTTTAGATTTTTATAGAGAATTTTTTTTTTTATAATTTTTCTAGTACATAAATTTTATGTTTTGAAAAATAACAGAGCTTCGACTTTGTCCCCCCTAACTACCTCAAAAAATATTGAAAATTAGATTTTTTTTGAATATGTATAGAATTATGCATAGTATGGGATAGTATAATTTTTTAAAATTTCGATCAACCAAAAAAAGATACACCATGAAAGATAGACATATTTACACTTCAAAAAATAACTATAAAAAGGCATAGTTAGAAAATAAATAATATGAAAACCTTATATTAGTCAAAAAATTTGAAAAATTATATTTTTAGAAAGAAGAAACTCTTCTCTATGTCGTGGTATAATTTTTAAAAAATGGATCGATTGTTTTATTTTGATTTATCATAGAGGAAGTGGAATTTTACATTTTCTTGCAAAAACACGTTGTTTGCTATGTTTGTACAGGTCCATGCCTCAGGCTTGGGGATCCAAACTGAATCCCAAGCCTTGAGGCATGGTTTGAAAAAAGAGAAAATACAAAATGCGTAAATGTTACATAATGCGTACACATTTTTCTTTGTTTATATATTGTGGCCCCCCAACGTCCCTTTCATCTATTTCATGGGAATTCTACAAACATTCTATTTTGTTTGCAATTTTCTCTACATTCTTGCATGTTTTTTTAGTAGTTCATTTTTTCTCCTACCCCACTAGTTGATTTTCTTTAATCATGGGTGATAAACGTTGAGCTAAGTACAAGAGGAAAGTCAAGAACAAGACACCGGAGAAATTGAAAGAGAAGAGAATAAAGAAATTGAAGAGAATGCAAAAACTTCATGTAGGGAAAGGTACATCTACTATATCAAATGTAGCTAATGTATTAGAAAATGAGGATGAAATGCATAATGAAAATGTAGCAATAATGATTTTACAATGAATAATGATATTGAATTGAATGATAATGTTGGTATGGATGAAGAAATTGATATGAATCCAATTGTTGAACCCTTACATGAGAATCCCAATGTTAACCCCCCGAAATTTGTATGAAAACACTGAATGAAGAAAGCAACCTTGTAAACGAATCTTCACCTCTAAGAAAACCTCCTTCCATTTTATGAAGAAAACCAATTCACTTAATTGAAATTGAAGAAAACATTATAAGACCAATGCCTAACAAAATGTTTGAAAGAAATGCGAGAAGAAAAGCTAGTGGAATTTGGGATAATTACTTTGAGAATTTAAATGACACACAAAGATGTCAATTATTTGTTACATTGATGAAATGAATTAAGATGATACCTATAATGAAGACCTCGGGGTTAAGAATATCTAATGTTGTTGATGAAAATATATCAATTGTTGAAAATATACATAAAGCATACCAAACTGTAGGTGGTAAAAGACGCACCCAAGATAGTAATGCTACACGACATGCACTTACTAATTATATAGTAAGTGATAAAACAGTTAATAAATACTTGATTAGAAAAACAAGCAGTTCTTTGAAGTGAAACAGAAAAATACTAATGAAAGCAATAGAGAGACATAAACATCTTGAGTCAATCAATAACACTGACTAATGGGATTTCTCTAGAATAATTCCATGAAAAGACAAGAATACATTTGATATTCTAAAAGAATTAATTGTAAATTTTTTGAATGAGAACACAAAGGTGTCACCGAATAGAAGAGATACAGTAAAAATAAGAATAGGTTCTCGTAATCATGAATCGTGTGCAAAACATTTCTTAGATATGACTCAAACAAAGTTGTTCTCTAAATTTAAGAATAAAAATCCACCAAATTAACATTAGCCAAAGATTATTTGAAATGAGCAAACCCTTTTATGTGAAAATCAATCACTCATGTACCACTTGTTGTAGGAATCATGTTGAATTTTCAATGCATTATGATGTTTTTTTTAAAATACACTGTGTTTTGCATACTGATATCATGTTGCACGAGTGTGAATTAAATGTCCAACAAAAATATTCAAGGGAATTTATTCCGACAATGTTTTGTGAAAAATCAACAAGACAATTTTTTTTATAACAAAGCATGTTTGGATGGAATGTGCAACGTATGCAGTGGCTTACCAAATCTGAAAAATTGTATCCATGAGGAGAGTACATATTCAATACGAAAAGAATTGGTTGATTTCACCAAATATAAATTGGTGGCATATCAATTAAAAGACGGAAACGAATCTAATAGGTGTGAGCTTGTTACAAAATAATTACCTGTATCAGAATATCATGGTCAAATTCAGAGAGGAAATTTTTTATGCAGCATGCAAGGCATACACATAGAACTTGATGGTTTGATGAAAAATTCAAGTTAAGCAAGGAAAAATTCCCACTTGGTACTATTTTTCTAGTAGTTGACTTCGCAAAGAATTACACATTGCAGCCACAAATGGAGGTTTAGTCTCAATATTATAACTCAGTGCAAGTTTCTTTTTTTCCTGCATATAGCATTCATGAAATCTCCTAAAAGCAATGAGAAATATCAAAAAATATTAAGAGAGTATCATTTCTACATCAGTGATGATCAGACACATTATACAGAATATGTACAAGGGTGTTTCCAGGTGTTTTATGCGAACTTGAATGAGAGGAACATTAGTTTTGATCAACATTACATTTGGTCGGACAATTGCACATCACAATTCAAGAATGCATGGATGTTTTATTAGCTAAGATGGATGCACAAAGAAACAAATGTACAACATATATGGAGTTTTACTAAGGAAGGGAATGGAAAAGGAGAGCATGATGGTGTAGGAGCATGTGTGAAAAGAGCACTTACAAGAGAAGAGTTAAAGTTCAAGGATGGTGCTAAATTTACATATGTAAAAAAATATTTTTGATTGGTGTGTTAAGAATATGGCCCATGAATCTCAAAAGAGATCAACAGTTTGTAGATATTTTTGGTTGATAGAGGAATAATATCTGGACAAACTTTGAAGATTGTATGATAATTACAGGATCAAGTGATATGAACTCATTCTGTAGTTCAGATGTAAATGCTTAGACTATTTATACTAAATGCATGACATGTTTTTGTATATAATGCATTGATTTTGCATGGAATGAATGTAAGTCACAAAAGTGGGTGGTTGAATGGACTTGTAGACCTCTAATTCCACTCGACACATGCATCAAGTTTCACGAGCATTACAACTTGCAGGGTCTTCAAATCAAATGGCAACATCACCTGACTTTGACCAAGTATCTGATTTAGTGCAAAAAGGTACATACATATATGTACATGCCATATTTTAGATTTATAAATTATTAAATGGTCAACTCTTAATGTATTTTTAAATTGACTGAACAATTTTACTTTGTGATACACAAGGCATGTTTTTGCAGTTATTGAGACATGGAATTTAACGAAGAGGGAACAAACTACTTCTTGTCTCGTTGTGAAGAGGGGGGAAAAAATTGAATTCCAAAGTCATTGATAGTGAATACCTTGAGTATCCCACTGGGTCAGTGGTAGTCACTAGAAGTTGGCTTCGATGATATCCTATCAAAAAATCAAACATTTGGTTGTTTGAAGACTATGAAGTACATCAGAAAATAGTTCACTACTCACATTTGGTCCTTGCAAAAAATATTAAATTGATCAAATATCGAGGTTGGCCATCAAACAAAGAATCTATGGAAGGTTTGTGAATCAGATCATGAAGCAATTCTTGCTACTATAAAGACTAGAGTTCATCCTTGTGGTTCATTGGATTGAATTTGCAAAGGTATGCTCTTCATGAATTTAATTTGAATATTTACTTCAATGAGTTTGTTAAATAATTTTGTATGATTTAAAATTGTATTTAATTACTTACTAACATGTTTATGTAGGTTAGTGTTGCCAAAAAAGCTTCCACCATCACGTGGTTGGCACTGTCAGTAGAGAATTTATTATTCTCAAAGCTAAGTGAAACTAAGAGAAATTAAATATTAGAAAGGAACAACCAAACATAAATTCTCATTTCACCACCTATATTGTAAAAATATCTTATTAAAATTCTTATTTCACCACCTATATTATTCAGGTTATTTGCAATGGACAACCTTACACTGACTCAGTTTGAATGGAGACGGAGAAAACCGTGAGAGGCTTTCGTAGCCCAGATGAGGTAACCTGAAAGCACAGGGAGCGTAGGGAACCAAAACGAATCCTCCACTAGCGTTCGCTAGGCCACCCTGACATATTGGCATAGTTGGTTTTGTCCCACGAACTTCCATTTGCAAAATACAACATCTAGTAGCCCTACACTGACTCAGACTGCACTATTTTACGCGTTTACAAACAATAGGATAGTGAGAGAACCGGATGGAGATGGAGAAACATGAGAGAGGCTTTTGTAGAGGGCCCTGACATGGAGATTTCAGATCTAATGAGACATCTCTAGGTGCCACAAAGTTAGAGAAATCACATGTCGAAGATATGATGTGTTTGGGCTTCAGAGCTCTTAAGTGACTACGCCCAGACGGGGTAGCCCGAAAGCACGGGGAGTTTAGGGAACCAAAACAAAGTGTCCACTAGCATTCAGTAGGTCACTCCAATGTTTTTTTGTAGTTGGTTCGGTCCCACAAACTTCCATTTGCAAAATATAACATCTAGCATCGCTACACTGACTCAGACTAGATGAGAAATCCTGAGAGAGGCTTTTGTAAGTCACTATTTCGCGCATTTACAAACAATAGGACAACGAGAGAACAAGATGGAGACGGATAAAATCACGAGAGGCTTTCGTATAGCACCCTGACGTGGATCTATATGATCTAATGAGACATATCTATGTGCCACAGAATTCGATAAATCACATGTCGAATATATGGTGTGTTTGGGCCTCAGGTCTCTTAAGCCACTACGCCCGAATGGGGTAGCCCAAAAGCACGCAGAGCATAGGGAACCAAAAATAAGCCTCCACTAGTGATCACCAAGCCACCCCGACGTATTTTCATATGTGTCGGTCTCATGAACTTCCGTTTGCAAAATACAACATCTAGCAGCCCTACACTGACTCAGACTGCACTATTTCGCACGTTTACAAAAAATAGGAGAGCAAGAGAACTAGATGGAGACAGAGAAAAATATGACAGGATTTTGTAGAGGGCCCCGACATGGAACTTTTGGATCTGACAAGACATCTCTAGGTCCCACGAAGTTCGAGAACTCACATGTCGAAGATATGGCGTGTTTGGGCCTCAAGAGCCCTGAGGCCCAAACACGCCATATCTTTGAGATGTGATTTCTCAGACTCCCTGGCACCTAGAGATGTCTCATCAAATTCGAGAGCTCCATGTCAAGGCCCTCTATGAAAGCCTCTCATAGTTTTCTTCATCTCTATTCGGTTCTCTTGTTGTCCTATTGTTTGTAAACGCGTGAAATAGTGTAATTTGAGTCAGTGTAGGGTTGCTAGAAATCTTGTATTTCAATTCTATTTTAAAAATGTCTCATAACATAGAAATCTTGAATTTTGCAAGTATGATTGAAGGTTAGAATCATATAAGTATAGAGTGGAAAAATTTTCCACAACAAAAAAATAGGGAAATGAAAGAGAAAACTATGGTCCAAATGAGAGAAACTAGAAGGAAGAGATTTAGACACGCACAACATATGAAATATTAAAGAGTTGATACGAAGAAGATGAAGTTACAAATAATCATTACAAAGTAAAAAATGGTACACAACACAAAAACAAAGTAAATAAGTGAACAACACAAAAAATATGCACAAATAAAAAGCTAACCTAAACTATTAACCAATAACATAAATAAATTCAATCACAAATATAATTAATTAATTCTTACATAAATAATATGTGATTTTTATTTGTATTATATCCTAATATGGTGTATGTATTTTATAATATATTTTTATATTGTTTGATCTTCATTGGTATAAATGAGTTTTATATAATATTATATATTATATTTTTAATTTTTTTAATTATAAATATGTTATATAGTTTGTATAAGTATTTATTTCAATACTTTTAGTTTAATATAAGGCCACTAAAAAACACTATTTCACATTCATGCATGAAACTACAAAAAAACATTTCAGAAACAATAACATGCATAGGTGAGAATATTCGCTAGAATATTAGTTTTTAGAGAATTTAATTACAGTTACATCCCATCTTCACATTCTATACAGATGTAATAAATTTTGCAATAATATACACAATGCCAAACATCATTATGATACTAAAAACTAATAGAGATATCTTAAATACATTTATCTAAAATACAACGAGAGATATCAATCACGCAACACCTATCTAACTATATAAGTTTAGTATAATTATACAAAAAAAAGTAAAAATTAAAAATAAACATAATATAATAACTATATTATAATAAATCTATATGAAATGCATTAATAAAAATAAAATTCAAGAGAATCCTTCTCCTTTGTGCGTTGGGTGGATTTTTTCCCCTTCCTCTTGGAAACTTAGAGGAAAATAATAATATTGAAATCTATATTTCGGTTCACTCAATTGAAGAAGAAAATTTGAAAGCCAGTGATGAATGGTATACTGTGAATAGAAGGAAGAAAGGGAACAATGATTCTCTTAAGATGCTTCTTAGATCCCAAGGGAAGGGGTCCCAGGGATAAGCTCTTCTGCTTTTTGTCTTGTTGTTAGTTGTCCTTTATGCTCTGGTTGTGTTTTTTGTTTACCTTGTGCGCCGTTGGTAGAGGTAGCTTCAGTTGTTCCTCAACATTATATCTTTTTTCTCCATTATTGTATGGGGTAGGGTCCCCTTAACCCCTTTTTCACCTTTATAAAAAAAATCAATATTTTTAGGTTTGATTTTTTATAGACCTCGTTAATCAACAACTTCATTAAATTCTATATTGATTTCCTATTGATTGTGGTAAATAGAATCATTTATCTACCTGAATTTGTAGATCTCAGAAGTATATTAAAAAAAACTCAAACATTGCTACATGGCCATGATATTACTATTTTTGATTTACTTCTCCAAGAAAAAAATAAAACTATTTAACAGTCCAATAAAAGTCAAATTTATGAATGGACTATCACATGACGGTCAGATGAATGCCAAATTTAATCTCGAAAATAAAATTAAACAACACACTAGATTACAACCTTGTTTGCCATTGTAGAACGCCTCTAGACGTAATAATGAAGTTACATTTAATCAAAGTTAAATAATAGTTGAAATATTGTAGTATTTTTATTACGAGTAAATGGCAAAAATTTTCTTCCATAGTATTAACATATCTACACTTTACAACGATAAGGGTAGAATCATGCTGCAAACAAATTTGGTGAAATAAACGACCTTCAATCCTTTATATTGAGAAGGATATTTTATGTTGAATGTATCAATCCTTTATATTGAGAAGGATATTTTATGTTGAATGTATCAATCCTTGATCAATTTTAGTAGTTTACAAATAATTCAACTTGTTTCTAGTTAAGCTAGGGATCTAAATAATCCACACATATATAATGATATGTGGTGATAAGTGGTTTCACATTAGGCCTAACTAGGGTAGACATTAAACTTCATTCCTCGGGTGATTTTTTTGGAAAATATAGTTCTTGTAGCTTACACATGTTCTTTATTTCACTCATAATCTCAAATTCTTACGATTGTATATATCTTTATGATTTATCATTGCATTACTTGCATTGAATAATATTTTATGTGCCCATAGTAAACTAAAAACATTCAAAATATCAATTATAACTCATTAGATCATTCATTTCATGTAGTACATAATCCATATAGGATCCATTACTTGACTCTAAATAAAATGTCAGCTCTAGGACAGCCATGGAATTTGATGTCCCTCACGTACCTCATAGGTCAGGGACATAAAACCTTGAAAAATGTGCCTAGCCTCCTAGAAGATATTTTTGGTCACCCATGTGACCCGCTTCCAGCCCAGCAGTGCTTTAAAATTGATTGTGGAGCACTCATTCCCTGCCATTGGATCACTGCCACATGTCGCCTTCTTGCTCATCTTGGAAATTGATGTCCCTCACTTCCCTTTGAGGTGAGGGATGTCAGGGACAAAAAATTCTCCCAACTCAAACTCAAAAATTTGAAATTTTTTATAACTGTTAGCTGCTTCTTACTGTTAGAAGAAAAGTTGTAGAGAACACCTCAGTCTACCATTGATGAACCTTGAACCAATAAAACCACAACAACCACATCCTCAAAACCATAGAAACACACAGGTCTATAAAGAAATATTGATTAGGAGAGCTCAAGGATCAAATAATGGAAAGAGAGAAATGGAAAAATCATCTGAAAATACTCACTGCCGTAAAACAAAGATTTGAAGATATCTTGCAAACTGGTACACGAAATGAAGAACTATTTGTTGCTGAGTTCTTCACTATCAAAGGCCATTAAAAAATCACCTTCAAACCTCCCATTTTCAGCAAGGAATGCTCACAGCAAATAAATTTCACTTCCAGCTCCACGAAGAACAAAGTTTAATTTCCCATCAAATTGACAACCAGACTGAAGAGAAATTTCACGAGTGAGAAAAGAAAAAAAAACCTATAAAATAGAATTTATTTCATCACGAATGGAGAAAAAAACCAGACCTACAAATTTCAAGCTCCATTAATGGCCACCATAACATAGAAGTGGAAAAAATCAGTGAGCAACCTCTCCACTTCTCAGGGTTCCAATGGGTGAAATCGCACGAAAATTGGAGGGAATGATCGTTGAAAAATCTAGTTTCATGTGAACTAGTTATTGCGCCATGAAATCCCTATTATTTAAGGATAGGGAGAGATGTGTTTTTTATCAGAATTCTACACTTTTCGAAGAGATTCTCAAATTTTCGAAGATCCGACAGGCTAAATCAATGGAAATTCAGAGGGAAGGGTCTCCAAAAAAGCTAGTTTCTCTCAAACTAGTTTTTGCATGATGAAGTTTCCAATTCCTCAAGATATGAAGGAATGTTTTTTTATCAGTATTTAGTCCTAGTAACTCCACACCCAAATCTCTTACTAGACATATATTTTTTATTTTTCATTTATGAGATTTCTGGAAAGCGAATCATTATGAAAATTGGGGCACGAGTTCATGACGAGGAGCCGAATCCAACAAAGTTGTTCCTGTCTCAAACAAAGGTATTTTCATCACATGATAAAAATAACATATGTTATACTTCCTCAAATGCTATAAATAGTGATCCCCACTGAATTGCAAGTTCGATCACTCAGGACAATCAGAAAAATGGTAAAATGGAAAGTAAGACAGAAAATGATTTCTTCCTAAAATAGCAGGTCCCCAAATAACAACTTGCTAAAAAATAGAGATGTGCTATAAATAGAAATATCTCAGGAATAAAGGAGGTTGGAATATGGTAAATGGCTCAGAACGTTAAAGTGGAGCAAGACAGGTGATATGCCCCAAAATAGCAGAACATAGGCTCATATTCTAAAAATAGAAAGTTTTCATTTCAGAGTGGAAAATTGCATATGACTTTGTTTTCACTCACCTTATTTCTTTCTGGACTCCTTTTTGGATAATGATATGGTTTCACGAGTTGAAAAGGAGGAATGAAAACTTCACGGAGGTCTTGGAAGCATCATCTTGAGTGCAATGGTTTACAGAAGAAAAGCAAGGCATCACAAGACACATCATGTGAATTCATCTTCATCACTTAAGGATCCGAGTGATTCAAAGTGAAGTGGTTAGAATGATTTCAATGAGTCAAAGGGTTCATCAACCAAGTTTCAAGGAGGGCCATTGTGGGAATTGTTTGAGTTCATCTCAAGCTTGCAGTGGTAAACATCATAACAATGTTTCTAAACACTCATTCTATGGTCTAGGATGTTCATGCTTCATAGATTTTGCGGTCATCATTAGATTGGGAAAATGATTCAAAGTTATTCAAGGGAGGAACCTTCATCAGTGTAGAAGATCACCAATGGCAGAAATCCTCTCTCAAAGTTCATGGTTGCATCAAGATATTCAAAGCTTTCCGTCACGAGGAGTGTTTTCCCCTCCATCCCTTCCCTCTCCCTCTCTTTCCCTCTCTACTTTCTCTCTCCATTCTAATTCTTTATTATGCATCATCTTTGTATTTCATCCTATTCACTCAAGTGACCAATTTTAAAATTGAAAAAAATTATTTTCTCAAAATTATAAGAGAAATATTTAAGTCATGGAAAATGAAAGGTCACGAGTGGAATATGGAAACGAAGAGTCATGTGAGGGAGGTGAAAGGACAATTTAGAATGTTATAAATTGTAATAAGCTCTTCATCCAAAGGGTTCTAATTCTAAAATTCTTCTAGTTGGTTGTATTCTCATAAATTCATGAGAGAGATTTTGGTCACTTGTGAAGTGAAAAGAGTTAGCTACTTTTCCCCTATTCTCATTGTCTTCCATTCTCATACTATGTACAATTTCTACTTGAGCATCAATACAAGGAGTTTCAAGCCTTTTTTTACTAAGGGGTTTAATAATACTTTGTGTTCATTAAATTCTAATTGGTCTTGTTGCTGTTTGCGGTATTCTTTCTTCCTAACTTTAGTGCATGTGATGAAATTTCTAATTAGTGTGTGTAGGAATATGATTTTCTACCTGCAACATTAGTTCTCCTACCTCTGATCTCACTCCCCTTTCCCACTCTTCAGACAAAGTATTCCCTATAAAGAGATTGTTAGCTTTTGTCTTGATATATACACGTCAATATTCCTTCCTCTCCTTAGATGTATCTTTGGCTTGTTGTAACCGTTTCTAGAAATGTTTAAGGATATTGTTGAGCTATACCGGTAGATGAATACTTAGCACTAGTAGTTCACTTCTCTTGTGATTCATTTCCCTTTTTGTGTTGATAGAACTCCATTTTCATGTAGACTTGGAATGGATCTTGTGCCCTTTGTAAATATATACTTGATATTTTATTGCGTCTTCATTCTGTAGAGGCAAAAAATGCTTTGTTTCTGAGTAATTTCTTCCCTGTAGATGCATGCTTGACTTTTCAAACTCATTTCTAGAAAGCATTATTTGATTGAATAGTTGTTGAGATTTGTAATTTATTTCTTCAGTTTAGAATAATGACTCTCTAGAGGTTGTATGATGTTTCCTTGTTGCAAACATGGTTGCATCCCATTATGTATAATGAAATAAATGCTTCTTTTCTGGAAAATGAAGAAAATACTTAGTCTCTTTTTCTGAAATGACTTTTTCCTTTTCAAAAGTCATAGTAGAAATTATGTTCAAATTTTGCATTTAAAATATCATTTTTGTTTTTCTGGAAAAGTCCATTTTGCAAGGGGAAACTCTGGATTTTTTTTTCCAGAATCCTTCTCTTTCCAAATTTTAGTGATTTGTCCATTCTGAAAAGATATAAACATCTCTCTTACTTGTCTGATCACTTGAATGAGCTATCCATGCTAGCTTTACTTGATTCATTACATCTTCTGAAAATTGTGAAGTAGTTGCCCTTTGATTCACACTTGAATTTGGAAATTAAAAGGAACTTTTAATAGCTGTAGCATGATGAAAATCTGGAATACCTATATGTTTCATTTGATCATGATATCAACTTAGAAGTGATGAAACATGTACTTTTCTTGACTGTTTTTATTCCCTTTGAAGCTCAGATAGTTTAGAAAGCATGTAGTAGCTTAAAAACATGTATTTCAATTCTGTTTTAAATCAAAAGTACACAAATCTCCAAGTTGAAGATAACGGAGAAAAATACCCACAACTACTTCCTCAGAAAAACTCAAACCGAGCAGAGCCATAAAAGATACAACTACAACCAAGCTCAGAAACCATTTATGTAGAAGGGATGAGCTCAAGGAGAAAACAACAATGACGTTAACAAAAATTTTGCCAGGGTTTCGCCCACGAACCAAAGGTGAAAAATGAAAAAATAATGGGTTTCAATTTGATTTAACACACCCACCTTAGTCGTGGCTTAGCCTAATTCAACCACAGTCAAAAGATCAATAGCTGTGAATCAAAAGAACACTAGATCAATGTCTCTAGATTAATCTCCAAAATCAGAGCAAACCATCATGGTTAGCTACATTCAATGCAGGGTTAAAAACCCTAACCACGAGTTAAAGAGCAACGATCAGAAATCCAACAGTACAGAAATCACCGGTCTACATCAAATACCTAACTCAACTTGAGTTATACAAGCCACCGAAAAAACATGCCAATGGTTGAGTCATCATCGCGAGGGGGCCGGCCATATTATTTGAAAATTATTTACAATTTTGACTTACTCACTATAGTCCAAACTTCAAATAATGCGAAGCCGAACATACATGCCAAGTATGATCACCGAAAAGGTGAAATTTAAACCAAGTGTTATTCAAATTCCAAAAGCCAACAAGTGATTGCATGGTCGTGTTTAATCAAAAGGTAGCAGACCTTATCATAACATGTGTTACAAAGGTGGTCGAGTATGACATGGTTGCCTTTTACAAAGTGACCCTCATATACATCTAAAAAATAGCAATGTGCTAAGTTTACAAAGGTGGTCAAACCGAATGGAGATCATTGATTAAGTGCAAGAGTGACCCCATAGACTGCAGAGGAAAAGTTGAGCATGTACACATGGAGGTGGTCCCCATCAAATGGATGTGTGGATGGATTTTTTTTGCAAACATTGCAAGTATTGTAAGTATTTTGCTCACAAACAGGGAGTTAATTTTTGCATGCCTTCACAAGAGGACAAAACAGACAAGAAGACAAATTCACATGCACAAGGAAAGAGACTTGCCCAGCAAGCAAGCTTATTATTAGAGAATTATTCACCATTCTTTTTTTAAAAATAGAATAGTCAATTTCAGTTTGACTGAGATGTAATCAAAGGCTATTAATGCCTATTTGTAATTGCATGTTTTATTTTTATTCCTTTATTTATTAATAGATGGAGGATAAAAATAGGATGCATGGGCGAGTACAAGCCTTAGTCTATTTTTAGGAAGGGGGGAAAATCAAATTTTCTATATATTGTGTGCTTTGGCAAAGCACAAGGAGGAATTTTTAGATATAGGAGTGCTGAAGTAATTTTTGCCAGTTTTTCCCTCTGAATGTGAAGTATTTTCTGCCTTTCCAATTATTTGCAATCTTGTGTATGTTTCCATTAATCTTGTGAATGAAAATTCCCTGGTTAATTATCTCACCCTATTGCAAATTCAGTAATTTCTGCATGATATTAATGTGCGTGTTTAACTTAGCAGTATTGTTGTGATACTTTCCCTCAATACCTCGAAGTGTTTTGCCCTTAACATTCTATAGAAAATTGTTGGTACGTGCATCAACAATCCTTTCACATATCAATTGTGCATATACTTAGTCAAAGCCCTCATACAAATTTGGTGTATCACCTTAGTTTTAATTATTTTACAGCCATCTTCTACCCTTAACCTTAGAAAAATCAATTTAGGATACACCAGTAAGGAACCGACCTTGATACTAGAGACTCACCTCAAAATAGGTATACCCACAGACCTGAGGTGTTTCCATTGTATGTATGAAAGAGAGATAAAAATTTTAATCTTAAAACACCTACAACCATCTCTCTACAGGTTGCATTTTCGAGAGAACAATTTTTGGCATGCCCGGTGGGACATGAATCAGATATGCATGCAAGTTACAGATATTTATAGCAGATCTTACATCAAATAAAAGTTACTTTCAGACAGCAAGCTGCATCAATCTATTTTAAAGACTCAAAGATCTATTTGGTGACTCCGTAGGGATGATTTTAGACCAGTATTACAGCATGTTCCATGCCTAAAGTGACTGCAAGATCATCAGTAAGAGGAATTCCTCTTGAGTTTGTTTCTTTACCTTTGAGGTCTGTAAGAAGGAGAAGAGTTGGTAATACTTTACTTTATAATAGGCCTAGTTGGTAATACTTTCCTTCACCACGTGTCAATCTTTTTGTTCAAATCCCACTTTTTCAAATGGCTATTCAACCACCAAGGAATTTTGTGACCTTTACTAATGGCAACCCATTAGTAATCACAATTTATCCCTAATGCTGCCATGAAAAGTTTTCCATCATTCACTGGTGAAAATCAGGTTACACCTACATAGCACATCAAAGATGTCACAGCCTTATGTGCAGTTCATAATATTATTCATGAGGATGTAGCTTTGAGACTTTCAACTGCATCTCTTAAAGGACAAGCCTTGCAATGGTATAAAAATCTAGAGATTGGATGCATAAGAACTTGGGATGACTTAGGTGATAAATTGCTGAAACAATTTCAAGATAATTTAGATCATTTATCTCTTATAAAATAGCTATCTACCATTAAATGATCTCCCAACGAATTTATGTCTAATTTCAGCATTTGTTTTGCTAGAACTTGGGAAAGAATTCCAGCAAGTGTCAAGCCTCAAGCATTACGCTTTTCTTTATTATCTTAGGGCCTTAAATAGTGATATTTCAACTATGATTCAGTCTATGGGAGGAGAGATGCTCCCAAAAACCTATGATATCGCCATATGAGCTGAAATAGTCTTATTCAAGTTGAAAAATTAGCACCAAGGCCTTCAATGCCTTTTTTTGGCAGATTTAGCACATATTCCTCAGCCTATCACAATTATAGAACCTGATGTTTCCACCCCATCAGATGACGTATTTAAAGCTTTGCAGACTATGGGGAACAAGTTGAATTCAATTGATAATAGGCTTGCATTACCTAATAGACATTATCAGGCTTATTATCAGCAAAATCAACAAAATCAGCAAAATAGGTAGCCTTACCAACATAATCAAAATTATAGGCAGCCTTATCAACAAAGGCAATTTGACCCCAAGGCTCCTAGTTCATCTAACACTTTAGTTCTAGTTAATATGGCTACAGAAGAGTGGTGTTAACCTTGTAATCAACCTCATTTAGCTACAAGTTACCCAAATGCTTTTCTAGACATAAGTCTTATTGCACAACCTCAATCTAAGACATTTTTCATGCCTCAAATGGAGGGAGGGTAGTAGAATGCCCCTGAACAAATTTTAGTGATTTTTAATGAGGATGATTTCATTGCAATTACTACTAAGGCTCAAGAAAAGGATGTAGAGAGTAAAAAAAACAGAATAGGCCTATTCTACCTACTATCATTGATAAAACAACAAGCATAAGCCCAAAACTAGCCAATAATGCACCTGTTTCTCATAAAACAATAGGTGTTACAGTAGGTAAAGAACATCAAAAACAACTACATCCTGATCTAAGAAGGCTATTTATACCTTAGATATCAAAAGCAGCTGAAGCAAAATTAGTTTTCGCCAAAGCCTATGCTAAAACATTAGAATTTGTTTCTAAAACTATTGCTTCTTTTAACATTGTTAATGTAATGAAAAATCATAATGTTAACATCTCAATGTGGGATGGGCTAAGTATTCTAGGACAACAAGATTTAATTTCTCATGAACTAGCTAAGCTGCATATTTCTTCTAAAACAACAGAAAAGGAATTCTAGAAGGTAGATATGGTCCTTGGAACAATGGAACAAGACCACATCAAAGAAGTTAAATGGATGGTTCAGAAAGTCTTAAATTCTCATGACATCAAGAAGCCACCACCATTTTATTTATCACTGATTATTGGAGAACATCTTGTTCATAACTGTATGGTGGACAGTGGTGCAAGTAGCAAAGTTATGCCAAAAGTAATTACAGAAAAATTGGGTTTGTAGTATCAGCCTACAGAAAAGAGTTTCTTATAGCTTGATGGAACTGTAACTAATACAGTTGGTGTGATCAGGAATTTATAGGTAAGATTGAATTCTTTCCTAAATGTTTCTATTCTGCAAGACATCACTGTTGCAGATTTACCTCCTTACTATGCATTATGCATATCTAGAGATTTCACAGCAAAGATAGGAGGTTCTCTCTCTTCAGATTGGTCCTTCTTATTTTTCACTACCCATTATGGCACCAAGGTTACTATAAATTCAGAACCATTGGCCAGATTTCACATTGAGTCTCACTCTTCCAATGCCGTAGCTAATTATTCAGCTTTAGACCAGTCTAATTTTGATAATATAGCTCATGTTTCAAAATTAGATGGTGTTTCTAACCTATTTATGGATGAAAAGACACATGAAGAACATGCTCATGATCCTTTCAAAGAAGTTGAAGAACACATGCTTGGTGTGTATTGCTTGCATGAGGAAAACACACCACTTCCATTGTTGTCCAAAACAAAAAATTCAGTAGAAGGGATTTGGAAGCTTCATTTTGATGGAGCTAAGAATAAGAAAGGACAAGGAGTAGGTTTGATGCTCACTTCCCCAATGAATGAAAGGTACTTCTCAGCTTTGAGTCTCCAATTTTCATGCACTTGCAACGTAGCTGAATACGAAGCATTAATTCATGGTTTACTTTGGGCCAGCAAGAGAGGTATTAACACGTTACAAATTTTTGGTAATTCTGAGTTGGTTATCAATCAAGTAAGAAATTTCAATGTTTGTAAGAATCTGTTAATGAAGTCTTATAGACATAGAGTTTCAAACTTAATGGAAGATAGAGTTTACAACTTAATGGAAGATTTCAAAGCTATTAACATCCAATCTATTCCTAGAACAGACTTGCAACAATTGGTGCCAGTTTTGAAGTGCTGGAACAAATAGAGAACAACAAAATTTAGCCTCATATAAAGCTAATTATCAGGCCTTTGATACCTAATAATGATTTGAATTGGTAATTTTTTGAAAGTGATGATCAAATCTACAGGTTTTTGCAGCAAGAAGCTGAGTTTTCCACAGTGAATCAAGATAAATTACAACACTTATATGGTGACCAGATTGTTTAGTTAAAGACAAATACACTGCCTCGAGGTCTTGTCACATTATAAGACATCTTCAACACTGATGATCAGTTAAGAAAAGACAAAACTAAGATATCAACACATGTTGATAACTATTAGGAGATCTTAGTTGATGAAAGGAAAAATTTGTTTCTTGGGAAGGTATGTTCCTCAGCTAAAAAGCATTCATTTATTGATCTTTGCAAATAATTTAAAGATGTTTTCACTTGGATATACCAAGACTTGAAAGGATTTGATCCCATTTTATCACAACATACTATCGAATTACAACCAAATTCTAAACCAGTCAGGAAAAAATAGAGGCCTGTGAATCCTAAAATAGAGACTCTAATGAGGAAAGAATTATCTAATTTGATTGAATCAGGTATTATCTTTCCAGTTAAGCATTCAAGTTGGGTAGAAAATATTGTTCTTGTTAGGAAGAAGAATGGAGAAATCAGATTATGTGTGGATTTCAGAGATCTTAATAAAGCTTCATTAAAAGATCATTACCCACTCCCAAATATGGATCAGATTTTAAGAACAAATTTTGGTTCAGATAGACTATCTCTTCTAGATAGTTACATTACATACAATCAAATTCTAGTTCGAGAAGACGATAGGTATACAAGAACTTTTACTACCAGGTGGGGTAGTTATGCTTACAAAAGAATGCCTTTTGGCCTTTCAAATGTTTGTGCAATGTTTCAACGTGCAATGGACATGGCTTTTCACAACTTGTTAAATAAATGCATCCTTGTTTATTTAGATGATGTTACTGTATTTTCAAAAGATTATGATGAACATCTAATACATCTAAGACAAACTTTTCAGTTATGCAAGTAGTTTGGAATATCTTTGAATCCCAAAAAGTCTATCTTTTCAGTACATCAAGGTAAACTACTTGGTCATATTGTTTCTAAGCAAGGATTAGCAATTGATCCTTTCAGAATTGAAGCCATATCCTAGCTATGGCATACGGGTGTAAAAGGATTAGTCAAGGGTAAAATGACTGAAGATGACTGAAACAGACTAGGCATATAGGTGTAAAAGGTCAAGAATGACGAAATAAAATAAGAGAATATGGCTAAAAGATAGGGGTTAATTAGTACTTTCTTCACTCAAAAATCTTATAAATAGTAGTATGAGACCAGGACTAAATAATGTCTAAAGTACATGATTTTTTGTCTACAAGTACCTCTTCCTATAATAATACTTTTCTCTATTTGAATTCCTTTAGTACCCTTCTAGTTAGCCTTATTCAAGTTTTCCAGATCTAGAACACATATATAAGTAGGTTTTTCACCTCTTATCAAGGAGGATATCATACAAACTTGACACCCAAGATCCTAACGAATCTACACTAAGAGAAATCAAAAGAAAAGATACTCAAAGATTCCCTTGAGATTCATATACTTTCATACTTCAATTCTAGGGCAATTATTCACTCATATCTATAAACACAACTAACATATCATCACTTCAAGTAAAGTTGGGGAAAAGGTAAAGTGCAATCACATTGTTATAAGATCATGGTTATCAATTTGGTTACATACAGTCTACAGATCACATGTTAGGCAAGAACGATGTGAGGTTCGATCCCTCTTTGAATTAGTGGTGATTTCAAGTGCACAAGGGTTCTCATAACCCACCTAATGTAGGTTTTGTAGGAATCCCTCGCCATATATGGTTTTGAAATTTCAATCATCTTCTTGGTAATCATCACACAATTTTGAAGATATATGTTACACGCAAGAGTAGATCAGAAAGATGTACACACGCTCAAGAATTTTTTGAAGATGAAAATGCAAAGCAGTAGGATCGTATGAAGAGGTACATAGTGGGGATATGCATTGTCGCATCTCATCCATTTTGGTCCAGGAAGCTTTAAAGGATGCAATTTTGAAGACAGAGTTAAAGAGGATCATTTCCAGACATCTTCATTCATCATATTAGTACAGATTAGTACATAGAGAAGGATATCAACTAAGTCTTCTTCTATCTCTCATTGCAAGTGCTTTGTCTATTTTTATTCAAAATTGTTTATCATTGTACATATGGTTATTCTTGATATTGTTACAATTATCTTTGGAAACTAATTGATTAGGATAATCTAGCATCGGTTACTACCCCTAGATTATTGACCATTTTCGTTAAATAAGGAATTTTGTCTTCCTCGTAGTAGTGATGAAGAATCTTGTCATTCAAGTGATGGTGAATTTCTCTACTAGTGCGTGTGTTTTCATGCGTGCTAGAATAAGAACAAAACAACATCCTTGTTCATGTGGGTAGTAAAATTTAAATATTCATGTGTGTATTTGTAATGAAAACATTACTGGATGTACTCGACATCTTGGGATTAATTATTTGTAAAGGAAATGTCACATTATGGGGGGAATATGATACCAATACTCCATTTCTTTTCTATAAACTAGGACGTTACAAATATTTTTATTTGTGTAATGTGAAGCTATTTCATAGAATGCCTCGAATGTAAAAAGATAGTGGAGATCTAGGCTACATATAATAAAGCATATACTTGAGAACTTTGATGGATAGGTTGATGTGTTTGTGTGAGTTGGTTGATGGGTCCCACATCATGAAGCATGTATTCAATTGAATATGTTGATGGTTCCCTATTTATGACTGATGAAGTTCCCACATTCACCTTGAGTGTCAAGAACATGATGTTTATATTCATGTTACTTAGTTAGTTAGTGTTGATATCTCCCTATGTTAATACTACATGGGTGAATATCAAGGAATTACAATGTTCACATGTTAGAGTGTTAGTGATTATATTCTTATGGACGATATAATAGTAATTTGTATGTGAGGTTGTTGTAAACAACCCACATAAATAGATTAGTTAACACAAGTTAGAAAAACTCATGTATTGATAGTGTTTGATTATAAATGCTATGATAGACCTTCTATTTTATAGGAGATGTATTAGCCTATATATATGTAATTCATTAAATGCATAAGAGATCGCAACGTTATTGTTTTTATTATTTGTATTGAACTCCATTTTTACTGTAGGTGTGTGTTGTGCACAAAATTAAGATAATTCAAATCTATTAAAGGTAAAGGGAGTGTAGATAAATTTGAAATTTTCTCTAATGTTGAATCTATTTCCAAGGATATTATTTTAGCCAATCTAGAAAAGGCATTATACTTGTGGGAAATTTGAGTGTTTCCCCATTATAGATTGATCTCGATGCTTTTCAAATAAACATCAAGACACTAGAATCCTTTTAACAAGGATTCATTTTTGCAACTAATAGAAATGAATCATTTGAAAAATGACCATTAATGAGTTGACAATACCTATCATTGATCATAATGCCTCAAATCAAACTGTTCTTATCCCAATGTGAAAACTAATATCTAAAGGCTTCTATCGCAAGCATATAGAGAGAGTGTGCAAGCAGAAAAATTTACTAGATTGAGAGAAATAGACCAAAACTATAATACCATTGGCCATTAATAGTTAAGAAAATCAAGGCCTCTTGAGAATAGAGTCTATGCACATAAGAATAAGAAATATACAAATCCAATAGCTATGAGAATGGAGTGAATAAATGAGAATTTAATATGATTGTAATTTTAAAAAAATCCAATTTAAGAAAAATATTTTATTGATGAGAAGCGCAATCCTATTCCTTTACTTACCAAATAGTTACCATATTATCAATATTATATCATCCTTTAATAAAAAATGATTTCTCAACTTTAATAATTACAGGAAGAATATGCAAGAGTTGAAGTGCTAAATCCTTGGCTATTTTCTTATAGGATACATTCAACAAGGTAATGGGTTTCCAACTTCTCATGAGCTCAGGATTGCCAAGTTTAGGTATAAACCTAATTTTACCTTTGTTGAGAACCTTACATAATTTATTTGTTATTAATGATTCCATGTATAGCTATAAAAAATAGGAATAACAAACTGCCAAGTAGATTTGAAAAAATACAAGGAAGTCAATAAATGCTAAACATTTTATCATTAGCCATACATTGCACTATTGTAAAAGAGTTTTTTTATGGTGAATAGGAATTCACATTGTTTCTTGGGATTGGGATTAAGCTTGTATGCAACCACATCAATACATTTTTCTAATGATTACTTAATATTCTTTTGTTGTTTCCTAGAAGTGATCTACTTACATAGATAGATCCAAGAAGGTTGAAGAACATTCAAGAAAGATTATAAGGAAATCGTGTGTGATCTGAATAGCTTTGATTTTATCCTTGGCATTTTTCACTCATAGAGATTTGAAGAACTTTTGTAGAGGCATGGAATCTGACCTTTAGCAAATGCGACTCTATACTAATTTGAGTTTTCTTGGTAGCATGAATTTATGAAAGCTTAATTTTGTGTTTACATTCCAAGTACCATGGATTGTAATTAAGGATCAAAGGGGCTACATCGGGTTTAGCAAAGACTCTTTGAAATTATTTTTTAGTGTATAGTAATCTTATTTTTGAATTGGCAACACTTATTTTCCAAATTGGTCAAGAAATGCGGTGGCACTGTATTTTTTTGGTTGATAAAGTTTGGAGAAGGCTCCAAGGACTGTTTACAAAAGATAGATGTGAAAGATTCTAGCAAAACTAAAAACCAAAGACCAAAGGCAAAGACCAAATGAATTGTCTCTCAACATGCCCAAACCGAAAAAATTTAAAGGACAAACACAAACCAGATTGCATCAAATTGGCTCTCAAAATACAGTGGCACTATTGATTGCATCATTCCTCCAATTAATCAACCTAACAATGTAAGGGGATGTGGCAAAAGGTTACACACCTTGAAAATGAGCATTATAGTTCCCTTGCAGTCTAAAAGAGACATTAAAAAAGAATTAAGTACATTAATATGAGTTGAGAATTTCCAAAACTAGTTAGAAGGTGATGTGATTGTTATCGAAAAGCATAATATGTTGATGGATGACAACATGAAGGTTGTCAAAGATTTGGGAAACTCAAACAAATGCTAGATAAAAAGATTAACATGGCCAATTCTTTTGAGAACCTCAATATTTCAAACCCAGAGTTTGGCCAATATAAAATAAGGCTGAGAAAAATATACCCACCCCTAGAAGAGAAGGTCTTAAAATGCCGAATGGTTTCTAAAATAAAACCACGATTCATGTTCTCCCACATACTATTGCATCGAGTGGCACTCTCTTACTCCTTGGGAAGCTAAATCATATTAAAGTCACTAAAAAAATACATTAAGATATAGAAAAAACTTATCTAATATCTCCACAAAGATGATATTTCCAGACACCATTAGAGGCATCAACATTAACAATTCGAATGGAGTTTCTATTATAATGAAGAATAACCCATATAGCTCAGCGTAACAAATCTTCAAATGGTGTAGTAACCAGAGACATAAGTTTGGGGCGATTGAAATATCGCCACTGTGCTATCTAAAATATGGATACAAGGCTCCACGGATTCCGAAGACAGTAATAATGTAATTGATGATAGGGAGTGGGCTAGCAAAAAGGCCATTATTCCCACATGCGAACTTCCACAGGCTCAGATCAGCAGGCACGCGGATGTTCGTGGGAAGAGCAACGGCTCTCATTTTCAGCATTGTGCGGATTACAACAGTAAAAAGCAGATTGGCTTTAGTGCTCTCAAGGATTTTGGAATTTGTTGCAAACAATTAAGCACTGTGAAGATGGGGGGGTCCCCCTTGCCAAATTGAGCCTAGTGTGGACCCGGATTGGAAGGAGAATGTAGAGCTATGAAATATACTCAGCAAGGGTGGCATCACCAACTTCATGGAGAAGGTTCAGGGCCATGATCAAAGCATCTCAATGCGTTTTGCGAAGGATTGGAAGGAGAGAATTGTGGAATATGGGGGGCAGAAGATCTTGGTCAACGAGGAGCTTATTGCTGAAGCGACTGGCCTTGGCATGGAGGGCTACCATTTTTTTAACAAAAGGGTCGACAGATATGCTGAAGAGAGGAGATTTGTGGAGGGAATTGAGAAGCTGATATATGTTACCGCGGGCTTGCTTGTTAGCTCAATCCCTCCACCTTATGATGAGGTTACTCGCATGATGATACGATTCATTTCTTTAGAAGGGAGGTTTGTCACTGTACCTACTAAGCACCTTATCTTCCTCAACCACTTATGCAGGAATCGAAGTAAATTCTTCTATGTGAAGTTCCCCTTGTCCATTTTCATACCCTAAATCATATTTCATAGCTACAAAAATGTTAGTTAAAAGAGGACATTTATTTGGAAAGATAAAATCTTTGATTGAAATGGAGCATTGTTTAGCCCCATGATCTCACCGAAGTGAGTCAATCCCACCATAAGGTGGACTATGAGAATTTTAAGAGTGTTAAACAATTGTTGATGAGGACCTAACCACGAACATTGTCACTGGCATATAGTCATCTTGAGAAACATGGCCATAAGGGATAACTACGGGGTTCTTAACATGGAGAACTATCATGACTTTAACATGTTTAGAAGAGGTTTGTCATTGGAAACTGTGCTATCCATTTCAATTTATTTGTATTCCCGGTGGATCTCTTTGTGCTAACCACGATTTGGTCCAACCATCATTATTTTTTATCAAGCTACTAGCTTTTGAACTTGTGGAGACCCCATAACCAGCTTAGAGTGAGTCATCAGGGGTTGGTCGCAGATATTATGGTTGGGGACTTGGCAACAAAAGCATGTGTTAGGAAGATTTATGAATTATTATAAATTTATGTGTCAATTTTTCATATTCAACATCCAAATATTAATAGACCCTTTCAAGTCTTTCGTGAGTTTAACCTCAACACAAACTTGTTATTTAGTCGAGAGGAATTGAAGTGCTCAACTTTATGACATATAATGTGCTAAATAAATTTGACATTATCTAGTATAAAATACAAGAAATGGGATGCAAGGTTGTTTATCCCGGACATGGACTTTCAAAAATACTTGTTTGGTGACTTTGTCTAAGGAGAAAACATCGTGAGAATATTCCTCATGAACTTATACTTTCTTTGAAAATAGTAGATAAAACTCTTAGTGAAGTTTTCAACTTCATAAACTTGAACCTATTAGGCTCTGAATGATGCTTGATCAAGGGTTGTAGATGATCTTCCAAAAAAATATGACTTGGATCTCCGACACACAGAGGAGGACATTCTCTAGATCTCGCTCGACTGATCATTCCGCATCTCGCATTCACGTCGTTCCACTGTTGCTCGAGGAGTTGCCATCATACATGATGTTGTCGCTGCCATCTCCTATGTCTCACTTACTCATCTCTGCCTCGCTGTCTCAATCTATAGATATTGGGCCGGGCCCTATACCTATAGAATCTAGGCCGACTTCATTTAGTGACTCCACGATCGCCCTCTAAACGATCAAAATGGGATAGAGCTTGAAGATAGGTTTTGTTCTCCATCAATTTCTCTATGCCTCTATAGAGTGATCCAATATGAAGAAGAAGATATTTTAACATCGACGAGAATTATTTTCATCGTGGCGTAACAATAGTTAAAAAAAATAAAACTTGAAAGACAACCCAAAAAAATCAAACCCCCACATAGGTTTTTGTTTTGGAAAAGAAACTTCTGAACAAGATTCTCTCATATGAGCGACCATAATTATCAATCGAGTGGATGTCATTTTCCTAAAATAGTAAAACGTAAGCCTCGTATTTAGAAAAAGTAAGTTAGGTTTTTGGACTTGTTTGATTTTCTATGAATTATCTATTGAAACTAAATTAGTGTGGAATCGAATTGGAGGTGCAATCGTACGGCACAAGTACGTAATGGGACTAATCATTACGTAATACAACCAATGGAATACAACCACGGAAATTACAAGGGAAAAGACAATAGTAATAATTACCTTGTACGACCGCCAGTGGACGATGAATGATTTTCTAAAAATTTAAATGAATGAGCATATTTATATTTCATTACGAATATATAAAGATTAACAAATAAAAGGCCTCATCTTTAACTCTTCTTTAGGTTATAATTTTTTATTAAAGCCTAAGTTTGCATAGGTTAGGTGTACAAAAATTTTAAGCTTATGTGTTAAAGATTGAGAAGATTTTATTCCATTAAATTTGTTTAGGGTATAATGTGGCATCATCTTTTATTACTTAGTGTTTCATGAGATTTGTATTGTGGCGGGTAGTTAGGCAACATTTTTTACACCATCATAATCACCATTGAATTATAAAGTATATGTGAATTAATAACTCCATAAAGAAGAGCGTATCTATCACATAGGTTAGTATGGTTGAAATATTGACTAATTAATGTTAGTTAGTCAATAATTCAATTTACTTTAATGCGTGTGCGTGAAAGGGAGGACGGGGGGTGGGAAGGCGTGTCCAAGCAGAGCGCTTGATACAAATATATCATATTTCTCATGGATTGTGATTTGTTTGATATTACAACTACTTTTGTAAATTGCACATGAATTACACTATGACAATCATGTGAATATTATGTATATTAAGTTTTACTTGTTTGTATAGATCTTATAAAAATTGTTACTAGAGGCCTAAATAATTGACAAATTATGGAAAGATATAATTAAGTTATACGAAACGTTTTTAAAAATAAGGGAAAATTTTTAGAACATTATCAATCTGTGGGATATAATAAGCATATGATTAGTATTTTAATGTATATAATTGGTGAATATGACCACATTGTTCTTATGTAAACCAAACTAAGATATTTATGAATATTTTTATTAGGAGGAAGTTAATAAGGGGTAGCTCAATATTTCAATCTCTGTAGAATGGTATTATTATTTTTATTTTATTTTTTGATTGATAATACTTGGAAATGCTCCAAGGGCCATTACGATACAGATATTACAATGAAGCTCACAACAATTAGAAAAACAACCAACAAAGTGCCAAACAAACTTGGCACAAACAACAAACAGAAAGTGGATAACAACCCTCCAAACACGAACATAACTCAACCCAAAGCAAAGGAGTGAGATCTTAATGTCATATGTGTTGGAGCCGAACTCTGCTTTGAACAAATTCTTTTCTTACTCTGGACCAAATTCCATTCTCCCCTATTTGAAACTTCTCTATCTGGGCCACACAGGAGGATAACGTCGATAAAATAAATAGGCTGATATAGCAAATTGGGTGGGGAAAAAGGATCCCTCTCCTTAACAACACAAACTGAAACCTGCAGAATTTCCTTCTACGAGCCGTGTTGAGGCTCCTAAGAATATTTCTCAACAAAAGGAGTAGACTCAACCCTCGAAATACTCTTCTCATATGATGAATCTACCTCATGACCAAAATCAGGATGAGGAGCCTAGAGAGGATTCTCACCCATAATAGGGGTGGAATCAACCTTTTCCAGAACTATAGGAGCTTCCACAACGCAGTGCGAAGGAAGAGACCCCTTCCACCATCCATTCTTAGATCCACCCCTAATCTTGGATCGCTCACAATCCTTGATCAAATGACATGTTTCATAACAGTTATGAAAACGAAAAACAAGGTTTTCACAATCCAATTTTTGAATCACAACCCTCTCACCAATCTGCAAATTAATATTCTCATGAAGATCATAAGATACATCCAAATCCACCAAAATCCTAGCATAAGAGGCATGCAGAAACATTTTAGTGGAAGCATCAACTCTAACAAATTTCCCCAATGTATTTCCAATGACTTCAAAACAAGGGTCAAACCAGAGTTGTACAGGTAGACCCGATAATTTGACCCATATTAGCATCGAATTGAAAGAATCTGTTAAAGGGTCAAACAATGGGAACCATACTTTTTTCATGAGTCCATGATCTCCCCAAAACCAAAACCACTCATGAACAACATCTCGTTCTTCGTTGAAATCGAAAATAACAATAAAATAAGATTTAGAACAAGGATAAATCTCAACCTTACCCTTGATAATCAGTCCCCATTTCTTTCTGATCCATTCAAATAGCTCATAAAGCTTTAGCCATAGATCAATACAACGAGAAATGAGACCCCGATTTCCGAAGTCCTTTTCACGGATCTCCACTTGATGTGGGATGTCTGTATTCAAGCCTCAAAACATGGGTATCAAGAGAAGGATCTAACTTCCTAGACCCTTTATCTTTTGAAATAACTACTGCAAAGGAAATATGGGTAGTCGTAGTTTTTTGAGGTTTCCCCTTTCCTATCGATCCTCCATAGCCTTCCTCGTATGCCTTAGATTCAACTCTTCCTTGCTTTGGGGCAGAGGAAACAACACCACCATTGCTAATCCCCTACTCGTTAGGGTTAGGGAACTCATATATCGAAACAGTTTCACGGCATGACACGACCATCCGTAATAATTTCTACTATATGTTCCCAAACTTTGGATGGTAATCAATTTTATTATACCAAAGCTTTGAACTGGAGTGGTGGAGGAGCACTTTCTCTAAGTGGGACATGGGTGTGGGCTTGGGTCCTTAATATCCATTGAGCAATCTACATTCAGAGTGCCCCGCTATGTTATGCTTGGTCCACATGGTTAAGTTTTACCCCTACCTCAAGGTGTCCCCATGACCACTTATTGAAAGAATCCAATGAACTCAATGGGAATGGAACTTGGGTTAATGATTACAAACTACTTGTGACTCACCAATAGACCAAGACCTTGAGTTCATTATTATTTTTATTTTGTTATGCAGAATTTGTGTAGATATTATTATAATCTTTAAAAAAATTCAACTATCTAAATGTACTATTTATAATAACGATATTGTAGTTAATAAGAGCCACATAACATCCAACTCTCTCTCTCTCTCTCTCTCTCACTCTCTCTCTCTCTCTCTCTCTCTCTCTCTCTCTCTCTCTCTCCTCTCTCTCTCTCTCTCTCTCTCTCTCTCACACACACACACACACACACACACACACACACACACACACACACCACACACACACACACACACACACACACACACACACACACACACACACACACACACACTTTACCATGACAGGGGTTGGAATGCCCTTAAAGCATAACCTTCTTTACTTAAGGTGTTTTCTTTTGGCTTAACAAAATAATATATTCTTGTCTCAAAAAAATAAAATGTGTTTGGTAGATGTACAAGGATTTTGGAAAATGGACCAACATGATTGCAACCTCCATTGTCTCGGATGGGGTATTTGGTTGTTTGGGGGTTCTTCTTTGAAATCCCAATTCGGAGCTTAGTAAAGGCCTGTTATATGTCAAAGCCAAACTCTTGCTAAATGATAGATTTTTAAAATGAGCTCTCTTTAAGGCATAAGGGTAGTAGCTATTTTATCTAAGGGAGAGGAGCCAATTATTGAGCATGGACCAATACTTGTGAGGGTAAATGGAAAGTAGGGATCTAGTACATGTCATTTTATCACATACATTTTGAATAAAAAGTTCCCAATAGAATAAGTCACATCAATTCATTTCACCTGAATTAGCCAATCAAATGATGACAAATAGGTAGAAACAAAGTAATGGTTCACCTTTAAATTTATTTGTATTTAAAATAACCAAACATAAATATTTTAAAAATGTCCCTTCCACATTATTTTAATATTTAAAATGAATATATATATATATATATATATATATATATATATATATATATATATATATATATATATATATATATATATATATATATATATATATATATAAAAGGAGAACATAACCTATTAAAGAGTATTTTTTTGATGAAAAAGATCTTATATTATGTAAAAGGGTATTTTTGTTTTGAAATATATGATGTTTTGTTTTCTATGTGCACCTTTAAACTTTGGGTGCACAAAGACGGGTTCCTCTCCCTTAGTTGTTATCTTCGAAAGCTTAACATCATTGATTTAGGATTCAATACATGTTGCAATCAATATAATATTCCTTTTTAGGGTTTTTTAATTAGGAAAGGAATTCTCATTGATCACTTATTTAAAAAATAGACAATACTTATTATATATATAATAAATTTATGTTGTTAAATTTTAATAAATTTTTAATTATATAATTACTTAAATTTATAGTAGTGATTTTATTATAAATAAACAATTAATCAAAATGGAAAAACTCAAAAATATATAAATTTGAACCCTAATATTGGTCTTTATAAGAGAAGACTTATACATCATATTCTTAAAACATAATAACAAAGATTTCATTTAAAAAAAATATTATTAAGGTTTTTTTTATGACGCCAAGAGACATTCTATAATGAGAGCTAGGGAATGTAATAGAGTGAGTTTAATTCGATTTTCAACATTAAATTTTATGCTCATGTCACCATCATAAGGTAATTTATCCTTAAATTTGACATCCATTTGATCATCACTTAATACTATTTTTTGTTTTTTATTGGGATAGTCAATCAAAATATAGTATTGTATAAATCAAATGGTAAAATTTTGGGCCCCTTATTTTTCTGGATATATTATTTTGAGACCAATAAAGTGGTGTAGCTATATTGATGTCACTTGTCACCACTCAATGTGAATTTGGTAGACAATGTAATGAAGTTATTAGTCAACATGGCATGCATGTAAAATACAACATAAGATTCTTCGTGTTGATATCTCTTGCTGTATTTCAAATAGATGTATTTAATATAGACGTACTAGATAACTATTGCTACCAAATCCTATATCAATTGCCCAAACTATGAAACTCCACATGATGTTTAGGTGACACAAATCCAAAAATAAATAAAATATGTAATTTTGAGTTGGATTGCATGTCAAAAAGAATTTACATGAAAATGTGACACAATTTCAAATCTATTTTCATTGGATTGACATCAAAAATTAGCACCAAAATTCTCTCAAGCTTAAGTCAAATTTATATTGTCAATAATTCTATAAAAAATTATTTAATTTAGCTAAAAAATTGAATCATCATGAATTATAGACACTATTTGATAGTGTGAGTTGTATTAAATTGGTTTTAATTAGAAAAATAAATGGAAGATGTTGAAAATATACATTGCAAGTTCCTTTGCTTTTTGATTTATCAACTTTGATACTTTCATCATAATTTCATTTTATCGACATCTTCAAAATGAATGAGTTGAAAAAGTTTAGAAACCAACAATATTTTATAGATATCGATATCTTTGTCCCATGTTTGAGTGGAGTATACATATAGTTGATTAAAATTGTTGAGTAAGTGTATATCTATGTGGAAGCCTTCCTTCAACTAAGTAAGGACAACTAGGAGCTCTAGTCTATCAAAGTCAAGAAGGGGACAATTCTTGGTCTTGTCTATTTGACTAGAAGCTATGTGACAAGTATCTCGAGAGGAATTTACACCCTCATGGATGATCTAACAAGCCACCATCCTCACCATTGGAATACAACCCTTTCAATAATTTATATATTCTAAATCATTGCATTTGGTTGAACATAATTGTTATAGGTTAGAACTAATAGGATGTGAAACTTATAATATAAGAGATAAGTAATACATAGGTATAATTTAATCCTTTTTCTTTCATTCTTATGATATAAGTTCATTCTTGGGTAAGTGCACAAAGTTGGAGGGCCAAAAAGCATACAAGAATCCAAAAAAAAGCAAAACGCGTACGTGTTTTGCTAAAATGCAATCGCGTTTTACTAAAACGCAATCGCGTTTTAATTTGTTTGGCTCGGGAAACACTGAACCTATAACACGTAGGCATTATAACGTGTACATGTTTCAAACAAGTCAAAATGCATATGTGTTATAATGCGTACACGTTTTGTGTAGTATGGACCATGCATATGTGTTTTGGTGGTTTATACTTACAAAAATAAATGTTAAAGTATAAGATTTCTTTTATTATTTCTTATACTTTAAATTTATTTTAGTAAATTTAAGAAATTAGGGTCACTTTGCACCTTATGGAAGTGGTCTCGTAGCTCCAACAGTTATAATCTAGAAGATAGTTTTTCAAAATCTAATTTGGTCAGTACTTACTCATTTTCAGGATTTCAGCAAACGACTTAAAACTTTCAGGGCATATATATTGTAGTCGGTCTTTGTTTTGGAAAAGCATATAGTCATTTTTTAGGTTTTTTGACCTTCTAAAATGGATTTTGGCCCTACCACTGCTTGAATTGGTACTAATTTTTAAATTTGGTCCATAATTCACTTTAGTGACCATGGATTAACTTTATGATGTTTGTCTACTTCTTACCAAAAAGATATACTCACTTTGTAGATAGAGGATTGTTCCCTGAATGGGATTCCTGTCCTATGGCCAAAATGAGGTGATTGTAATGTGCCTCCTCCTTAAGGTGTGATAACACTGCTAGGTGTTGAATGAGTTGTTACGAATAGTACCAAGTGAATTGCATTAAGTGAACTCAAATGATTGCTCATTCTTAGAAACATGGTGCTCCATATAAAGATCATCCCCTCACATTTCGTAGTTCTAAAAGCATCCTTTCATTGAATCAAATTCATGATTCTCATACATGCTTTTTCTCATATGTCTCTTAAGGACACAAATGATTTCTTAATACTTCACAAGAAATGGTCCTTGATAACTCAGTGACATGACTAGATCTTTTTAGCTTGTTCTGAAGGGTGTTTAATTAACTACAAAATGGCCAAAAATGCCCTTTTAGGCCTTCAAAGGAAGTAGTCTCTCATAAACACTAAATGAGTCAATCGATCACCTTAAACACTATTCCCTACACACTGAAACGCGTTGAATGATCTTTTTAGGACTTTCCTTTGGGTGAGGGTTTATGATTTAGGGTTTATGGTTTGGGGCTCAGGGTTTAGGGTTTAGGGTTAAGGGTTTAGAACTCAAGGTTTAGAGTTTAGGGTTTAAGGTTTAGTTTTTAAGGCTCATAGTTCAAATTTTAGGGTTTAGGGTTTAGGGCTCAGGGATTACGGTTTATGGTTTAGGGTTTAGAGTTTTTGGTTTATGGTTTAGGGTTAAAGGTTGAGGGTTTAGGGTTTAGGGCTCAAGGTTCAAGGTTTAGGGTTTAGGGGTCAAGGTTGAGGGTATAGGGTTTATGGATCAAGGTTGAGGGTTTAGGCTTCAAGGTTTAGTTTTTAGGGTTTAGGGTTGAGGATTTAGGGTTTACAGTTTAGGGTTTAGGAGTTAGGTTTTAAGGTTTAGGGTTAATGATTTAGGGTTTATGGTTCATGGTTTAGGAGTTAGGGTTTAAGGTTTAAAGGTCAGGGTTTAGGGTTTAGGGTTTAGGGATCAGGGTTGAGGGTTTAGGGTTTAGGGTTGAGAGTTGAGGGTTCAGGGTTTAGGGCTAAGGGTTTAGTTAATAGGGTTTAGGGTTTATGTTTAAGGGTTCAAGGTTTAGGGTTTTAGCTTAGGGCTTATGGCTTAAGGCCTAGGGTTTAGGGCTTAGGGTTTAGGGTTTAGGGCTCAAGGTTTAGGGTTTAGGGGTCAGGGTTTAGGTTTTAGGGTTTAGGGTTCAGGATGTAGGATTTAGGGCTTAGAGTTTAGGGTTTAGGGCTTAGGGTTTATTGTATAGGGTTTAGGGTTTAGGGTTTAGGAGTTAGGGTTTAATGTTTTAAGGTCAGGGTTCAAGGTTTAGGGCAAAAGGTTCAGGTTTTAGAGTTAAAGGCTCGCGGTTTAGGGTTTAGGTTTTAGGGTTAAGGGTTTAGGTTTTAGGGTTAAGGGTTTAGGTCGCAGAGTTTAGGGCTTAGGGTTTAGGGTTTAGGGCTTAGGGTTTAGGGTTTAGGATTTAGTGCTTGGGGTTTAGAGTTTAGGGTTTAGGGGTCAGGGTTTAGGGTTTATGATTTAGTTTTTAGGGCTTAGGGTTTAGGGTTTAGGGACCTTTAGGATTTAACATTTAGGCCTTAAGGTTTAGGGTTTACGGTTTAGGGCTCAGGGCTTAAGGTTTAGGGTTTAAGGGTTAGGGTGCATGATTTAAGGTTTACGGCTCAGGGTTTGGGGTTTAGAGTTATGGATTTAAGGTTTAGGGGTTAGTTACGGGTTTAAGGTTTAGGGATTAGAGATCAGGGATCTAGATTTAGGGTTTAGGGCTCAGGGTTTAAGGTTAAGGGTTTAGGGCTCAAGGATTAGGGTGTAGGGTTCAAGGCTTAAGGTTTAGGGTTTATGGTTTAGGCATTATGGATTAGGGTTTAGAGTTCATGGTTTATGGCTTAAGGTTTGGGGTTTAAAGTTACTGGTTAAAGGTTTGGGGGTTAAAGCCTAGGGCTCTGGATTTAATATTTAAGGTTTAGGGCTTAGTGCTTAGGGTTTAGGGTCAAGGGTTTAGGGTTTAGGTTTTAGGGTTTAGTATTTAGTGTTTAGGGTTTAGGATTTATTATTTTTGTTTTAGGGTTTAGGGTTTAGTTCTCATGGTTGAGGGTTAAGGGTTTAGGTCACAGATTTCAGGGTTCATCGAATTTGTAGGTACAACATTCAAAGAGAGTCATCAAAATTTGATGTTTTTCATCTGTTGATATTTTGAAGGAGGGAAATGTCAAATTCCTAATTGTTCAATCCTTCTAAAGACCCCAGTAGTCCTCAATCCTTGGATGTATAGGGAGACACTATTACTTGGCTTCCATTTATAATGATAGAAATATTTCTAAATTCATGTTATGACCTCTAAATCTAAATGAATTTCAAGTTGCTTGGAAATCACATCACACCCTTCACTAGGATTGATGACTACCCCTATCTTTTTATTCAGGGGATTTTGAAAACATCCATGGGTTTATCATATAAGGAATTATCAATGAATGGAAGGTCACTAAGTTGTAGGCCAAGTAAATCCCATTTAGAAATAAACAAGAAATATTTAATAGGTGATTGATAACCCCTTAGTGTTCTTATCCATTCCCCTGTTTCTATGCTTATTTTGAACACTTTAGGAAGTTCTATCAAATTTACTATCCATTCCAGTAGAACACTTGAACTTTATCTTTCTCGAGAGGAGAGGATACTTCAGGAAATTCAATTATGATCCTACACCTCTGCATTGATATATTCTCTATGTTTCTTTGTTTCCTTTAAGAATAATTTGTTTGTTGTGATAGTTATTTTTTCCATCTTCCAATGGGTCATCCTGGCTTGCATAATACCATACATGGAAATATGAGAAATGTGAAATTTGTTTCAGAGTGTGAATAAATTTACATTCAAGAGCACAAGTATATGTGGGGAGAAACAATTTTGGAAGAGATGTGTAATATATGCATTACAAGGCAAAAGGTAGATGTCATATCCATTTAGTTACTTGTCCCACCTCTCATAAACACGGTAGTTCTATAAGCAGACTCAATGATTGTTCTAGGCACGAGACTAGGAAATATTAGTGAAATATGGTTTGGGGTTTAGGGTTTAGGCTCATGGTTCAAGGTTTAATGTTTAGGGTTTAAGGTTTAGTGTTCAAGGTTCAGGGTTATGGTTTAGGATTTAGGTTTTAGGTTTAGGGTTTGGGGTTTAGTGTTTATGGTTAGGGTTTACGGATCGAGGTTAAGGATTTAGGGTTTAAGTTTTAGGGTTTAGGGTTTAGGGTTTCGGGTTAAGGATTTAGTGTTTAGGGATAAGGGTTTATGGTTTACGGTTCAAGTTTTAGGGTTTATGGTTTAGGGTTTAGGGTTTAGAATTTAATTTTTAGGGATTAAGTTTTAGGCTTTATGGTTTAGGATTTAATGTTTAGGGATTAAGGTTTAGGGTTTATGGTTTAGGGCTTAGGTTTTAGGGTTTAGGTTTTAGGGCTTAGGGCTTAGGGTATATGGTCTAGGGTTTAGGGTTTAGATTTTAGGGCTCAGGGATAAGGGTTTAGGGTTCAAGGCTTAGGGTTTAGTGTTTAGTATTCAGTTTTTAAGGTTTAGGGTTTAGGATTTAGTTTTTACGGTTTAGGGTTGAGCATTTAGGGCTCATGGTTCATGGTTTAGGGTTTAGGGTGTAGGGTTTAGGGCTTATGGCTTAGGGTTTAGGGCTTAAGGCTCATGGTTTAGGGCTCACGAGTAAGGGTTGAATGTTTAAGGTTTAGGTTTTAGGGTCTAGGGATCATGGTTAAAGGTTTAGGGATTAGGGCTTAGGGTATATGGTCTAGGGTTTAGATTTTAGGGCTCGGGGATAAGGGTGTAGGGTTCAAGACTTAGAGTTTAGGGTTTAGGATTATGTGTTTAAGGTTTAGGGTTTAGGGGTCAGGGTTTAGGGTTTAGGATTTAGTTTTTACGGTTTAGGGTTTAGCATTTAGGGCTCATGGTTCATGGTTTAGGGTTTAGGGATTATGGCTTAGGGTTTAGGGCTTAAGGCTCAAGGTTTAGGGCTCACGAATAAGGGATGAATGTTTAAGGTTTAAGGTTTAGGGTTTAGGTTTTAGGGTCTAGGGATCATGGTTAAAGGTTTAGGGTTTAGGGTTTAGGGCTCAAGGTTTACATTTTAGTGTTTAGGTTTATGGCCTATGGTTTAGGGTTTCGATTGTAGAAGTTAAACACTAAAAGATTTAGGTTGAATGCTGAATTCTAGAAAAATTACCTATGTACTGACCAGATTATACTTTAAAAAGTTATCTCCTAAACCATGACTCATGGAGCTGTGAGACTAATTCCATAAGGTGCAGAGTGACCCTAATTTCTTATATTAACATAAATAAATTTAAAGTATAAGAAATAATAATAAATGAAAAACTTTTCAAAAGCATGCATAATGTTTATACTACACAGAACGCGTACACGTTATGTAATGCGTACGCATTTTACGTTTTCTCTTTTCCTAGGCCATGCCTCAAGGCTTGGGATCTGGTTTGGATCCGCAAGCCTGAGGCATGGACCTTCACAAACACATCAAACAACGTGTTTTTATAAGAAAATGTAAAAATGCCACTTCCTCTATGATAAATCAAAATAAAACAATCGATCCATTTTAAAAAAATTATACCACGACGTAGAGCAGAGTCTCTTCTGTCTAAAAATATACTTTTTCAAATTTTCTGACTAATATAAGGTTTCCATATTATTTATTTTCTAACTATGCATTTTCATAGCTATTTTTTGAAGTGTAAATATGTCTATCTTTCATGGTGTATCTTTTTTTTGGGTGATTGAAATTTAAAAAACATTATACTATCCCAAACTAGGCATAATTCTATACATATTCAAAAAAAAAATTCTATTTTTCGATATTTTTTGAGGTAGTTAGGGGGGGGGGGCACGGTCGGAGCTCCATTATTTTTCAAAACATAAAATTTATGTACTATAAAAATAATAAATAAAAAAATATTCGCTAAAAAAAAACTAAAAAAAATGGAGCCCAAACTAGATGCTCCTAGCTATCTTTCTACCAAAGGGTTTTCAAAAATACTAAATGGTGATCAAAAAATGGTGGGGGGCACGAAAGTCACTCTTTTATATTTTTACCAAAAACAAGAGCATCTGTTGGTATTTTAGTTGTTTGACCCACTTAAACTTATCTGTTTTCAATAAAATATAGCAGCTTAGAAACTAGACTCAGAATGCTACGATTCATATTTCTACAACATCTTCCAATTTTAAGTGTAACTATTTTGAAAAACTCGTACAAGTTGAAATTTTTTTTTACCAGAAAAATGTGTCCACTTAAGACTCCCTTTTGGCCCCCCAACTTGGTGCACTTACCCTCTTATAACATAAATTCATTCTTATATACAATGCATGATTATTGGCTTACTAAACTAGTTTACATTTGCATATTGGTGAGTGAACTTATTTGTTTATAATTCTCATTTTTTGTCTAGATTCCATAGTCTTTTCTACAAAAGTGTGAAGGGATTGCAAGGTAATATTATGTTATAGTTTTTTCTAACAAAAATTCTTAAATATTGTATTGTATTAATTAAGTATAAAAATATTTATATTCTTAGTACCATGTTGGCATATTAGTCAATTCAAAGCTTAAAAGTCCTACATATAGTATACAAATAACATCAAAAACCTTATTGTATGAAAGAATTGTAAAAAATCAAACATGTGCACAAAATACTACCAAGTAAATACCATAATACATAAGAACCTTACAAAGCATGCAATTCAATCAAGATATCTAATATATTAAGTTTATACAAGAAAATTATATCATACATTAGAGATCATTATATAATTTGTTCCATGTGTGAGTGTTACTAATGTTCCATGGATAACAACATCAAGGCATACCTTAATTTGTAGTATAGGATGGATTCATATTAAATTCCAATTAAAAAATGTGCAAAATATATAACAGAGCTAAAACCTCGATGCACAATAGTAATAGTTGCATAGCCAAAATTGTTCAAGGAAGATAAATAAAATCGATGAGAATATAAACAATAGACTGTTATTAGTATTACTGAATAAGAACTAAAACATGAACTTAAAATGAGAACCAAGGATTTAAGATTAATTCAAATGACGATCAACCTTTTGTGTAGTGATCTTACAAGGTTTTATACAATATGAGGTTATTGTTGAGATACCATTCAACTCTTTTTCCTTTCATTGAAAAAAGAGTCTCTTCACATTTCTTATCTATGTTTAAAGAGCATTACATATATTTTATAGTTTATATTTGAAGGACTATGCATATATGTTAGGATTCCACCATATAAAAAATATTTCATGCTAACATTTAAACCCCTAGACACTCCCAACAATTTCCCATACTTTAATAGTTGGTTTGTCCCAAGAAAATTTTTTTTATGATGATATGGGATGTTCTTTACTCTACTTTCTTGGGTCTTGTTAGATGTTTATTTCCCTAGCATGGAGATCATTTTCCCATAGTCGGCACAAAAGATGCCATTACTGAATTTCATCCTCCATCGACTACTTAACTACCCTTTTGGGTTTTCAATTAAGTATACTTTCCAATAAACCACCCTTTCAGATTTTCAATATATGTATACTCCTGTTATCCAATTTCACCCTGCAGGGTTGAATTGATAACATACATCAGGATTCTCAAATCCCAGGAAAATTGATTGATCCAGGGTAAAAATCATGTTTTTAGGGTCCCTTCAGAAATTTTTCTAACTCCCCTGTCCAGGTTGAAAAGAACAAGCTCTGAGAAAATGCGAGAAAGTTGCAGAAAATAAGCTTGGGCCAGAAAAAATTGTGAAAATCAGCTAAATCCTAGTCCAAACGACAGTCGGGACATTTGGGACGAAAAGGCACGGATCGGACGAAAAGCCTACAGGCGGCCCAAACAACAAAGGGACATCTGGGAAAAATGGACGCGAAATGCCGGAATCAGCCGAAAGAAAGAAAATTTGTCCAAGTCCTTTATCGGGAGCAAGCGGGACAAGAGTACGCGAAGGACCCGAACCAGCCAGTTCAGCCGGAACAGGAAACTTCAGCACAAGGACAAGTGGGACAAAGGGACGCGCGGGACACAGATAGCCGAAGGAGCCGAAAGCCAATCAGATCACGCGACGTGTCACCGACAGAAAAGGGACGAGGAGGCCCATTTCGGGCGGATCAGAGGATTCTGTCCCACGAAGCACTGGGACATCCAGGACAAAAGACGCGGTGGATGCGAAAATCCGGCAAGCCCGTGGACAAATCACAGCATGACGCGTGTCGCCAAGGAAAAAGGTCCAAAAAGTCAAAGGGGCGAGTTTTCGAGTACTAATCCGAACCAATGAAATAGTGCCATGTGTCCAAGTTTAAGGGGCCCACAAGAAAAGCCCGCGAAAAGGTGGAGAGAGGGAATTGTTAAGCGAATCAGGGCCTACCACGTGTCATCTAGATGGCAGAGCGTGGGAAAAGGTTTTAAAACCTGATCTTGCTTGTTTTGTGCCCTAAATCTTCAGACCTTCGTATCTTTCGATCCAGAGCTCGGATTTGCACATTCTTTATATCAACGGAAAGCTGTTGAGCTTCTCTACATGATTCTGGGATCAATCTCACATTTTGGTGTAGTTTGGAGGGAGAAAATTAAGAAAATGTCTCTGACGCGTGGTGATAGATAGAAGTAATGCTTCAACAACCAACTTTAATGTAGCAGATAGCTTGCTGCTCCTGTTAGACAGCCCGCCGTTTTGCTAGGATCCTCCACTTCTATCATAATAAGATGATTTTAAATGCTACCAAGAAGTGGTTGGGGCAGATTCTAGATTTCCTCTCTCTTCCCTCTCTCATTTCTTGATATATATTGTAAAGAAGAGCTCTTTTAAGGGGTCAGACATTTTTGTTTTGCATCCTCCCTTATTCTCTCGCTTGCCATAGAATTTATGGAGCTTTCAAACCTCCCATATGGGTTGTAATGCCAGTATTTTTTGCCTCTTGGCCACTACAATGTATTGTATCGACTCTTGAGCAATAATATATGTGTTGTGATTGACTCTCGACCCTCTCATGTATTCATTGCTGTCATTTTGATCTCTTATTGCAGTTTGGTTACCTGTGCATGGTGTTTGTATTGCATCTATGTGGTCTGTGTTAAATTTGAAAAACGAGTGTCTAACATTCCTCGGTGCATCACCTTTGTAGTTTAGGTTTTATTCTATGCATTTTCTTACCCTGTCTCCTTGGCAAGTTAGATTAGGTTTTAGCAAACCCTCTGCATTTTTTGTGTGCATCTGAACAGAGGAATAGGAACCAGCCTTCTCTGGAGAATATTTTCTCATCTTTACAAGTCCCACGCTTGGAGAAAGGATTCCATGTTGTGCAATCACACTGGATGCCTGAACATCAACCTAGAAGCCTGATTTGCATCCAAGGGTGCTGTGAGTCTGCAACAACAGGTTTGGCATGCACGGTGGGACCTTAGAGGTCTCATTTTTATTGCAGCAAAGTTGATATGCATCTACTACAGTTTTATTACTTATAAGAGCTATTATTTGCATATCTGGAGACTCCAAGGGGAAGAATCAACTGGTTTCAGAAGTGCAGGCCTGAAAACTCATGAGAAGAATCACCATAAGGTCAAGAGTTGGAGAAGAATAAGTGTTGTTTGAATACCTGCAATTATCTCCAAGAAGAAGGCAAAGAGGAAGAAGGATTCAAAGGTCTCCATCTCCACCAAACAGAACTCTCTCAACTCCTCCACCTGATAGGACTTTCATTCAGTATACAAAGGTTTTAAGACAGATTAGAATGGCTCAGAACAATCCTTACGTCAATTTCACAGGCAGCAGCCCACTTGCTCTCAATGCACAACATTCAGTTCCTATTGCAGCCTTGAAGAACATTCCCTACTTCACCGGAGAAAATCAGACTACTCCAGGTGATCATGTTAAAGATATTGCTAACCTTTGTGCAATCCATGAAATCAATGAAATGCAAGTGGCTGTCAAGTTACTGGCATCTTCCTTCAAGGGTAAAGCATTACAATGGTTTAGGAGCCTTGGAGCTGGTTCTATGACAAACTGGAATCAGCTGTGTATTGCACTTCACGAGCAATTTGGAGAGAAGGGAGATAACTTTTCTCTTTTGGAGCAGTTGACAACTATCAAAAGAGCCCCCAACGAGTAGTTGACTGACTTCAACTTCAGATTTCAAAGGTCTTGGGATAGGATTCTAGTGGCAGTCAGGCCAACAGCAGAAGGTGCTTTTCTATATTACCTTAAAGCTTTGAATTCTGATATTTCTATGTTAATTCAGTCCATGGGAGGCACAACAATCCCTATGGCTTATAGCATTGCCATTATAGCCGAAAATTGTCTTATTCAAGCTGGTAAACTGGCTCCTAGGCTTCCCATGCCCTTGTATCCAAACTTAGAAAATCCAAGCACTAGTCAAGCACCCACTTTGGCTCCTGTTCGCACTCCTAGAAATCAGAGTTCAAACGAAGCTTCCACTTCATCCTCTAATGCTTCAAATGAACTCCAAGAGGTCATGAAACAGTTGAAAAATTTGGGAAATGAGCTGGTTACTATCAAAAGGCAACAAGCCCAAGGTTTCAGACCTTCTTATCAACCCCAAGCTCAGTCTAATAGGCAGCCATACCAACCACAAAGACCACCTAATCCAGCTGCAAATATGAATCAAACAAGGCCTCCTGCCAATAGACCATTCCAGCCCTATAATCCAAATGCCATATCTGCCTCTAAGGCATTAGTGCCAACACAGAACAACATTGCTCAGGAATATGATTGGTGCTTTCCATGCTACGAGCCTCATAACCAATCCATATGTTTCAATGGTGCTCTCAATCAAGCACTAATGGTGACAACTACTGGTGTGGAGGGTGAGGGAAGTCAAGGAAACAACCAATAACCAGAAACATTCCAACAACAATCAGCCCCAAATGACACCACATTGGTAAACTGGCAAGCAGAGGATTTCTGTGGCATGAATCAGACAGTTTCTCAAGGTGTTGCAGCCAACACAAGCTCAAAGAGGAGGAATCTGGGTGAAGAACAACCATTAGTCCCAGCCAATCCACAACCTTCCACGGCCCCACAAATGATTGGAAAGCAAAGTCCAGTTTCAAATGCACAAGGTTAGCCAAGAACAGCCCCTAGGCCAACTCAAATGCCAGCTGTTGCTACCCACATACAAGGAGTAAGTGTGTAAACCAAGGGACAACAAAAGGATACTTCATCCCCGTTCAGTATCATTGAACAGATGAAGAAGACTAACGTCAATATATCAATGTGGGAATCCCTATCCATCCCAAGACAAAGAGATCTGCTGCAAGCTGCCATGAAGGATTGGCCAACTTCAAATCAACAGGTTCAGATGCAAGACAAAGTGCTTACAAATGCTGCCCAGCCTGAAGAAAGTCATGGAGGACAACAAGGTAAAATGTTGAAGCCCCATCCTTTCTATGTTTCATTAATCATTGGGGATAAATTAGTGCATAATTGCATGATTGACTCTGGGGCAAGTAGTTCAGTAATGCCCAAGCAAATAGCTGATCAGTTAGGGCTCCAATATGAAGTCATCTCCAAGGGTGTAGTGCAATTAGACAGGACAACAGTGACAACTGTTGGAGTAATCAAAGGTTTGAGCCTCACACTGCACACATGTCCCAACGTAATAGTGTTACAAGATGTGTCAGTCATAGACCTGCCACCACTCTTTGCATTGTGCTTGTCAAGAGACTTCACTGCTAAAATTGGAGGCTATCTTTCGGTGGATTGGTCACACATGTTGTTCAGAACAAGGTATGGAACTAAGGCCACAATCAGGTCTGAACCTATTGCAAACTTTCACATTGAGCCTTACACTACCAGCCAAATCAATACCAACTGTTCAGCGTTTGATCAAGAAGATTATCCAAGCACTGATGAAGCTGACACCAAGGTTGGAAGTATCCCAGATTTGACTCTTGATGAATGGGCAAGCAAAGTGCATGCCTTTGATCCTTATCAAGAAATAGAAGAATCTGAGCTAGGGGTTTATTGTTTACATGAAGAGGATCAACCTCTCCCCAGCATCACCAAGCCAGATCATAAGGACAAGAATGAAGTATGGCAATTGTTCTTTGATGGGTGAAGGAGTAGACAAGGTGCAGGAGGAGGAGCTATGCTCATTTCACCGCAAGGTATAAGGTATTACTCAGCCTTCCGTTTCCAGTTTTCCTATTCAAAAAACACGGATGAGTATGAAGCCTTGATTCATGGATTTCATTGGGCTAGGAAAAAAGGGATAAATAACTTGCAGGTGTTCGGGGATAGCGAGCTAATCGTCAACCAAGTTAGAGGACAACATGCTACGAAGAACGACTTGCTGAGGAGCTACAAGAATAGGGTATGGGACCTCATTGAGGGTTTCAAAGCTTTCAACATTGTGTCCATACCTAGGAAGAAAAATGAAGCCGTGGATAGGCTCGCAGCAGTTGGAGCAACGTTTGATGTAGTTGACAACATCAAAAGGGAAAAAACACAGCCACATATCCATGTGATTGTGAGGCCAGTAGTTCCAGATAATAACACCAGCTGGCAGGTGTTTGAAAACGATCAACAGATCATCAATTTTTTACAAGAAGAAGCTGAATTCTTGGCTAGGAATTATGATAGACTAGAGCAGCAGTATGGGGATCAAGTAGTGCAGCTGTGGACAAACAAGCTTCCCAAGGGTTTAGTAACGTTGGAGTCTATCTTCAACCCTAACGACCAGTTACGTAAAGAAAAGGCTAACATACAGGTCAAGAGGGAAGATTCAGAATCAATTCCGGTTGGGGAAGGCAAACACTTCAAATTGGTAAAGTGGCCACTGAGCAGGTGAAATCAGATTTCATACAGCTTTGTCAAGAATTTCCAGATGTCTTCGCTTGGAGCTATGAAAATTTGAGAGGATTCAATCTGAATTTGGCACAACATACCATAGAATTGGATCCAGATGCTAATCCCATCAGGCAGAAGCAGAGACATGTTAACCCTCACATTGAGCCTCTAATGAAGAAAGAGCTAAATAAGCTAATAGAGGCAAGCATTATATTCCCGATCATGCACTCAAGCTGGGTTGCTAACTTGGTTCCGGTCAGGAAGAAAAGCGGAGAAATCAGGTTGTGTGTGGACTTTCGAGACCTCAATAGAGCATCTCTCAAAGATCATTACCCGTTTCCTTCAATGGAACAAATATTGCAAGTAGTATCCGGTTCAGAGAGATTCTCTCTCCTAGATGGCTACTCAGGGTACAATCAGGTGATGGTGAAAGAAGAAGACCAATTCAAGACAGCCTTCACAACTAAATGGGGCACATATGCTTACAAGAAGATGCCATTTGGGCTGTCCAACACTGGTGCTACCTTTCAAAGGGCAATGGACATGGCATTCAAAGGCTTGATCAACAAGATAGTGCTGATATATCTAGATGATATCACTGTCTTCTCAAAGAATGCAGCAGACCATCTCTTTCACCTCAGGAAAGTGTTTCAGAGGTGTAGAAAGTTCGGAGTATCTTTGAACCCCAAGAAGTGCACCTTTCTTGTACATGAAGGAAAGCTCCTTGGCCATGTTGTCTCGAAAGAGGGACTGGAAATTGATCCAGAGAGGGTTAAAGCCATAAGAGCACTACCATTGCCAAGTCACAAGAAGGCTCTTCAAAGTTTCTTGGGAAGGATCAATTTTGTCCATAGGTTTATCCTAGATTTTACAGCCCTTGTCAAGCCCATCACCAAAATGTTAAAGAAGAGCATGGCTTTTAAGTGGACAACAAAAGGCAAGGAGAGTTTTGAAGCAATCAAAGAAGCTATCTCTCAAGCACCAACTCTCATCAACCCAGACTTCTCCAAGGATTTCATCCTCTATGCATTTGGAGGTGATGACACTATTTCTGCCATTCTGGTACAGCAGAACAAAGATAATGATAAGCAGCCAATTGCCTTTTTTAGCCAGAGCCTAGGTGACTGCGAGGTGAGGTACTCTTTTATTGAAAAACATGTACTTGCAATAATCAGAAGCTTGAAGAAATTCAAGCATTTAGTCTCAAACAACAGGGTCCAGTTGTTGGTCTCACATGCTAGAGTTAAGGACTTCCTCCTCAACAAGGATTTGAATGAGAAAAGGGCAGGTTGGATCACCCGTGTCATGGAGTATGACATTGAGATCAAGATCACCAAGTTGGTAAGAGGGAAAGGACTGTGTGAGAAGCTAGTTTTAGGGAAGCAAAAGGAAGTATGCAATGAAGAAGATGCTGTTTTGACAGTCCAGGACAGCCATGAGCCAAGCGGCAATCATGAAGAAGACAATGCTTCCCCCATTCCTTGCTAGACCCAAGGTATTATGCACTTCCTAAGCATAGGCCTATGCCCTCCGGAGATGAACAAGACCCAAAGGAGACACTTCAGATTGCAGGTTGTCCCATATGCCATTGTTGATGGAGTTTTGTTCAAAAAAGATGTAAATGGAGTGCTGCTGAGATGCATTAGCACATGTTAGATTCAAAAGGTGTTGGAAGAGTTTCATGGTGGACCAGTTGGTGGCCATTTCGTACCAAGAGTGACAGCTCTAAAAATCATGAAGGCTGGTTATTATTGGCCTAAAATCTTCAGTGATTGCTATGCATGGATCAAGAGGTGTAAGAATTGTGCATTCTTCACAGGAAAAGAGAGACTTGCTGCCCTTCCATTGCATCCAGTCTCAGTTGACCAGCCATTCATGCAATGGGGTTTGGACTTCATCGGAGTCATTAATCCCAATTCAATCCAAGGGCATAAATGGATTTTGACAGCCACAAACTACTTCACCAAATGGACAGAAGAAGTAGCACTCAAAGAGGCAAATGAGTCTAGCATCTTAGACTTTTATGAGGGGATAACAACCAGATTCGGTGTACCTGCTACAATAATCTCTGACAATGCATTGGCATTCATTGGATCTAAGGTGACTGAGTGGGCTATCAAGACTGGTATTTACCTAAGCACTTCATCGAACTATTACCCTCAGGGTAATGGCCAGGCCGAGTCTACAAACAAGAACTTGTTGAGGATCATTAGGAGAACTCTTGATGAGAATCAGAGGTCTTGGCATACCAAGCTGAAATCAGCCTTATGGGCTGATAGGATCACTCCCAAAAGATCCACAGGTAACTCTCCATTCAGGCTTGTCTATGGAAGAGAGGCAATCTTTCCCATGTCACTTGAGTTGCCAACATTGGAACTCATGAAGCAGCTGGAGTTACTTGAATTTGAGCCCATGGAGGTGAGGTATGCGGAGTTGATGGAGCTGTAAGAGATCAGAAATCAGGCATCGCAAGCAATGGAAAAGGATCAAGCTTTGATCAAGAAGACCTTTGATAGGAAGGCCAAATATAGATCTTTTCAAGTTGGAGATCTAGTGTTGAAATGGGATGTGGACAGAGCAAAACCGGGAAGGCATTCAAAATTTGATGCCATTTGGAGTGGCCCATACATGGTCACAAAGTGCAAGAACAACAACGCTTTCCAATTAGCCTCATTGGATGGTGAAGAGCTACAGATTCTAGTCAATGGAATCTATCTCAAGCATTTCTTCTAGAGGGAAGTTCACTACCTTTGTAAATATTAGATTAGATTTTCCTTCCTCCAAGTGCTTGTGCACATTTTTTTGTTGTAGGTTAGTTTTGTTTTCCCTAAGTGCTTTGGAACAGCTTGCTGTTCATGGAGATGTTTTGCAGTCTATTGCTTTCATCAGGTGGCATTCCATGTTCCTCCTTGCACATTCTGAGTCAGTTGAGGTTCTAAAGAGAATATTTGATGACTGCATGCCCAATGGACTGCTTCAGGAAACTAGTCCTTTCATCTAGCAAGTAGATGACCCCGCTGAGTCGCCAAATTGTTATCCAATTTCACCCCCAGGGTTGAATTGATAACATACATCAGGATTCTCAAATCCCAGGCAAATTGATTGATCCAGGGTAAAAATCATGTTTCTAGGGTCCCATCAGAAATTTTTCTAACTCCCCTGTCCAGGTTGAAAAGAACAAGCTCTGAGAAAATGTGAGAAAGTTGCAAAAAATAAGCTTGGGCCAGAAAAAATTGTGAAAATCGGCTAAGTCCTAGTCCAAACGATAGTCGGGACATTTGGGACAAAAAGGCGCGGATCGGCCGAAAAGCCTATAGGCGGCCCCAAACAACAAAGGGACATTTGGGACAAATGGACGCGAAATGCCCGAATCGGCCGAAAGAAAGAAAATTTGTCCAAGTCCTTTATCGGGAGCAAGCGGGACAAGAGTACGCGAAGGACCCGAACCGGTCGGTTCAGCCGGAACAGGAAACTTCAGCACAAGGACAAGTGGGACAAAGGGACGCATGGGACACAGATAGCCGAAGGATCCGAAAGCCAATCAGATCACGCCACGTGTCACCGGCAGAAAAGGGATGAGGAAGCCCATTTCAGGCGGGTCGGAGGATTCTGTCCCACGAAGAACTGGGACATCTGGGACAAAAGACGTGGTGGACGCGAAAATCTGGCAGGCCCGTGGACAAATCACAGCATGACGCGTGTCGCCAAGGAAAAAGGTCTAAAAAGTCAAAGGGGTGAGTTTTCGAGCACTGATCCGAACCAATGAAATAGTGCCACGTGTCCAAGTTTAAGGGGCCCACAAGAAAAGCCCGCGAAAAGGTGGAGAGAGGGAATTGCTCAGCGAATCAGGGCCTGCCACGTGTCGTCCAGATGGCAGAGCGCGGGAAAAGGTTTTAAAACCTGTTCTTGCCTGTTTTGTGCCCTAAATCTTTAGACCTTTGTATCTTTCAATCCAGAGCTCGGATTTGCACATTCTTTATATCAACGGAAAGCTGTTGAAATTATCTACATGATTTTGGGATCAATCTCACATTTTGGTGCAGTTTGGAGGGAGAAAATTAAGAAAACATCTCTGACGCGTGGTGATAGACAGAAGTAATGCTTGAACAACCAACTTTAATGTAGCAGATAGCTCGCCACTCCTGTTAGACAGCCCGCCGTTTTGCTAGGATCCGCCACTTCTGTCATAATAAGATGATTTTAAATGCTACCAAGAAGTGGTTGGGGCAGATTCTAGATTTCCTCTCTCTTCCCTCTCTCATTTCTTGATATATATTGTAAAGAAGAGCTCCTTTAAGGGGTCGAAATTTTTTGTTTTGCATCCTCCCTTATTCCCTCGCTTGCCAGAGAATTTGTGGAGCTTTCAAACCTCCCATATGGGTTGTAATGCCTGTCTTTTTTGCCTCTATGCCACTGCAATGTACTGTATCGACTCTTGAGCAATAATATATGTGTTGTGATTGACTCTCGACCCTCTCATGTATTCATTGCTGTCATTTTGATCTCTTATTGCAGTTTGGTTACCTGTGCATAGTGTTTGTATTGCATCTATGTGGTCTATGTTAAATTTGCAAAACGAGTGTCTAACATTCCTCGGTGCATCACCTTTGTAGTTTAGGTTTTATTCTATGCATTTTCTTACCATGTCTCCTTGGCAAGTTAGATTAGGTTTTAGCAAACCCTCTGCATTTTTTGTGTGCATCTGAACAGAGGAATAGGAACCAGCCTTCTCTGGAGAATCTTTTCTCATCTTTACAAGTCCCACACTTGGAGAAAGGATTCCATGTTGTGCAATCACACTGGATGCCTGAACATCAACCTAGAAGCCTGATTTGCATCCAGGGGTGCTATGAGTCTGCAACAACAACTCCCGCATAGACTTCCCTTATGTGTTATTAATCTATGCAGACCTCCTTACAGACATCTAACAACATTTATGAAAGGATACTTCAAAATTTATTACCTACCACATAATTTTCTTTCTATTTTTCCTATTGTTAATTTTTCAGATTTCTTGATTTTGGATAGTTCTATTGCTGGAGTGGAATATAGAGGTGGTAAATCTTTCATTGCCTTGATTCTATAAAGCATGATATAAGGAATGATACACTTTTGCGTATTCTTCATGGTATTCACAATAAGTACGAAGAATTTCAAATCTATCTTGTACATGTTCTTATATGAGAGGGTTTCATTTAATCTACTAAAATATATCTGCACCTATGATAATGATTGCATGACTTCAAACAAAGCATCATCCTTTACATTGTCCACAACTTGATCATAGAGAGTTACAGTATTTTATGTATCTTAGATGAGTAATTCCATTCTAACCCTCATTCTATGTACTTGCATTCTTGTAAATTTATTGCATGACATATTATGATCCCATTCTTGTATTATGTCACTGACATTGTTTTGAGCCTCCAAGGATGTTTATAATGCCTTTTTCACTCGTGATCATCTATCTCTTTTAGAATTTGAGCTTAAATTGTGTTTCTAGTATTTGTATCATTCTTTATTTTAGTCATGGTATCCTAGAGCCATGCATTCCAATCTAAAAGATCAAATGTGACTTGTTTGGCCTATGTTTCGGCTTGTTAGAACTTCTTGACACATTCTTAAAAAATCAGGACTACATCCTTTACTTCTTTCTTGGATTGGATTACTTGTTCTTTTATACTATTTGTAGTCTCTTATTCCTACCAATTGTCCACAATTTTACTAACTAAAGTGGTCACTTGTGCGTTATCACTCATTACATATTCACCTATTGTGTCAATGACAAGTTGTGGACAATTATCCTTAATTTTAGACTTCATATTGCATAATGTTTTCTCCAAGGTTACTTTATACTAGGAATATTATATGGAAGATGCACCAATGCTATCTTAAAATATGTGAACTCATTAAATTTATGTCTGTAATGATAGCTTTTCAAGATCCACCTCGACTATGTTGAAAAATACTTGTGAATTTGTAGGTTTTGCACCACTCTAGATGTTCTATGGAACTACTATGTGTACATGAGATGAAGGAAGGATTAACTTATGCTTTTATATTTTTTTGTGGATTATGATGCCCACCAAAATGTTTATGTCTCTCCTTCCAAATATTCGTGTATTGTATTTTTCTTTGAATTGAGGGCTCAAATCTTTGTGAAATTGTCTTTTGGTTATGGCTAAATCAACATAGTGGCTGGTTGCACTAGAGACATGACTATCGGTTAAACAATATCTTTTGATTTCTCTCCTTCTACATATTTCATTCTATCTTGAGATTTAAGTTTTGTGAGTGAGTACTCCTTTATAATTTAGGGATGTTATGTTGTTTTCCCAATGGCTTCCACAATCCATCATGCATCCTTGGCCTTTGTATCTTGTTCCTCCTTTTCTTGTTTCTCCTTTGATACACGTTCCTCTTATGTGTTCCTCTCATCTTATTCTTCCCTCCTTATTATTTATTCTTATTCTCTTCTTCATTGTTGGCCCTTTCTTCTTCTACTTACTTGGATTTGTCTTATTCTTTAGCTTGTACCTCTTCTTTAATTACTATTTTTTCGTGAGCACTTTATGTGTTTTTACTTGTGTACTTTCTTACTTTTAATACTGCACTTCTTCTTCTTGATTCTTTCTCTTCCTTTTCAACTTTTTCCTCCACCCTACCTTATTTGCATCTTTTTCTTCTTCAATTTTTCATAATTCTTCTTTTGCTTCTTCCTTTACAATACACTCTTGATCATATATTTTCTGGAGAGATTCTTGGGTAGGTTCCTATTTCTTTTTGCATTCATATTCTTGTTCTTGTTGTTTCACATCTTTTGATGATTGTGTTTGTTGTACTATATTATCTAGACTTATGTTTGCACTTGAGATTATGGCCTCTATCTCTATTTGCATATGATATGTAATTGTTTATTCTTATGTGCTAACTATTGGAGGAGTAACTAGTTTTTGAGGAGATGGAGGAGGAGAAGGTGTAGTCGCTATTTATGGCACCATGTTTTTTAGGACTATGAGCTTGGATCTACTATAAGTCTTAAAAGTCTTCCTCTTTTGTGCACATTCTTCTCTTTATTGGGAATCTTTCTTCTTTTCTTGTTGCACAAAAACTTGTTGATCTATCTCTTCTTGCATCAACAAGGCACTTTTCTACGTACTGACACCCTAACCCATGATCTCAGTATCTCTTGACAAAGGTGTTTAGTAAAGCAATTTAAATAGGATAGGATAAAATTTAAGACCCCCATAAAAAACCATATATATTACTTGGTGAATTTCTAATAATGAAATTTGAAATCTTTGTGAATTCCATGAATTGAAAGGATTTTTTTTTGGCTGGTAGCATTATAATGTCGGTCGCTAGCATCCATATAAAACCATATATATTACTTGGTAATTTCTAAATATGAATTTTGAAATCTTTGTGAATTCCATGAATTGAAAGGAAATTTTATCGGATGGTAGCATTATGCTACCGATTGACAACATAATGTTGTTGATCGATATCCTGACAACATAATACTATCAACCAACAAAATTATGCTACCGACTGACAACATAATTGTTGTTGGCCAATAGCAGAAGTTTGTCAGGCTATCGGCTGACAAAATTATGTTTTTCCAGTAGCATAATGTTATCAACTAGTAACATTATGCTACTTGATGAAAACATTATGCTATCAGACGGTAGGATACCGCTACCGGCCAACAAAATAATGATACCGAATGATAGCATAACACTGTCAGAGAGTAGTAAATTTATATTTTTTGCACATGGTAAAGGCAATTTGAATATACAAATTTGGCTATTATTATACACACAAGGAAAATCAACCCAAAAAATTAGTTTGAACCCATAAAATTTAGGTGAAGTATAAAGTGATCTAACACCTCAAAATTAGCCAAATCCAAATTTCAAAAACCCAAACATTCTTGAATTAAATAAGAATCACCACTAAAATTTTCACTGAAACAAGCTTATGTTTGTTTTTATTCTTCTATGTGGTGTCACTGGGATATTCAATACAAAACATACATATTAAATTATACATAAAGAGAGGAGGTAGGAAGCTCAATAGGCAAACAAAGGGTAGAAGGTCAAGAGACCCGTTGAGGAAGGTGAACCACCAAAATGTAATATGCCAAAAAATTCTACGAATCGAAAGGAAATTTTGTCAGCTAGTAGCATTATGTTGTCGACCGATAGCATCCATAAAAAACCATATCTATTACTTGGCTAATTTCTAAATATGAATTTTGAAATATTTGTGAGTTCCATGAATTGAAAGGAAATTTTTTCGTCCGGTAGCATTATGCTACTAGTTGACAACGTAATGTTTTCGATCGGCATCCCGACAACATAATGCTACCGACCAACAATATTATGCTACCAACTGACAACATAATTGTTTTCAGTTGGTAGCATAATTTTGTTAGGCTATAAGCTAAAAACATTATGTTTTTTTTCTAGCAGCATAATGTTGTCAGCCAGTAGCATTATGCTACCTGATGAAAGCATTATACTGTCAACTACTAGGATACCACTACCTGTCGAAAAAATAATGATACCAAATGATAACATAATATTTTTGGACAACAGTAAATTTATATTTTTTGCATGCGGTAAAGGAAATTTGAATATAAAAATTTGGCTATTATTATACATACAAGGAAAATTAACCCAAAAAATTAGCCTGTACCCATAAAATTTAGGTGAAATAGAAAGTTCCCTAACACCTCAAAATTAGCGAAATCCAAATTTCAAAAACCCAAATATTCGTGAATCAAATAAGAATTACCACTAAAATTTACACTCAAACAAGCTTATGTTTGTTTTATTACTCTTATGTGGTGTCATTGGGATATATTCTTCAAATCCATTCAGTTCAATCGATTACAAGTACGGTTCTAATTTGATGTCAATACTAAAATCATTAATTCCCTTCACAATATTTACAGCCAACTAATCTTGTGTGACATCATCCTTATCTAAATTTCTTGTTAGGGAGTGTAGCATGAGTGGAACAAGGATCATATATTCAAACTTTATTAGTTGAGTAGGATCTTTCACTCTTTTGACTAATTTTCAAGTGCATAACTCTTTCAACTTTGGTAAGTAAATCTTGGTGCCCATATATTCAAGTACAATGTTGCTCACTTTTCTTCTCCTAATTTTCAGCTTGTTAAATTATAGATTAGCAAACCAACTTGTAATATAGGGTATGTTTCGACCTATGGTTAGGATCACTTGGTTTATTTAGGCGCCTTATGTTTTTCCTTTACATTCCTTATGGTTTCTCTTGATGCTTGTAATGCAGGTTAAGATTTGGAGTTAGTTTCCTATTAGCTATAGATTGTATCCCTCCTACTATCAATTGTGTTAGTATCTCAGTGTACAAAGGTTACACATGTGTAGTATTATTTTCATGCATGTTGTTGAGTTTTTCCTTAGTTATATCCATATCAATCAAGAATGGGATTTTATTTGGTTATTTGGTGTTAGCTCCTTCATAGAAATGTATGAACCCATCATGAAAAAATGTTAGTTTTTCATACATGATATTTCATGTTTTGGTTTGTTTCATAACTTATGATGCACACTTTGATCATCTTGTTATCACATTTTGTGAGTCAATAGTCTAAAATATCCCTTTTCTGGATTTATTTTATATTTAAGATTTCCAACCAAATTTTCACAAATAACAATATGATTCTTATCATAGTAGTATATAGTAAAATATGACAGAAAAGTATAGTTATGGCAGTAAGGTATAAAATACGAAAAATAACCAATATCTTCAATTTTATTGCAATTAAAATAACATGCAACAACATGCAAGTAACATGCAACAACGTGCAATGACATGCAATTAACATACATAAACATACAATGACATGCATCAACATGCAATGACATGCAATAACAAGAAGTTTCCACTGATAAAATATATGATCTCTCTTACTGAATATGGTTGTCTTCTGTTTCTAGACTTGACACTGGATCAACAAGCCTCTGAAACTCTAAATTTGAGAACCCAATATGGATAAAATCCACAATAACAAGCTAGGGCTGGATCTTTCACCACCAAAGAGTGCTCTACTAGCTAGGGGTATATATTTCATTACCAAAGCTATGGTTCCTATGGAATTTCACCTCCACAAGAAAGGAAAGCAAGCTAAAATCTCCAACATAAGATGGAAAAATGATCCCAGATACGTTTTACTCCCCAAAAACCACCTTTTATAATTTTTTCCATCATTAAAGTGCCCATAAAACCCAAATTTGACCCCCCTTGGAGATATGTCATGTTTTAATCGTCACTTAAAGTGACTTTATTTCTCTTCGGCCAAAAAAAAAGGTCCGCTTAAGTGACCCCAATGAAGAAATAGAACATTAACCCACCTTTTTCACTTAAGTCATCATAAAGTGCATGCATAACGCCAAAACATAACATATAAGTGAAATGTAGGTGAAAACCATACCCAACAACTATCTATGCCGCTAGTCCCTTGGGTATAACCAAGGCTAAGATAGAAAATTAGTCACTAGACCATGGAGGTAGGAATGGGGACATTATAGTCTACCCTTCCCGAAATTTTTTTATCGTCAAACGAACATAAACTAGGGTGTTGTAAAATCTACTCTTCCTCCCAAGTAGTATCCTATAGTGGTAAGTCTTTCCACCGCACTAGATAATATGTGATTACCCTGTTCCAAATCTTCCATTGTCTTAACTCAATAATAGATTCTGGTTCTAAGACCAACTTCCCCTTGTCATCTAATCGTGGTAAATCTGTGGAAGCTGCAATTTGTTGTCCAAGTGGCCTTTTAAGGCACAAAACATGGAAGACATTATGAATTTGTGCTCTGGAAGCTCCAACTCATATGCTATTACCCCAACTATGTGCACTATCCTATATGGTCCATATAATCATGATTTTAGTTTCTCTGCACCGCTCTTATTGAGTGAGGATTGTTTATATGGTTGTAACCGTAATAAGACCAAATCTCTAACCTCGAATGATCTCTCAACTCTTTTCCTGTCTGCATATACCTGTTGCTGATTTTGTGCTTTCTGTATGTTGTCCTTGAGAGCCTTTAGAATTTCCTGGTTCTCCTGTACCCAATCGCAAGATTTAGGAGCTTGACTATCTGATAATACTAGGTCTATGAATGAGGATGCCTTATAACCATATAATGATAAAAAAGGAGTCATACCAATACTCATCTGGTAGGTGGTATTTGTTATCTTAGTTTTTCCCCTAGTAAAATTGATCAAACACGGTCCTGTGCACGAAGAAATCCAAGGGATGGCTCCGTTGCACGAGTCCACATTTCAAATCTGGAAAATAGTTTGTATGCTGGCTCTATAATGGATGCAACAGGGTCAGGAAGGAGGCAAGCAGTGTCAAAGAAATCCAGAGGCCGTAAGGGAATAAGTGGAGAAAAAACTTGAAGGCTTCAAGATCTGCAAATGACTCAGAATGAGCCCAAAAATTGGCTAAGTATGGAAGAATCAACAGAAGCCTCCACATGCCTCATTGACACATCTCCAAAGATGAAACTCAAAAGGTAGAATCGAACAAGCAACAAGCTTCCACATGTCCCAGAGTTAAAAAATGTGAATTTCAGGCCCAAAACGATTAAGTATAGCGGACCGGTGGAAGCCTCCATGTGTTCAAATGGCGCACCTTTAAGGGGAAAAGAAAAAAGAAATCACCAAACGAGCATGGAGCTTCCACGTGTCTCAGGCCCGAAAAGGGTACATCCAGCCATTAAAAAGTCTGAACAAGTGGAAGGAAACATGTGTTGCATCGACATAATTTCAAGATGGGAGCCAAAGGTGGAGACTCAAACTTTCGTCAGCCCTTCACATCACCAATGGTCAACAGAGGTCATATTCAAAAGATATCCTAAATTGGTTAAGTTTAAGGGTGTAGGAAAAATGTGCCACATGTCTTAACAAAGCTCCCTTAGAGGTAAAATCTTGAGTGGGTTTCCAAGTGAGCGCGGACCTTCCATGTGTCCCAGGTCTAAAAGGGGATAGGGTCAGGGTTGAAAAGTCAAAATAAGGCAAAGGCTAGCGGAAAGAGCCAAGTGTCAGTTAGTCGCTACTTCAAAAGTAAAATTTGGGGTAGGTTTCCAAACAAGCGCCAAGCCTCCACGTGTCCCTGGTAAGATGTATGGCCATGCCGAGCAAAAGGACTTAGCCAAAACATGAGGAAGCTAAGCAAGCCGTAGAGGATGCCACGTGTCATCCTGTCACAACTTCAAAAGAAAAATCCAAAAGTGGTCCTCAAACATGCGCCATCCCTCCACGTGTCCAATTTCCAAAAGACCTATTTGGTTAACCGGTTCCAACCATTTTGGTACGGGCCCAACTCAAATATTCAAATAGTCCAAGATTATCAAGTTCATGATAAGAATACAAACATTTTCAAGAACCGAAGAGGAGGGACTATTTGTTTATATGCACTTGTCCGCGGAAAGAGGGAGAAGAGGGAGAAGAGCCCAGATGTATCCATCTCCACCCAACAAAACCTTGTCAACATCTCCTCCTAATAGGTTGTTCATTCAATCAACAAGGGTTCTAAGGCCAATCAGATGGCACAGCCAAATCCTTATGTCAATTTCATTAGAAGCAGCCCGCTCACCCTTAATGTACAAAATCTAGTCCCAGTTGAAGCATTAAAGAGCATCCCATATTAGTCTGGAGAGAACCAGACTTCTCCTAGTGACCATATTCAAGACATTGCAAATGTCTGTGTAATTCATGAGATCACTGAGATGGACATTGCAGTCAAGTTACTAGCCTCTTCACTCAAGGGTAAATCTTCATAATGGTTCAGGAGTCTAACAACAGTCTCTATTCAAACTTACGACCATTTGTGTAGATCTCTTCATAACCAATTTGGAGAAAAGGGAGATAATCTATCCTTGTTGGAGCAATTGACAACAATCAAGAGGGATCCTAACAAGAATTTAACATATTTCAACCTTAGATTTCAAAGGACATAGGATAGGATTCTAGTGGCTGTAAGGCCCACAGATGAAGGTGCATTCTTATACTTTCTTAGCACTCTAAATTTTGATATTGCTTTAATGATTCAATCAATGGGAGGAACCACTATACCTGCATCCTATAACATCTCTATAATTGCTGAAAATTATTTAATTCAGGTTGGCAAACTTTCTCCTGGGCCACCCATGCCTCTATACCTAGAACTATCAGCCTCAAGCACTATTGAGACACCCACATTGGCTCCTATACCTACTCATATGAATCAGAGTTCAGTTGAAGCCTCTACCTCATCTTCTAGTACCTCAAAAGAGCTTCAAGAAGTTATGAAATAGTTACAGAACCTAGGGAATGAGTTAGTAACTATCAAGAGGCAACAAGCTCAAATTTCTAGGCCATATCATCCTCAAGCTCAGTATCAGGCTAGACCCCCATATCAACAAAATAGGCAACCAACTTAGGCTGCAAATCAAAACCAAAGACAAGAACAACCTCAAGTTGTTAGGCATTTCCAGTCATATGATCCAAACACAACTTCAACATCAAGGGCCCTGGTTCTAGCACAAAACAATATGGCCCAAGAATATGACTTGTGTTTCTCATGCAATCAACCTCGCAACCAGTCAATGTGTTTCAATGGTGCACTAAACCAGGCCTTGATGGTACAGACCATTGGCGTGTTATAAGATTCTAGTGAAGAACAAAATCAGCAGAAAGGAGCTCAACAAGAAGCATCTCCAAGTGATACTATGCTTGTCAATTGGCAAGCTAAAGACTTCTATGGGATGAATGAAACACCTTCTCAAAGTGTAGCTACCAATATGTGGTCCAAGAAGAGGAATATGGGAGAGGGACAATCACCAAAATCAAGATATCCTCAACCCTCCATTACTCCATAAGGTATTGGCACTCAGAATGCAACTCCTAATATGTAGAGTCATTCCAAGCCACCTTCCAAACCCACTCAGGCACCGGTTCTAACGACCCATGTGTAAGATAAAAATGTACTTGACAAGGGGCAGAAAAAGGATAGCTCATTTTACATCATTGAACAAATGAAGAAGAAAAATGTGAATATTTCAATGTGAGAGTCATTGGCCATTCCAGGATAGAGAGATCTGTTGCAGACTGCTGTGGCCAATTGGTCAAGCTCAAATCAACCCCTAACCAACAAGAGAAAGTGTTTACCAATGTGGCTTAGACTGGGGGAATTCATGGAGGACAACAAGGTAAGAATTTGAAGCCCCCTCCATTTTATGTTTCATTGATCACTGGAGAGAAATTGGTACATAATTTCATGATTGTTTTGGGGGAAAGTAGCTCTGTAATGCCAAAGCAAATAGCCGATCAACTAGGTCTTCAATACAAATTCATCTCCAGGGGTAGTGCAATTAGATGGGATAACAGTGACAATTGTTGGAGTCATCAAGGATTAATCCTCACACTGTACACTTGTCCCAATGTGACTATATTTCAAAATGTATCAGTAATAGACTTGCCACCACATTTTGAATTGTGTTTATCGAGAGACTTCACTGCTAAGATTGGGGGCTATCTATCTGCTGATTAGTTGCACATGCTTTTTAGAACAAGGTATGGAGCTAAGGCCACAATCAGATCTGAGCCCATTATAGATTACCATATTGAGTCATATGTACCCAACCTGATCAATGCCAATTGTTTGGCTTTTGATCAATAAGATCTCCCAAGAACTTGTGAAGTAGATACCAAGGTGGGGTATATCCCAAACTTGACCCTCGACGAATGGGCGAACAAAAGACATGCTTTTGACCCTTATAAAGAGATGGAGAAATCTATGCTAGGATTCTACTGTTTCAATGAGGAGAATCCTCCTCCTCATGACATCATTAAGCTAGACCAAAGAGATGATAATTAGGTATGGCAGTTATTCTTTGATGGCTCAAGAAGTAGACAAGGAGCTGGAGGAGGATCTATGCTTGCTTCCCTCCAAGGTATGAAATACTACTCAGCTTTCCATTTCCAATTTTCCTGTTCAAATAATATAACAAAGTATGAGGCTTTGGTCCATGGACTGCATTGGGCAAGGAAACAAGGAATCAAGAACTTTTAGGTGTTTGGTGACAGTGAGCTAGTTGTAAATCAAGTCCAAAGACAAAATTCTGCTAAGAACAACTTGTTAAAGAGCTATAAGAATTGGGTATGGGACCTCATCGAGGACTTTGAATCATTCAACATCAATTCCATCCCGAGGAAGAAGAATGAAGGGATAGACAGATTGGTAGCAATTGGGGCAGTCTTTGACGTTGTGGAGAGTATTAAGAGTGATAAGTCTCAGCCTCATATCAAAGTTGGTTGTGAGACCAGCTATCCTAGACAATAACACAAGTTGGCAGGTCTTCGAGAATGACTAGCAACAAATTGTCAACTTTATACAAGAAGAAGCCGAGTTCTCCTCCAGGAACCAAGACAAAATAGAGCACCAGTATGGTGATCAAGTAGTGTAGTTGAGGACTAACAAACTACCAAAGGGTCTTGTAACTTTGGAATCAATCTTCAACCCAAATGACCAATTCTGAAAGGAGAAGGTGAACATTTAGGTAAAGGGTGAAGATTCAAAGCCCATTTTCATAGAAGAAGGAAAAATGTTGGAGATTGGAAAGGTAAGCACTCAATAAGAAAAATATGAATTCATTTAACTTTGTCAAGAATTCCCAGATGTCTTTTCCTAGACTTATAAATATTTGAGAGGTTTCAACCCAAAGCTAGCACAACACACAATCAAGCTGGATCTAGAAGCCAAACCTTTCAGACAGAAGCAAAGGCCCATAAATCCTCACATTGAGCCTCTCATGAGGAAAGAATTGAACAAGCTAATTGAGGCCAACATCATCTTCCCCATCAAGCACTCAAGTTGGGTTGCTAACTTGGTGCTTATGAGAAAAAGAAATGGAGAAATCAGACTATGTGTGGACTTTCGTGATCTGAACAAAGCATCACTGAAAGATCACTATCCACTTCCATCAATGGAACAAATCCTATAGGTTGTAGCTAGTTCTGAGAGGTTTTCATTGCTAGATGGATATTTAGGCTATAACCAGATAATGGTGAAAGAGGAGGATCAATTCAAGATAGCCTTCACCACCAAATGGGGAACATATGCTTATAAGAAGATGCCATTTGGACTGTCAAATGCCAGAGCAACATTTCAGTAAGCTATGGACATGGCATTCAAAGGCTTGATTAACAATATAGTTCTGGTGTATCTGGATGATATCACCGTTTTCTCAAAAAATGTTGCAGACCATCTCTTCCACCTCAGACAGGTATTCCAGAGATGTAGAAGGTTCAGAGTGTCCTTAAACCCAAAGAAATGTGTATTCTTGGCACATGAGGGTAAATTATTGGGCCACATTGTCTCTAGAGAAGGGTTAGAAATTGATCCTGAAAGAGTTGAAGCCATCTGGACACTTCCATTACCACAACACAAAAATTCTCTCCAAAGCTTCTTGGGGAGGATAAACTTTGTTTGCATGTTTGTACCTAATTTTTCCACTCTTGTGAAGCCTTTAACACTGATGTTAAAGAAGAGTCTTGCATTTAAATTGAAAACAAAAGATAAAGATATTTTTGAGGCCATCAAGCTTGCAATATCACAAGCTCCAACTCTCATTAACCTAGACTTCTCAAAATACTTCATGTTCTATGATTTTGGAGGGTCAGACACCATCTCATCCATCTTGGTCTAGGAAAACAACCCATAGCCTTCTTCAATAAGAGCTTGGAGGACTATGAGGTAAAATGCTCTTTCATTAAAAAACATGTCCTTGACGTTATTAGGAGCTTGAAGAAGTTAAGACATTTGGTCTCAAACAATAAGATTCAACTGCTAGTATCTCATGCTGGTGTCAAAGATTTTCTCCTAAACAAGGACTTGAATGAGAAGAGAGAAGGTTGGATCACTCAAGTAATGGAATATGACATTGAGATCAAGGTGACCAAACTAGTTCATGGCAAGGGTCTGTGTGAATAGCTTGCTTCCAAGCAACAAGATGAGTCAGTGGATAAAGAAGAGGCTATCCTATTACTACAAAATGATCAAGAACAACCAACTAATGATGCACCTGCTCCATGTTGGACCCAAGCCTTGGTGCATTACCTTCAAACAGGTTTGTGCCCTCCAGAATGGAACAAAGCAAAAAGGAGATACTTCAGACTACAAGCCATCCCATATGTGCTTGTTGGTGGTGTCTTGTTTAAAAAGGATATCAATAGTGTTCTATTGAGGTGCATTGGGACAAGAAAAATTGAGAAAGTGTTGCATGAGTTTCATGATGGAGAAGCAGGAGGTCACTTTTCCCCTTGAGTAACAGCTCTCAAGATCATGAAAGATGGTTATTACTAGCCTACAGTGTTCAGGGACTGCTACTCATGGGTTAGGAAGTGCAAGAAGTGTGCATTATTCACAGGAAAAGAGAAGTTTTCATCCCTGCCCCTTTGCCAAATTTTAGTGGATCAACCATTCATGCAATGGGACTAGACTTCATTGGGGTGATTAACCCAAACTCAAGCCAGGGCCACAAGTGGATACTTACAACAACAGACTATTTCACCAAGTGGACTGAGGCAGTGGCACTAAAAGAAGCAAATGAATCCAACATCTTGGATTTATATGAAGGAATAGCCACCAGGTTTAGAGTCCCTACCACTAGTATATCTGATAATGCATTGACATTCCTTAGTACAAGGATCACTGAAAGGGAAGTTAGGAATGGTGTATACCTCAGCACTTCATAAAACTATTACCCTCAAGGAAATGGCCAAGCAAAGTCCACAAATAAGAACCTATTAAGGATTATCAGAAGAACTCATGATGAGAATCAGAGAACTTGGCATACAAATCTCAAAACAACTCTATGGGATGAGAGGATCACATCCAAAAGATCCACAGGTAACTCCCCATACAAGCTTGTATATGGAAAAGAGGCAGTATTGCCCATATCATTGGATTTTCCCACTCTGGAGCTCATGAAACAGTTAGAGCTTGCTGAGTTTGAACCCATGGCAATCAGGATGTAGAGTTGATGGAAGTAAGAGAAGAAAGAGAGCATGTAATGCAAAGCATGGAAAAGGATCAAGCATTGATCAAGAAGAGTTTTGACAAGAAAGAAAGAATGAGGAACTTTTAAGAAGGGGACTTAGTTCTGAAGTGGGATGCGGATTGGGAAAAGCTAGGAAAGCATTCCAAATTTGATGCCATTTGGAGTGGCCCTTACATGATCACAAGGTGGAAGAGTAGCAATGCCTTCCAGCTGGCTAAATTGGATGGCAAAGAATTACACATCCCAGTAAATGGGATCCATCTCAAACATTGCTACTGAAAGGGAAGGTTCCACCCTTGTAAATATTAGCATAGGGTTTTTATTTTCCCTTATGTGTGTATGCACATTGTTTTGTTGTAGCATAGGTTTTGTTTCCCTAAGTGTTGTGGCACAGGTTTTTTTGCTCTAGGTTTGCGTTGTTATACAGTTAAATGTGCCTCCAGGTGAATGTGCCAGGCCCTTTAGCATGTTGCAACAGGGAGACCCATAGTTGCTGTAATAGTTGCTCATTTCTTATAGAACAAATACATAGCAACTAAAATTGGGTCTCAAGTGTTCATTTCCAGAAGAACAGGACCAGAACCAGGCCACCAATAATGACTCCATGCCCAATGGGTACAAAAAGGCAAATGATCCCTTCATGTAGCAGGAAGACATCCCTGTGATTCACCAAATTGTTATCTCAGTTTTTCCCCCGGTAAAATTGATCAAACATGGCCATGTGCAGGAAGAAATCCAAGGGACGGCTCCGTCGCCTGAGTCCATGTTTCAAATCTGGAAAACAAGTTCCATGCAGGCTCTATAATGGATGTAGTAGGGTCGGGAAGGAGGCAAGCAGTGTCAAAGAAATTCAGAGGCTGTAAGGGAAGAAATGGAGAAAAAACTCGAAGGCTTCGTGCTCTGTCAATGATTCAGAATGAGCCCCAAAATTGGCTAAGTATGGAAGAATCAACGGAAGCCTCCACATGCCTCATTGGCGCATCTCCAAAGATTAAACTCAAAAGGTAGACTCGAATAAGCGCCAGGCTTCCATGTGTCCCAGAGTAAAAAAGGTGAATTTCAGGCCCAAAATGATAAGTATAGCGGACCGGCGGAAGCCTCCACGTGTTCAAATGGTGCACCTTCAAGGGGAAAATAAAAAAGTGATTCCCAAACGAGCGCAGAGCTTCCATGTGTCTTAGGCTCGAAAAGGATACATCCAGCCATTGAAAATTCTTAACAAGTGGAAGGAAACACGTGTTGCATTGACACAATTTCAAGATGGGAGCCAAAGGCGGAGACTCAAACTTGCGCCATCCCTCCACATCACCAATGGTCAACAGAGGTCATATTCAAAAGCTGGCCTAAATTGGTTAAGTTTAAGGGTGCAGGCAGAAGGTGCCATGTTTCTTAATGATGCTCCCTCAAAGGTAAAATCCTGAGTGGGTTTCCAAGTGAGCACGGACCTTCCACGTGTCCCAGGTCCAAAAGGGGACAGGGTCAGGGGTTGAAAAGTCAAAATAGGGAAAAGGCCAGTGGAAAGAGCCAAGTGTCAGCATGGCACTACTTCAAAATTAAAATTTGGGGAAGGTTTCCAAACAAGCAGTAAGCCTCCATCTGTCCCTGGTCAGATGTATGGCCCCGCTGAGAAAAAGGACTTAGCCAAAACATGAGGAAACTGAGCAAGACACGGAGGATGCCACATGTCAGCTCAACACAAATTTAAAAGCAAAATCCAAAAGTGGTCCCCAAACACGTGCCAACCCTCCACGTGTCTAATTTCCAAAAGAGCCATTTTTTTAACCGGTTCCTGCCATTTTGGTACGGGCCCAACTCAAATATTCAAATGAGCATTTATTTTGATTCAAAGCTTGAAATATGACAAATTTGACACTATTGGAAATACCTCAACCTCGTCCATGCCATGGAGATCTGAGACTTTAATTTTGAAGAAGTTAGGTGGGGAAAAAATGATAAAGCATCTTCGTGCCATTAATATAATATCTATTTGCTCCAACAACCAGATCGGATTTGATCTGATCTGTCGTTCTTCCTCCTTCAATATGCCAAACAAGTAATCAATGCAGACATGACAGATTTGGGGCAGATTTGCATGAGCATTAATGGCTGGTAGTTGAGCTTCGAATTAGTGTTCCCACCTCTCTCTCCTTCTTCTCTCTATGATGAATATATAAGGGAAGGGTCAAGGCTCATTATAAAAGGTTGGACATTTCTGTTGTGCGCCCTCCCTTTTCCTTTTTACAAGTGGATTTTTGGAGCCTTTCAATCCTCCCATTCAAATAATAATACAAAGTTCCTCACCTCTTCACCATTGTAATGTATTGTATCAATTTTTAGAGTAATAATATATGTCTGTGGATGACTCTATACCCTCTCATGTGTTTATTGTTGTCTTTTGATCACTCATTGCAGTTTGGTTATCTGTGCTTGGCATTTGCATTGCATTTTTTATGGTCTGTGTTAGCTTGTAAAATGAGTGTTTAACATTCCTTTGGTGCATCACCTCATTAGTTCAGGTTTATTTTATTGCATCTCCTCAACCATGTCTCCTTGGTAAAATAAATTAGATTTAAAATAGATCATCTGTAATTTATTTGTATGCACCTGAACAGAGGAATAAGAACCGACCTTAATCTGGAGATCTCTCTCAACTCAGAAGGTCCCACACTTTGAGAGATGCTCCATGTTGTGCAATCACACTAAGATTCTCAACCTGTTTGGTTGCAGATATTTAGGGGTGCTGTGATTTTGCACTAACAGTATTGTAACAATATTCACCCATATGTAGCCATTTGACCCATGCACGATGATGTCCTTCAACATAGCTACGCAAGTAGCCCTCTATCCACTTGTTCACTATCTCAATCTACCCATCAGTCTATGGATGATAGCTAGTACTAGGTATGGAGATCTTCATGCTTGCAGGTACAGATCAGACACCTAGTACCAGCTATCAGCCACATACTGATGGGAATACTGAGATAGAAAACAAGTGGATAAAGGGCTACTTGCATAGCTATGTTGAACGACATCAGCATGTATGGGTCAATTGGCTACATATGGGTGAATATTATTACAATACAACCTATAAGATGAGTATTGGTATGACTCCTTTTCAAGCATTATATGGTTATGAGGCAACCTCATTTGTATACCTAGTATTATCAGATAGCCAAGATCCCAAAGCTCGTGATTAGGTACAAGAGAACTAGGACATTCTAAAGGCTCTCAAGGAGAACATACAGAAAGTGCAAAATCAGCATAAGGTATATGTAGAAAGGCACAAAGTTAAGAGATCATTCGAGGTTGGAGATTTGGTCTTTTTACGGTTGCAACCATACAAACAATCCTCACTCAAGAAGAGAAGTGTAGAGAAGCTAAAACTGTGATTCTATGGGCCATACAGGATAGTGCGAAGAGTTAGGGTAGTAGCATATGAGTTGGAGCTTCCAGAGGACAATAAGATTCATAATGTATTCCATGTTTTGTGCCTCAAAAGGGAACTTAGACAACATATTGCGCCTTCCATAGATTTACCACCATTGGATGATGAGGGGAAGTTGGTCTTAAAACCAGAATCTATTATTGAGGTAAGACAAAGGAAGCTTCAGAATAGGGTAATCACATAATATCTAGTGTGGTGGAAATACTTACCACTAGAGGATGCCACTTGGGAGGGAGAGCAGATTTTACAGCACCCTAGTTTATGTTTTCTTGAGAACAAGCCAATTTTGGGAAGGGAAGACTATAATGTCCCCATTCTTACCTCCATGGTCTAGCGGCTGGTTTTTTCGTCATAGCCTCGGTCATACCCAAGGGGCTAGCGGTGTATATGGTTTTCACCTACATTTCACTTATATGTTATGTTTTGGCATTATGCATGTACTTTATGATGACTTAAGTGAAAAAGGTGGGGTAATGTTCTATTTATTCGTTGGGGTCACTTAAGTGGACCCTTTTTTTGGCCTAGGAGAAATAAAGTCACTTTAAGTGACAATTAAAACATGACATATCTCCAAGGGGGGTCGAATTAGGTTTTTATGGGCACTTTTATGATGGAAAAAATTATAAAAGGTGGTCTTTGGGGAGGAAAAAGTATCTGGGATCAATTTTCCATCTTATGTTGGAGCTTTCAGCTTGTTTTCCTTACTTGTGGAGGTGAAATTCCACATGAACCCTAGCTCTGGTAATGAAATATCTACCCCTAGCTAGTGGAGCACTCTTTGGTGGTGAAAGATCCAAACCTAGTTTACTATTGTGGATTTTATTCAGATTGGGTTGTCAGATTTAGAGTTTCAGAGGCTTGTTGATCAAGTTTCAAGTCTAGAAGGAGAAGACAACCATATTCAGTAAGAGAGATCATCTATTTTATCAGTGGAAACTTTTTGCTATTGCATTTCATTGCATGTTGATTCATGTTACTTTCATGTCATTGCATGTTGATGCATGTTACTTGCATGTTAGTTTAATTGCAATAAAAGTGAATATATTGGTTATTTTATGATTTTATACCTTACTGCCATAACTGTAATTTGTTGTCACATTTTTCTATATACTGTTGTCATAAAAATTAGATTGTTATTTGTGAAAATGTGGTTGGAAATATTGAATATAAAATAAATCCAAAAACGGGATATTTCATAGTCTGTACTACAATAGCTTGAACCTAGTCTCTCCTTACTTGGTGAATTAAGAATGCATGTCCTCTTAGATATCCATGCAAACTTACACACTTAATAACTTGTCTTGAACAACCCAAGGAATTATTTTTTTGACAAGTGTTGATGTCATTTCCATTGGCAGTTTCATTGTCAGTTCCATTCCGTCCATCAAGTCACTCATGGTTCTAAACCCCTTAAAAAACCGAGAGAGTTGAATATCATGTGAAAATAATTAAAATAATCAAAATCAAAAGTCATAATTAAAAAGAATAAAAAAATGAAAATATCACACAGACACACACACACACACACTCTTTCAAGATTCTTTCCAACATCTCTTCTGGGGCTAAGGATTCCTAGAAGGTTGTAGAGTAATGTTGTGACTAGAATCAAATGTATCTTTGTCGGGGCTATGGACATCTGGATGGTAGTGGATAAATGCACTACTTATAATTTCCTTCCATCTTACTCAGTCACATATAACCTATTTTAGTCAAACCTACATGTTGGATTGTGTTTTCACTCACTGTCTCACAGGTATTCACTTCGAGAAGTAATTTAATATCATGCATACATAGTATCTTGATGAGGTGCAGGGATAGTATGTCACCTTATGTGTTTTAGAAATTGTTCAAGCTACCTTTTTAGCTCTCTTGTTGTCTCATGTCTTGGGTCTTTAGAATCATCATGTGTCCACCACAACTCATGTTTCAAATTAGATCAATCTTTGGCACACCCCTCGCATTTAATAGTTACAACCACGTTCCTTCCATAGTAATGCTCCACTACGATTTGGAAAAAACATCTTGGGGCATCTTCTTCTTTCTGCACACATTTGTGCTTATTTTCCCTTTTCATGGCATTAACATTATCACCATTTTTTCATTACAGCATCCCCACTTTGGGTATAATTTACATTTTTTCTCATCTTTCTTCTTCACATCATTTGCATCACACCCTACCTCATTTTCATATTATATCACTTCTCCCACACTAGCACTCCATTACACTATTATCTATACCCCATAACCACCCCACTACTATCTACCTCCTCAACTAACTTGGTCCTTTTGGCTTGAACATACCCCAACAAGTCACTTTAACAACTCACTTAGTTGTTTTCACCTCATCACCAAGCCACTTTTCCCAACCAACTCACTCGTGTGAGGCATCCACCTAATCCCATACACCCCACTAGTCCTTCCAGGTGATTCACCCCTGCGACTCACCACTCAACTCCATTTCTCACATATTGTCTCTCTCCCCGAGCCCCACCCTAACCCTTTTTCCATCACCTCAATCGGTCCTCTATCTAACCCACCTCTCATATCCACACGTCCCATCCCCAACAAATCATTATAGACTTGAACCTTTCTCTGTGCCGCACTTGGGACTGCCTCCTCTCCATTGAGCTACCCTGAACTACCCCATGCTCACCCAATCCCTGCGATCATCTCACTCCTCACCCAATACCCGCATTCACACACATTACCCAGTTGATTCTTTCTTGTGACTCATCTTGTTACCTAACCTTCCTGCCATGCCCACGCTTGACCTAGCTACCCATCCCTCCCCTACACACACTTTTCTCCCCAACCGAGTTACTCATGCAACTCGGTCTTACCTCTTAGTCTCCCTTATGACTCCCCTTACACCCAACTTTACTAGTTACCTCAGCCCTTCCCTCTTTTAATAAACCTGTATATTAAGACACCTCTAATATTTAAATACAACTTTTGAACTTAAATACCAAGGAAATTTTGATCAATTGATAGACTAATTTGCATTCTTAATTGAAAATACACTTTACTCTAAATACTAAATAGTATAAACATTTCTACCTGGATAGACTTGTCCAGTAGCATGGAGATAAAAATTATTCCATAAAAAAATGTGTTAGACACATGATGAAAACAACCACCACTAATCCAAATGCTTAACTAGAAAATTCAATACACACATGGGAAATATATTTTTCATGCAATTATCCACATTTTTTTGTGCACTATTACATCATATGTATTAAACTATGCCAAGTTGTGTGTTATTTAGGGATACAAATATGATGCTAAACAATGTAAAATCCAATGTATGCTTCTATACGCATCTGTGCACTGAGTAAGAGATCAAGCTCATAGGAAATATTAAATAAATGATAGAAGATTCTAGTCTATTGTATCTTGCTACCACATAGTCAGCTGTGCAAATCCATGAGCCAAACATATATTGAACTAGGACATGGATATCTAGATGGTGAACAACTGATAGGAAATACACATTCCTTATGCTTTAGAAAAATCATGTTAGGAGCAATAATAAAAAATATTTGAAACACAAAACAACAACTAGTAGGCTGTATGGCTTAGACCTAGATAATAATATTAAAAACACATAATATCTGACAATTTGGGACACTATTATGATAAAAATTGAAATGGTACAAAGCTTCAATTAGAAACAAATATCATATACTTCATGTATAATATTATACAAATAACAACACATATAGTTATGATTGTGTATATTCTTGATAATAGGAGTCAAGCACTACGAATGTCGAACCAATACTATTGTTATGTGAGTTTTATAATTTTCATAACAACATACAAATGTATTAACAAATGAATTACTCAACACAAATAACTCAATCATATGAGTAATAATATGAATATTTCTAATGAAACCCTTCATCAAATCATTCACAAAGTAAAGGAAAAAAATATGTGTGTTTGTGATTGAGGTTGGACAACCCTAGGTGGTCAGACTCCTAGTTATTGAAACAATACCAATGGTGCACTACATATCCTCCATGTGGTATTATGTTGGATGCTTATTTATCCTAAGTTCTTGTGCAAGTGTGTAAATCTAACCAACCCTTTAGAGGTTCACTTGTGTATCCCTACATAAATATAGTAGGCTAAGTTTGTATTATATAATGTACCCAACATGGTAGTTTTGAGTTATGGTGTGCTTTATCTATGTGACCTTACCCTTTTTTTCATTAAAACCCTTATGTAATGCTTTGGATGAATTTTCTCTTCCTTAGGAAATAGATCTATGACTTTTGAATTCTTATAGTTGGATAAAGCTAGACTCCTTGACTTGGTTGAGTGCTTTAGAATTGTATTAGAAATGTCTTAGTTCATGTGAAATTAATTTGAGAATATTTAAGAACCCTTTGAGTGATTTTGGAATAATGTTTGCAATAGAAGCTTGTAATAATGTATAAAAGGAATGATAACCAGATCGTGCGAAGCCAAGAGCATATATGTTAATCAAACATCACGATCAATAAGATGAAAGCGATTTGCTGGAATAAATTTACATAAACCTTTACAAACAAATGAGCAGCAATATCATATATTATTATGGAACTCAATGAAATACAATGAGAATGGACCTTGCTTATATAGGCAAGGAATAACAATATAAGAACCAGTCAAGGTCCTAGATCAAGCCATAAATCATGGAAAGAACTAGTCATCAAAGAACTAGTCAAGTCCATAGATTTATGAGAGAACTAGACATCAAGGATCTAGTCAATACCATAGATCTAGGAAAGAACTAGTCAATACCATAGATCAAGGAAAGAACTATACCTAACAACTAGATAATATCTCCTAATATCTAAATAAATAAAAAGAAATATCCACACACATAAGTGGGTAAGGATAAATACAATAAAGGTAAATAATGTACCTAGGTGAACATGAGCTAAGGTAAATACCTACTCTAACACCCCCCCTCAAGTGAAGCTAGGGGCCAAAATAGAAGTGGCATGTCCACAGTATGAGTCCCGGCAACTAGGCCTGATGAGGTACTCATGTACAATATATCCATGAAGAAATCTCGAACCAAAAGAAGGAAAGAATCCTGATATAAGGAAAGAGAAAGAAGAAGAATAAGGAATGGAAGAAGATGAAGAATCATGAGGAGTGAAACACTCATCAAACTGAACATGTGTTCGAAAAATAAAATCATGTGTATCAGGATATAAAAGACGATAAGCTCTCATGTCCTCACAATACCCTATAAAAATCAAGGGTTTACTCTTCTTATCCAAAGCTTTCCTTTTCTTCTTTGGCACAAAGGCCCAAGCATGACTCCCAAAGACTTGAAAAAATGAGACATCTGGCTTAGTGTTGGACCAAGCTTCCTCTGGAGTCAAATGGTCAAGTGCTCTATGTGGTGTGTGATTATGAATATAGTTAGCACAATTAACTACTTTTGCCCAATAGATAGGAGGTATATCCCTAGAATGCATCATACAGTTAGCCATTTCCTTCAAAGTTATATTCTTCCTTTCTGCTAATCCATTTTGTTGTGGAGTATGAGGAACATAATGCTAGTAAGTAATGCCTTGAGTTGCCAAAAATTTAGAAAACTCATTGCTGAAGTACTCCACCCCATTATCAGTGTGAAGGTTCTTTATTCTATTAGAAGATTGTTTCTCGACCAAAGCCTTGAAGACTTTGAAGTGTGAAAAAACATCACTTTTGTACTTGAGAAAATAAACCCAAGTATGCCTCGAGAAATTATCAATAAATGTAAGTGCATAATAAGCTCCATTGAAAGATGGGGTAGGAAAAACCATCAAGTCACTATGCACAAACTCAAGTGGTGAAGAAGCTCTCTTAGACAAATTCTTAGGAAAAGGATCTTGGTGTTGTTTCCCTAATGCACAACCATGAAAAACTCCCTCAAGACAAGAAACTCTAGGAAGACCACCTACCATACCATGAGTGCTCAAATCCTTCAAATATTTGTAATTGAGATGTCTAAATCTTTCATGCCAAAGCTTACTCTCTGAATCTGAATGAGAAACCAATCCTGTCCCTATAGAAGAAGTGTCATCAAAACCCTCAAAGTGATATAGTCTAGAACTATGATCAATAATACCCTGAGCAATAAGTGAATAAGGCTCTAACAAAGTTCTTACTTATGCCCCATGTGGTGTAAAAGTCACTATTTTCCCTTGACCAGAATGAAAAATTTGATATACACAAAGCAAATTTGTAGTGATGTTAGGAACATATAGTGCATCTTGGATATTTCCACCATCAAGTTGTATATCACCTTTTCCCTCAACAGAAAGAAAGGAAGAATCTCCAACCTAAATTTTGGAAGTAGAACTCAAACCTAGAGAAACAAAAGACACCTTGGAAGAAGTCATGTGATGAGAAGCACTAGAATATATAACCCAATTGTTTGCAAGTGGTGACTGAGATCTTCCAACAACATTAAGTGCTTTTCCATGCTGATTAGAAGGAGGTGGAGTGGAGATAGAAATTTTATGTTTCTTGACTACATCCTTTAAGGCTTGCATTCGCTTATAACACCTATTTTCTTCATGATTACTACCCCCACAAAAAGAGCATGAACGACTAGACTTATTCTTGGATTTAGAAGACTCCTTGGGTTTTGAGTTGTTTTCTTTGGGTTTAGGATCATTTTGAGATGGAGACGGTGTGAATTTGGTTTTACTGTTTGGTTTTCCCTTGCCCTTAGGATTAGATGCAACTAATGCCTTTTGAGAGGTGGAAGACTCAAGGTGAGATAATTTGGATTCTTCCCTAGTAAGTCTTTCACAAAATGTTTTAAGTTAGACATTTTTAAGGTGTCACCTAAGGCATCCATGCTAGAGAAAAAGGTAGAAGAAAAAATTTGGAATGGTCCGCTCAACTTGGATAGAATCAAGTAAACACACTCTTCATCTTTCTTATCTCTTCCACTCCCCTTCAACTATGTCAAAAAATGCTTGAACTTGGTAAGATAGTCTATAATTGGGAAAATCTTTAGGATTAAGAGAGGTGATCTCAATTTCAAGTTGCATGGCTCTCATATGATCCACCTAACCAAATAAATCCTCAAATTTCTCCCATATTTTAAAAGGAGAGTCACATTTTTCTAAATGAAATAAAAGACTGTCACTTACATAAGTTCCTATCAAACCCATACAATCATCAAATTTGTACTGGTACTGAAATTTCTCATATTCTCTAGTGAACAATAGTTGTTCTTTAGAAGTTAAAGCCCATAATCCTTTCCACTTAATTATTGTTTCCATTCTTGGTTTCCATGTGTGGTAATTATGTGTTGTTAATGGCTCAACATGATCTAATTTAGAATTATATGCCATCCTAAAAAAAAATATCACCAAAAGAAATGGAAGAACCAAACAATGTAACAAGACCTCCAAGCAATACAACAAAAGCCCCCCCAAATTTTGACACTTTATAATGAGTGCGTGTTACAATATGGCACTTTACAATTATACTGTAATTCTCAAAATAAATATTACCAATGGAAAGAGCACGTAAAAACAAACACTTTAGAAAAAATGGCACTCAAAACCGAGTTACCGATCAAAAGTTACAAGCTTTTCAATATTATGCTCTACTATTTATTTTAGCTCCCACTAAATTAGAATAAAATGCTCTTGCCTTCACCGCACAAATAAAATGAAAGGGGGCTGGATTTAAGCAACTACTAGTAGGAATCACAAGCTTTAAGCCCCGATATGACCATACCATATGACCGGGGGCTAAGAATTTCAATGACATAGATGCTAATCAAACATCACAATCAATAAGATGAAAGTAATTCACCAGAATAACTTTACATAAACCTTTGCAAACAAATGAGCATGAGTATTAATATCATATATTATTATGGAACTCAATGAAATACAATAAGAATGGACCTTGCTTATATAGGCAAGGGATAACAATCTAAGAATCAGTCAAGGTCCTACATCAAGCCATAAATCATGGAAAGAACTAGTCATCAAAGAACTATTCAAGTCCATAGATTTATGAGAGGACTAGACATGAAGGATCTAGTCAATACCATAGATCTAGGAAAGAACTAGTCAATACCATAGATCAAGAAAAGAACTATACCTAACAACTAGATAATATCTCTTAATATCTAAATAAATAAAAAGAAATATCCACACACATAAGTGGGTGAGGATAAATATAATAAAAGTAAATAATATACCTAGGTGAACATGAGCTAAGGTAAATACCTACTCTAACAATGTAATTTGAGTTATAATGTGATGATGAATTGCTTATAATATCTTCTATAGGTGAGATATTATGATAAGAACAACCCTAGGAAGGTGAAGTGATGCAAAGAATGATTTAGTATTAAAAGAAGATTCGATGATTAAGAAGGGGAAGTACTGTATAAGTTGAACATGACCAAACCCCACATCATGACCCTTCCTATACACTTTTGGATTGGAGATAAAAATGCCTAAACTAAAATTTGTACAATTAATATCAGTTTTATGATTATTTGATTGAATATTATTTCAAAAATTGATGATAGATTATAGTGTAAAGATAAGAAAGTTGTAGAATGGATAAAGAGATGAGGATATTAGTGGTCATTTTTCTTAACATTGATAAAAGGTCAAATGTAAGATTCCACAAGGATAATTTACCAAATTTTAATGTCTACAACTCTATACATTTCACTTATCTTCATTCAACCTAGATTCAAAATATGTTTTGATTCTCCAACTATTTTTTTATATTATTATTGTATATATATTCAAAAATCGTAATAAAACAATCCTTTCTCATGGATTTTACTTCATCACTACTACTCCATTCTTGTATATTTCATATTGATTTTTTGTTCACTACTTCATTCTTCATTTATAATTCATTCACATTCAACTTCATGGTTTATTTCACATATTTTTTTCAACTCTTGATCAAAATTTTATCACATTTTGTGAGTCAATAGTCTCTATTACAGTTGCTTGAACTTGATCTCTTAGTACCTAGTGAATTGAAAACATATATCCTTATAGAGATCCATAAACTATTATGAACTTAATCTCTTTTTGTAATGAGCCTAGGAAATTATCTATTGACACTCGCCAATATTATCTCCACACTCACTTTCAATTCCTCCATCAATCCATTAACAATTCTAAACCCCTTTTAAAAAAAAATGAGAGGGATGAATATACCCTGAAAAATAAAAAAATCCAAAAAATGTGAAACAATGTCACAATTTAAATAAAAAAACAATTTTAGAACACTCTCTGAGGGGTATTTCTACAATCTCTACCGAGCATATGGACATCTGATTGGAATATAGTAATGTTACTACTAGAATTAAATGTATCTCTATCAAGGCTATAAACAGATGACTAGTACCAAAGAAATGCATGAAATACAATTGTGTTCCATCCCATCAATTAACAATGGGTCAAAACATATAAGTGTGTCCTACTTGGTGGGAAAAAATACTATATTTTGGATGCCCTACACCTTGGAATTTATAAGCTCTTAAAAATACATGCTTAGTCATATAATATGTGCTTGGTCATGTTTTTGTTATCAGACATATATTGTTGAAAGTACAAAAATGACAAAAAAGTGGGACACAACTATATGCTTTAACCCCATTGATCACTTATTTCAATCCCAACTACACATTGGCCCGTATTTTTACTCATTGTCTTATGTATCTTCACTTCAAGTAGAATTTAACTTTCACGTCCACACACTTGATCTCAAGGAGACATAGGGCTAGTATATCAATTGGTGGTGTTTACACTTTGTTCAAGATCCTATTTTATCTCACTCATTGTCTAAATGCTCATGCCTTCTAGCTCATTACATGTTTACAAAATATTTGTTTAAACCTCTAAGTGAAACTAGATATGTAATTGATGGGACACTTCAACCAAATTTGGTGAAGGGATTGATAGATTAATTTCACGAGGAAGAGACTATTGGGACAATTAACTAATATATGTGATTACTAAATGTTATACGATGGATGAGAATTATGTTTATGTGATATCCAACCTCAAGTGATGGTTTTTGAGCTGAAAACCACCCCAACGTAATGCAAGACAAAAAGTGGTAGTTGATAAATGATATAAAATTAACCTTGGGAGGGAAAGGATGAGTGGAAGAAAGGAAAATATTTCCTGAACAACATGCAAGTGTTAAGGTGGTGTGTGATTTGTCTAAGAGTGGATACAAGTTATAGAGTGTGAGAGTAATGTTGTTCCATCCAAATAGTGATTATTGCAAATTAAATGGCATAAGAAGTGGTGGTTACATGAAATTATAAATACGACAATAAAATTCCATGAATGTTTAGTCCAAGCCAGAAGTAATGAAAGTGTACAAGTGACATGGGTCCAAATGATATAACTTGAAAGAGTTATATAAGTGCGATAACATGGTAGTGTGTGTGAGCATATAATCGTGTTCCATATTTTTCCATATTTTCTGCCAAATAAATATGTTCCACAAAAAAACCTTGACCAAACAAAATTTAAAATTATAAAACATTTTTTTAAAGATCAAATATATTTGGGTGTGGTGCAAATGTAAATTACATGGTTTTAATAGTTTTAAAAATATTTAAAATAAAGTACTAGTCATTTTGTAAAATATTTTTGACCAACAAGTGGGACACACTAATATGCTTTTAAGAACTACCCATCCAACCATCTAATCCCTCGTGTGTGTAAACCATTTTCATAAGGGTGGATGAACACCATCTCATATTTGTGAGGAGCTAATTGAGGAGAAAAAATAGAGATTAGATATCTCTCACATTGTATTTATTCAGAAGCACGTACAACATTTATAGGGAGGAGAAATAACAACATTCCCCAAAAACAAAGGAGAGGTTACAAACTATGTGAGAAAAATGTGATACTACATAATCAACTAAGCCTAATTATATAAAACTACTTGCTATGTAACTTATGCCAACATTCCCCAATTATTACATTATTCTTGCAAATATAACCCCTAAAAAGTTCAAATTTCACTTTTCCAAGGGATTTGGTGAGAATATCAACTACTTGTGCTTCTGTAGGACAATATTGGAGTTGAATGTTATGGTTCAAGACATGCTCTTGAATGAAATGACAATCAATTTAAATATTCTTTGTTCATTCATGAAAGATAGGATTCTGCACGAGCTTCAACACACTTTGATTATCACAATAGAGAATAGGTGACTATTTTTCAGGAATGCCCAGGTCATCCAAAATGCGATGTAACCATATCGCTTCACACAAAGCTCTTCGTGCGGCACGATATTCTGCCTCTGTGGATGAAATAGAAACAATATAATGCTTTTTACTTATCCATGAGATAGGACTAGATCTAAGATGAAAAATTTATCCTGTGGTTGACTTCCTGTCATAAATAGATCTGACGTGGTCCGAGTCAACGTATCCCTATAAGAAGAATTGATAATTCTTCTTATATTCAAAACCATAATTAATTGTTCCTTTGATATATCTTAATACATGCTTTACTGCAGTCCAGTGACATTTCTTTGGCTCCTACATGAACCTGGAAAGATAGCTGAAAACATAGCATAAATCTACTCTATTGTATGTCAAATAGATGAGCCCTCCAACAAATTACCTATAAAGAGTAGCATCTACTTGAGGTGAGTCTAGGAATCTTGAAAGTTGTAAGCCTTTTTCCATGGGAGTGGATATAGGTTTACAGTCAGACATTCTGTACTTTTCCAGGAGTGTCTTGGTATATTTTATCTGGGAGACAAAAATATGATGCTTTTTTTTCCATATCTCCAAGCCAAGACAATAATGAAGTAGCCCCAAATATTTCATGTCGAAGGTTCTTTTGAGATCATTCTTCACAATATCAATCTGATCTTCTGAACTTCCAGTGATCACAAGATCATCTACATACACAACAAGAATGAAAATTTCTTTGCCTACCTTCTTTATATACAAATTGGAATATGAGGGGCTACGAGTGAACCCATGTTGTAGAAGGTGATCATCAATCTTGATATACCATGCCCTTGGAGCTTGTTTCAGTCCATACAGTGATTTGATGAGATGACATACCTTTTTAGGATGTTCTTCATCAACAAATCCTTTAGGTTGGGTCATGTACACTTCTTCTTTCAGATCACCATTTAGGAAAGCACTCTTGACATCCATCTACTGAAGTTTCCATCCTTTCTGTGCTGCTAGTGTGCAAACAACTCTGATGGTCTTGATCTTTGCAGTGGGTGCAAAGGTTTCTTCATAGTTGATGCCCTCTTTCTGAGCATATCCTTTTGATACAAGACATGCTTTATGTTTGTTGATGGATCCATCTGCCTTATATTTTGTCTTGAAAACCCATTTGCAGCCTATGGGTTTCTTTCCTATAGACAGATCGATAAGTTCCCATGTCTGATTTTACATGACTGAGTCATATTCTGCATCCATGGCTTCTTTCCATTGAGGTTGATTAAGTGCTTAAAGAACATTATTAGGCTCGGATCTATTAATCAGTGAAATCACGAGTGTAAAATTTACCTCATTTATTGTTTGACTCCTCATTTTGACTTCGGATGAAGTGTCTGGAAGTTATTGCAAATGAGAGTCTTTGATGGTGATTTGTACCCACTTTAGATGAGAACTTAACTTCTTTTGTGAAGAAATATTTCATTGACGTGATGATGGATGCGGAGTAACATTCTCTAGTTCTCCAAGGTCAACATATAGCTCCCCTTGTAGCACATCTTTTCTCTGAGTAGTCTCCTCTAGCTAATCATCTGATTCGGAGAATAGTCGGTGAGAGGTGGTTGGTAATGGTTCTTATATTGTCATTGCTGAGTCAAAGGATGAATCATCACAAACCACGTCTCGACTCTCGTATATTTTATTTGTCTTAGGATCCATGAGATGATATGCCTTTGAGGTAGTGATATAGCGATGTAGGATGCATATGAATGTTTCCATCTAAACTTTCTTTCTCTTCTGAGAAATTGATGGACATTATTTCATATATCTTCTGGCATTTAATTTGTAGAATATTTGTCGGTGCCCTATTGAGAATCATAAAAAGAAATTTATACTGCTTTGGCCCAATCCATACCTCTTTGTTTTATTGATTGCATAGTGAGCATCTCAATTGTGTGATTGCGTCACTGCAATTTCATTTTACTAGGGTGTGTAAGGAGAAGATCAGTTTTTGTTAATGCCTTGATGGTTTAGGAATGCCAAGAACTTCTTTGATGTGAATCCCCACCCTTGATCTGATTGGATAAATGTAGTTGTCCGGTCTCTTTCACAACACGTATGATAGAAGATTGGAAATGGTGAAGATGTCACTCTTATTTTTGTGGAAAAACACCCACATCTTTCAGAGTAGTCATCCATGGATAGTTAAAAGTACTTGTTGGTTCTGAAAAGGAATTAGGCAACGACCTTTCAGATGGTATGAATTAACTCCTAGACGTTGCTTGAAAGATCGGAGTAAAGAAGAGGTTGTCTGGTCTCTTTCACAACACGTTGATAGAAGATCTGGAAATGGTGAAGATCCTCACTCTTATTTTTCAAGAAAAAAACCCACATCTTTTGAGAGTAGTCATCCATGGAACATAGTTGGAAGTACTTGTATCCTGAAAAGGAATTAGGCAACGGTCCTATTCAGATTGGTATGAACTACTCTAGACGTTGCTTGGCATGGAATGTGCTCACCTTAAACGGTTCCCTGTGTTATTTTCCTGTAACACAAGCAGGGCAAATAGGAAATGAACTTGGATAATTTGGGAAGTCCATGTACCATTGATTGTGAACTCAACTAGCTCAAAGATCTAACAGACTAATGACCATATCGGTAATACCATAGGGCAGTAGATTAGATACTATCAAGGAAGATAAAGCTACTACAGAAGATGAAATAATATCTAAAGCAAATAACTTATCTTTTAGAAAATATCTAGCAATAACCATACCTTGTCTTGAGATTAGGCATGATATGATGCCATTTTGAACAAGAAATTCTACCTTTAGATGATGATTCAGAAGCTGACTAACTAATAAGAGGTTGCTAGTCAATCTAGGAGCATATAATACCTTTGTAAGTGTACATTTTCATGGTCCCAGAGGAATGGTAACTTGGCCTATTTATTCTGCAACGTACTCTTTGTCATCTGCTATCCAAACCCGATCTCTAGTGGGTTGTTTGTTTAGTGAATCAAATAGTTTCTTGTCACCTGACATATGCTTACTTGCATCAGAGTCTATCAACCAAAATTTCTTCATGGGCTATGAAGTCTGAGAGACTAGTACAAGGTTCTTACCAAAATTGGCTCCTTCTGATGTGTCCACATCAGAGTCATCATCTTGTTGGGTTGTGAGATGTACCTTTTTCTTTCTTTGACGGGGATGTCATTTTGAATTTTGAAAATCATCATGCCTGGATGTGCTTGTTTGACTCGAAGACCCATTTTCAATCCATTGTACCAGTATTGATCAGTGTCATGAGTGTTGGTTTTGCAGATTTGACACCACCTCTTGGACTTTAGAGCTTGCTACCATTGATGCTGATGTGCTTGTGTTTGCTTCTCTGGGGGACCTTTCTGATTATTCTTGGCACAATGGGGCTTTGAGAAAATATTTTTTTCTGGGCCTCATCTTGGATTAAATTGATGGCCTCTTCCTGCTGCAATAAGTTCACAAGTTCTTCGAACGTCACTATCCATTGTTGGATACATTCAGTGTCATAATGAACACTCAGAACTGAGAAGGGAGTTCCCTCAAGGTGATCGAGAACTAGAATCGTGTCTTCTACCTTTTCATCGAGAGCTAATAACTCCATGTTACAGCTCATCCACCTCGACGTAAGAACTCCTCAACTTTCTCATATGATCCCATAGATAGGGTGTGCAATTTTGAATGAAGATGGAGTGTCTTAGTTTGATTCTTCACCTCAAAGATGATTACTAGTTTATCCCATGATTCTTGCGGTTTCTCTGCATCCATAACATGCGGTTGCACATCATCGGTGATACTTGATATGATCAACATCAATACTTTGGCATTAGCCATCTCATAGTTTATGAGTTCATCAGGGGCAGTGGGAACTGTCACTGACCCTGTGAAGATGCCCCATAATCCTTCAAATTGAAGGATCATCACATATTTGTTTTCTAGGCCGCAAAATTTTTCCCTTTAAGTAACTGAGCATCATAGAAGTTTTGGTGATAGACATTGTAATCTAAAAAAAAATATACTATTTATTATTGATTTCAAGAGATTATTACAACTCTTAATCATGATGAGAAGTATGTCTTAGCTTATAGATTGGCTCGATACTCGTGTGTTGAGAGATGGCAACGACTTTGTGGGGCAGTTCTTCTTCGTCTTCACAATCAACGTCATAACCAGCTTCTAGCTCTTTGGTCGAACTTCACTTTTGAATTGGCAACTGACCCGTATCAAAAAGAAAATACTCTAGAATTCCTCTTCAAACCAGTTCGTCGAATACAAGATTACCGATGTTGCGAAGCTCATTAAGCAAGGTGAAATAGAACTCGGAGCTAACTTGAGCTTCTTATAGGGTGTTCTTTGATGCTTGCGATTCAATGTTTGATTCTTTGGATTTCAATCAGGCCACATTGTGCTCATTCACTTTGACATTTAACGGGCGTTGGTCTTAGAAGACTCAACGTTGGAGGTCTTCAATGGATGGCCTATCTTCTTAGCTATTTTGCAGGTAAGATTTGTCGATTTTGTAAAATTCCCATGTTAGCCATTGAATTGTCTCAGATCACATTGGCTATTGTTATACAAGATCACTCAGATAGCTGAGAAACGCTAGTCTTCTTCCTAAACGCTTATCTCCATCTGGTCCATCTTACAAACCAAGCTTCGTCCATGTTGCAACAGATATTCAATATTTCATCGAGGAAATTAACTCTTTATAGGTTGCAAAGGTCAAGTACAAGTCATTGAATTTGGCAACATTCCAAAAATGCCTTACAACCAAATCTCTTCCGACATAGCAGGGTAATGGAAGTTGTTTTAAAAAAGATGGACTTTAATTGATAGTCCATGTCTATTCACTCTGTCAAAGATAGACATTATGTTTTTATGCAAATACTTGTATCTGGTTGCTCTAGAAATCCCAAGAGGATGTAGACATGAATGCAGAAGAAACAACACTGATTAGTGTTATTTTTTTCCAACGATTCCTCCACGTGTGCTGCAATCAAGCTGAAAAAATCACAGGCTTTAGCGACTCCACGCAGCAAGAAAAAAGTATACATTGTTTGGAAACATGCGTAGTAGGGAAAAGGAATTTATCACTGATTGTTGTGAACGATGCCACAGCATAATCCTTCCTTTTGCCGAATGAAATAATGCCTCTAATTTTCCACGTAGTTTTGCAGGTCGCTACCTCCATGTAGGTCACTCCTCCTGATAAAACTTTGCATCCTCCATGCGTAACTTCTATGCAGATAAAATAATTCACAAGTTTTTCAAACAACAAATCTATTCTGCAATCCTTTTGTTGTATCTTCCCACAAACACACAGGCCAGAAGATGAATTCTCTGATACCAAATTGTGAGGAGCTAATTGAGGAGAACAAATAGAGATTAGATATCTCTCTCAATATATTTATTCAGAAGCACGTACAACATTTATAGGGAGGAGAAATAAAAACATTCCCCAAAAACAAAGGAGAGGTTACAAACTGTGCGAGAAAAATGTGATACTACATAATCAACTAAGCCTAATTATATAAAACTACTTGATACGTAACTTATGTCAACAATATTTGTTTGTTGCATCTTTTTTGATGCATCATGCAACTAAAAATGGAAAAAATGTAGACATTAGAAAACACACCTTACACATAAAGTCTCATAAACTAAAAATACAAAAAACTTTATAAAACAAAAACAAATAATAAAAATTAAATATTCTCGTGAAACATATAAAAAAGTAATAAATAAGGTTGATTTAAGGCATCTCACTTCTCCTCACTCACTTCCACTTAATGTTGTCACATGACACATCCACTTAACCACTACACCTAGCCATTTCCATCCTTGATGCATAATGGACCCTTATCATCTCACCTCTCTATTCCAATTGCACCCATATTATTCACAGTGCTCTATGTACCCTAAAAATATAAAATCACACTCACCCCCTCCTTTCATCCCCTTTGGTTTTTAAAATTTTGGTTATTACTCAGACACATTGTTTTCAATTATTTCTCAAGGATAAAATAAGACATATTGGACATCTAAATCTCACTACACTATCAAATTTTAAATTTTCATTAATATTATCAATCACACTTGTAACTAACTTATGAATGCTATACAATTTTTAGGTATCACCTGCAATTGAGATGTAACTACAATAATATTCAAATCATATGGGACATCATCAACAATCAATAATCAACCACAATAAAACCATGCACCACACCTCAAGGTTCCCTCAAGATCCCAAAGAGGTATATCATCTCATTTAAGCATCTCATTTGTCCTTTGCATGTCTTACATTTTCTTATAATAACCATTGAAAAGGGACTTGAATTAGATTGAGGTAGATCCCTTAACCACAAAAAAACTAATATTTATCTGACTATTTTACATGTAAATTTAGATTTAAGTCTTGGAATTTCAATTCACATTATTCAACAATCAAACCCATAATTAAACCCATAATAGTTAGAAGTAGAGGTTTATAAAGTAGTTTATCATGAACCTGAAGAAGACATCATGGAGACCATATAGTATTTCATAGAAATAGAAGAACCATGTTGGGGTGATGATGCGCCAGAATTAGTAGGAACTTGACAAGGTAATAACTTGAGCTCTGGATGTCCTTTTGAGTCCTTTTTTTTTGAAATCACGTGTTTCGATGAGATAAACGCAGCGGCAACCCGCCCTACTAGTTAGGGAAAGTTTTCAACACGTTTTTGGGCCCTAAAGCTGCCATCTTGAGGCCAAAAATTAGGATTTAAGTTATAGTTTGGTTTTTTTCCTATTTTTGAGCATTAGTTAATTTTAGTCTATTAGTTGCATTATGAGTTAGAAAGTTGGCAATTCCTCTAATTTAGGGATGTAGAAGATGTGTGGAAATTTCTGTGCCCATAGGAATAAGCATGCAAACTTACTAAGAATAGCAGGTTCTAGTAAACTGCTAAAAATAGTAATTTCCGCCACCTAGAGTAGATTTAGTCAGAGTTAGCAAGAGTTTACTTGGCAACTCGAGTTGGGAGTTTTTTTCCTATTTAGGAAACATTGTAATTCATTATTTGATAACAAAGAAGGAGATCTATTTTCTTTTGGAGTTCATATTATTTGCAGTATATCTGGTTTGTTCATAATTTGGCTACATTAGGTGAGATCTTGTTTCAATGGAAATTATTGTAACTTCTATCATTTTGTTGATATTTATCTTTGATCTATATTTGAGGATGAAAAAAATTATCTATGTAATTGCAAAAAAATACATTGGCTCCACCTAATATTGAGGTTGTAGTGATTATAAGATTTTCTTTACTTATTGTTATAGATACATTTGTTAAAATTGCCAATATTCTTCATCGAAGTGCTTTTGTAACCATTAATGTAATTTCTAGTTACACAGATAAGCATTCTACAATGGTACAACAAGGGGTGGGATGTGATGGTGTGACCATATAAGACTTTATTTTTTGTATGTAGTTTGACGTTCATTAAATCATCACAAGATAATTTTGACTATAAATGTTACATCTACTACAATGTCACTTAAAATATTATTTTTCTTTCTAAATTTAAAAAATCAATAAAAAATAGTAAGTTCTTGGTCACATTGTAGAATTTGGAGACATTTTTTCTTGAAAATATTTTTCTACATCATTCTATGAGAATATGAATTGAAAATAACAAAATTATTAATCAATGTGATATGTGAAAAATATAAAATAAAATCATAATTTCTTTTTTCAAATAAATATATTCAATATATTTGTACTAAAATAAATATTGGCTATTGACTTAGGAGAAGAGTAGTAGTAAGTGACCCTTACACTACTATGAAAATGATGAGATGTATAAAGTGGAAAATGCACATAAGAACAATGTTTAGCTATACTAATTAATGAAGAAAATAAAAGAATTTAAAAAATATTGAGAATCATAATTATAATTATTTTTAGGTTTTCAAAATTATGAATCATTATTAAACATTAAATATATTATAAAAAATAACTTTTATTTCTAAGCATTATAGAAAAATAAAAAAAATTATTTAATGATCAAAATAAGAATTGTTTTTTATGTTTTTCAAATTTGGAATTGTTAAAAGTATATTAAATTAAATATGAATTATATAAAAAAAAAGTTCAAAAAATATATGTTAGACAATATAAATTAGAATGAAGAATAGATTATAACATTTTACTAATTGTTTTCTCAAAAAAAAATCTAAATGATAATCAAATTTATTATTGAATCTACTCTTTTAAATGAATACCAAAACTATTGTTAAACTCTTTCGTATAGAGAATCTTTTCATTATTTTCATGTAAGTGAAGTGTAATGTAGTGATTTATTGATAGGTATTTTTAAATTTAATTTCAACACTCATTTGATTATCATAAATTTCAATCAATAAATAAATAATAATTTGAATATTATTTAAAGTTAATAACAACATCATAATAATTGTATTGGATTCATTTTGTCTATTTTGGGCATCCTTAGACAATCTTGTAAATAGATTGGTCCATTTATCATCACTAAGTGAAAGATAAGTTTAAACATGGAAAGAATTATTTATTAATGTGATATAATATATATATATATATATATATATATATATATATATATATTTTGGAGTTACAAAACAATGTAGGTAGGTTTATTTTATTCATTACCAATAAGGGATAGATTGTTGGAGAAGGTAATGTAATTATTAATTAATATAATGTAAAAAATCTAAACTATAAATTACACAATATTGAATATTGATTTGAAAAGCGAATAAAATTGAGGATGATTATTTTATATTATTTCATATATTATAAGTTAATCATACAAGGCCATGAAAAGGAAAATCCCAACGACGTTAATGCATTTCAAGGAAGGATGGAAAATTAATGATCCATTATACTTCAAAGAAACACACAGATTATGAAAAATACTTAGTAGGGCATAACAATATACTTAGAAATATTATGTTTATATTGATTGCATATAATAGTACATATGGATACAAACAATAATAATGTTACATTATTGATCGTATACATGTGGTGTGGTACGAGTATTGACAGAGGGAAAAGAGAAATTAAAATTTAGTGATGTTTGTTACAACATTGTGTTTTTTGTTCATAATACTGCATATAGAATTTTTAAGTTAGGACATTTTGTAAGTTTTCAATTTCAATGATAACTCTTTTTAGCATGTATATAGCCTCATTGACTTTTTTTGTATGTAAGGCATATAACGAGGATATCATCATCTTCTACTTTGTCTAAGCTTGCACAATATGCTTTGAGCGATCCATATATCAAATGGTGTAGGACTGATGCATTGTCTTCAATTCTGGTAGCTATTTTGCAGAAGTTTTCACTGCAATATTCTCGGAATAAAGTTTTTTTTTCCATTATGTATTTTTCTGTTTAGGCATAAAAATGCAAGAAAGTTAGTTTTTATGGTTTTTAAAAAGAGAACAAAAATAAAGGAAACATGTGCCATGAATTTTTAAAGTTACAAATTAGAAGGATATATTCCAAGATGTATTGAATTATTTGATATGTACATATCCAAAAATGTATTGAAGAAAATTATAGGATGTGTTCTACCACATACATGTGAGTGATTTGAGTCAAAATTATGTAAGAATCACCAATGTTCTAGACTACCAAAGAATTTTAACAAAAGACATCCCAAAATCTAAAATGCAGAGGCTACGACTGGATGAATTTGGCCATCACAAGTGCACATCTATCCTCAGAGCCACGGTAACATTAGATAATAATACCTACCTATATCTCCGGAAAAGATGTTTATTTGTCAAAATAGAGCATTTTGTGGATGCAAAAGTAGCTCAACAGGCTAAGGGGAGATTGTAGCTTCAACCCTTAGCTTGTCCATAGAAATTAACAATGATTTTTATAATAATACACTCTTCTAACTGAAAAGGGTTCAATAGCCACCATGATATGGGCCAGAAGGTTAGAGTTCAAGCTGATCCATGGAAAACGATATTGATTTACATAACAATAGACTCTCCACTAACAATGGGGTCATTAGCTAACATGTTAGTGGGAGGTCCTAGGTACATGTACTAGCTGGTCCATGTGAAATAATAATGATTTGCATCTCAAAACACTCTTAGGATGGCAAAGGATACTATAACTCAAGATGCTAAAGAGAGATCCTGATTAAAACCCATCAGGTGTCCATGTAAAACAACAATGAATTGCATAAAAATATAATCTTCGAACCACAAAGGGGCCTATAACTACCATGCTAATGGGACATGTAGCTAATTTGTGAAAGCTTAGAATGATTTCCATAACAATACGCTCTTTCAACCACAACGGGGTCAGTAGTTTCCATGCTAACGAAATCTATCTGGTCCATGGGAAATCAAAATAAATAACAACACACTCTCGTTCCCCAAAGAGCTGAATACCTACTATCCCAATGGAAGATCCTATGTTAGAGTCCTAGCTAGTCAATGAAAAAGCAATAAAATTGTGACCAAAACTTGCTACATGGTTGCAGGGAAGATGATTCAGAAATGAAAATTTACGTGAGTGACCCTGCTTGGTGGCTATATGGAACGCATCATAGCAAGTATGAATTTCTTGACCAGGTGAAAATTTTTAAGAGCCTCCTACAAGAACTCCATGTGTCAGTGGTCTACAACTATAAACACTTGTAGTTTGATCAAAGCACTATTATTCTTAATATTGCACTAATTCTCCTCCCCTTTGCAAATTATCGACATCCCATCAATTAGACCTATCTAACTCCCCTCTTACAACACTCTTTTGGTTGTATTCCACTTATAAACCAATAAAGTAGACTATTATAACCTCATTTGACTAAACCCTCTTCTAATCCTATTCTAGAAAACTTCTACTAGCTTCCTAGGTAATCAATCCATTTCATTGGATTGTTTAAACCTCTCACAGTACTCTTAGAACCCTAATTTCTGACTAATTGTGATTAATTAGATAAACCCTAGATTAACTAGTGTTAATCATGTTTTGACCTTTTCTAAGTCAAAAAGTGACTTTTGGACTATCCTTTTATCCCACATTCACCCAACCCTTTCCATCTTTTGAAACCAAAAACTATAAATATGACTAGACCCCCCTCTCATTTCCTGAGAACATTTCTCATATCTAGGTCAAACTATAGTATTATTGCAAGGATTAGAGACATTGTTCATTGTTATTGAGTTATTTGCTTTACCATTTGCATTTATAAAACATCAAGCTTGATTAAATGGGATGAAGCATTGGCCTTAAAGACATTAATTGTGAGATTTCACTCTCAAACCCTTGATTTCCAAACAAGCGTAACTGATTGCTAAGAGCTTTAATAGGTTCATATTTCATAGCTTTCATGGAGTAGATAAATATTTAGATATACTAAGGTTTGAATGTTTATTTCAAGTTTATATACGTATGCAAAGATATAGTTATTGTTTAGCTCTAATTTGATTGTCCATTGAATGGTTGTTTAAAGCTTTTGGAGCCTCTTGAGTGTTCTAACCCCATTTTATAAGCTTTTACAATTTTTCTGTGTTCAAATTTGGCACAAGCGGTGGGAATATTAGTCCATCCTCCATTTACGAAGTTCTTTTAATCTTTTTCGTGTCTATTTCTAATAATTTTCATGCTTTTTAGGGTTAATAGCTTGTTTTTAACCGATTTCTAACTCTAAGAAGGTTGAATCTCTCTTTTTCATAAAATTTTAATGGGTTAAAGCTAAAAATAGGCTTTAATGATGAAAAACTAACATGTTTGCTCTTTTTAATTTTTCATTTCTGTGAATTTATCAGGTTTTATAGGGTTACGTGTAGGCGTCCTGAATCAGGAATGTATCAATCGAAATGGGCACTTATCCATCATTTTGGGCATGTACTCATCTAAACAGATGTGTATCTGTCATTCTGGGCCTGCAGGCACAACTTTTACCATTTGTTTACACAAGGGCATGTATCCTTCATTCTGTGCGCTTATCCATTGAAACATGCATGTATCCATCATTTTGAGCACGTATCGGTCGAAAAAGGCACGTATGTATCATTTTGGGTGCGTATGCATTGAATTGTGCTCATTACCTATCTTCTAGATGCCATAACATTTTATCCCAAAGTCGAAACGACTCTTTTTTTGCGTTGGAAAGGTATTGAAGTGAACTACGCAATGGAAACATAAAATTAGGATTTTGAGTTACCAAAAAATTAGAGTTCTGATTTTTAGAAAAATATTCATTTTTAACATGTCTAAATGCTTTGGAAAATTTGGTATTTGATGTTCTCACACCTCGTAGGGTTTATTTAAGACTAATTTTTGTTAAGAAATAAGGGATAAAATATGTGGAATAATCCCTCACAGAATCACAATAGTAGAAACTAATATGTAGAAAATATTACAAATCTCAAATAAAAGTGTAGAATAAAATAACACAACACAAAGATACAATATTTAACGTGGTTTACCCAATTTGGGCTACATCCACCAAGAATCACTTTCTTAGATTTTATTACAAGCCACCGCTCTCTCAATATAATACCCAGATCTATTTGGAGCTATCCTAAAAAAACTCTACAGAATTCACACCCAAATTCAAAATAGATCTGTAATGATACATTATGCCTACCATATGCATAAAACCATATAAGTAGACAAATGATTAAGTAGTTTTACAAAACTGTGAGTATCAAAACCATCGGCCAAAACCGTTCCATAAACCTATGGGTCATAAATCCTACCCATATGAGAAAAGCACATTTCCCGGTATATCGGCATGTTTTAAGGCCAACAAAAAAATTGTGGGCTGCACCCTCAAACCCCCAATCAGGGCGCGGCCAAGCCCTAAACCCCGGTGAGGAAATTGTGGAAAGTGTACAATACTCTTAGTGTACAGTCTTCAACACTTTCTCACATGAAAAATGGTTCCAAAACCTAACAATCTCCCACTTGGAGACTAGTTTTCCTCTGAGCAAGCTTCTCAACCCTTCACTAGTTTCTGTAAAGATAAACCAAGGCCGAACACGGCTTCAATTTTTTCTTTGTGACCACCTTGGTCATCATGTCTACAAGATTCTGACTGGTATGAATCTTCTCCATCTTCAACTTCTCTTCCTTCAAAGCTATCCTGATGAAATGGTACCTTAAATGTATATGCTTCGTCCTAGAGTTGAAAGCAAAGTTCTTAGCTAGGTGTATAACACTCTAACTATCACTATGCAGCTTTCCTTCCTCTTTCTTATGCCCCAACTCCTCAAGCAATTACTGTAACCAAATCATTTCTTTTCTTGCCTCTGTGGCAGGAACATACTTAGCCTTTGTGGTTGACAAAGCCACCAACTTTTGTAGTCATGAAATCTAACTCATTGTTGTCCCACTTACATTGTAAACATAACTTGTCATGCTCCTCCTATTTTCTACATCTCTAGCCATATTTGAATCTACATAACCACACAAATTGGTGTCTGATCCACTATAGTAGAAAATTGTCCCCATGGTCCCTGTCAAATAGCGAAGGATCCACTTTACTATCTGACAGTGATCTCTACCTGGATCACTCATAAATCTACTCACCGCTCCCACTACATGGGCAATATTAGACCTAGTGCACACCATGGAATACATAAAACTACCAACCACTGATGAGTAAGGTACCTTGGACATCTGGTTTCTCTCCTACTTTATCTTGGGACAGTGCTCCTTTGATAACTTGAAATGGCCTACCAAAGGGTTCCCAACCGGTTTAGCATCCTGCATATTAAACCTCTCTAGGACCTTCTTAATGTACTCTTCTTGAGATAAAGTAAGCTTTCATTCCTTCCTATCCCAAGATATCCTCATACCAAGGATTTTTTTGGCTTCCCCCAAATCCTTCATGGAAAAGGATTCACTTAGCTGCTTCTTGAGTACTTTTATTTCCTACATGTTTTTACCTGTAACCAACATATCATCCATATACAAACATAGGGTAATATAACTTCCATCCTCAAATTTCTTTATATAAATGCAATGGTCAGAATGGAATCTAATATATCCTTGCTCCATCATGAAGCTATCCAATTTCTTATACCATTGACGTGGACCTTGTTTCAAGCCACACAAGCTCTTCTTTGGTTTGCACACCATCTATTCTTTACTTTTTCCCTGATAGCCCTCTAGTTGCTACATATATAGTTCCTCCTCCAAATCACCATGGAGAAATGCAATCTTTACATCAAGTTGTTCTAAGTGCAAGTCTTCTGCTGCAACTATTCCTAGAACGGTTCTAATAGAATTCATTTTTACTACAGGAGAAAAAATCATCAAAATCTATACCTTTTTTCTGTGCAAACCCCTTGACCACCAACCGGGCCTTGTATCTTTTATTGCCTCCTTCTTCCTCTTTGACTATGAACACCCACTTGTTATGTAATGCTCTTTTTCCTTTAGGTAGCTTCACCAAATCCCATGTCTGGTTCTCCATGAGAGCTTGATGCTCCTCATCCATGGCTTGCTCCCACTTCTTCCTGGCATCTACCTGCATTGCTTCATCAAAGGCTCTCTGGCTCTTCATTGTCAATGAGTAATAAATAATAAAGAAAAGGAGAAAAATGTTCAGGTTCTCTTCTTACCCTAGAAGACCTCCTCAATATAGGAGTTAGGGGTTCCTATTGAGGAGGTTCCTAAAATGATTTACGTGTCACTTTCCCATCTGGAAGATCCTCTACCACTGCATATTATTGCTTAGATTCTTCCCTATTTTCCTCCAACTGCTGCTTATACATGAATTTCTCATTAAAGACCACATCCCTAGATCAAATGATTTTCTTGTCCTTAATACTCCAACATTTATATCTAAAGTCATCACCACCATAACAAATGAAAGTACATTTTTTTGATTTAGCCTCTAGTTTCGTCCTATCATCCTTGTCTATATGGATAAACACCTCACATCTAAACACTCTAAGAAATGAATAATCAACTTTCTTACCATACCAAGCCTCCTCAAGTATGCCTCCATCCAAGGAACTTGAGGGTCCTTTATTTATCAAGTTCACAGCTATGCTCACCGCTTCTGTCTAGAAAGAAAGAGGCATTCCTACATGTAACCTCATGCTCCTAGCACGTTCCATTATTTCTCTGTTCATCCTTTTTGACACCCCATTCTATTGTGGAGTTCCTGTAACCATATTTTCCCTACAGATTCCATTCTTATAATAGTAAGCATCAAATTCATTGTTGTAATACTCCCCTTCATTATCTGACGTGAGACATTTTAGCTTAAGACCTGTTTCATTCTCTACCAAGGCTTTCCATTTAACAAAAGTGTCAAATACATCAGATTTTTTTATAATAGAATAAGCCCAAACTTTCCTTATTGTGTCATCAATAAAGTTAACATAATAACTTGAACCCCCAAGAGATGATACCTGAGCCGGGCCCCACACATCGAAATGCACTAACTCTAACTTACTCTCTTTCTTTATAGGTCTAACCTTGAGAAACCTTGCTTCTGTTTCTGATATATGCAGTACTCACAGAAATCAAAACTTGTTTCTGTATATCCAGGGAAATCCTTCTTTATGATCTCCATGCCCTTATGGCTCATATGACCAAGCCTATAGTACCACAATGTTGTATCTACTTCTAAAGCCACAAGATTACAAAAAATAGTGTTATAAGTGGTTAAATACAAGGTTCCAACCTTATTATCTCTTGCCACCATAACAGCACCCTTGGTAACCTTCCAAGAGTCCGTTGTAAATATCACAGTACAAGCATCACTTCCTGACTTCCCTGCCGATATAATATTTCATCTTAATATAGGCACATGTCTGACATCCTTTAATATCCAAGTATTCCCATTTTGCATCTTAACCTAAACAGAACCTTTTCCAGCTATGTTGCAAGGCTCATCATCACCAAGAAAAACATTCCCAAAATCTCCTTGAACATAATCAACAAAATAATGCCTATGTGGATTAGCATGGAAAGAATCCCCTGAATCTAAAACCCAAGATTCGGAAATATTGTGCAAAGAAATAATCAAAGAATCCTGACATACATTACCCGTTGCCACATTTTCCTCTGTGTTTTCTTTCTATTTTTTCTTCTTGCCCCAAAGTTCCCAATAGTCCTTCTTTGCATGCCCAGACTTTCCATAGTGCCAGCATAATATCTTGATTTTAGATTTTGACCTTTCCTAATCCTTTGATTTTCCACGGCTTCCTCTATTCTTCTGTCTCCCTCTAGTTTCCACTGTCAAAGAATTCTCTGAAGTAGAAGATTCCCCAGAGCTTTTTCTTCGCATTTCCTCACTTAGAATCACCCCTAAAACATCCACAAACTTCAACTTTGGGTTAGTTGGAACCGAGTTGCTTACCACCATTACCAGGCTATTCCACCTCTCAAGTAAAGAGCACAGAACTAATAAAGCCCTAACTTTTTCATCAAATTCTATTGTAACCAAAGCTAGCATATTTACAACCATATTAAAATCATTTAAATGATCTGTTACTGAACCATTAGTAAACATCTTCATATTAACCAACTTTTTCATTAAAAATATCTTATTAGAGGCAGAGGGTTTTTCATATAACTTCCCTAATGCATCCATCAGTTATTTTGTAGTCTTTTCCTTTGAAACATTAAATAATACTGAAGATGCAAGACACAGCCAGATTGTCGGGCAAGTGCCTTCCTATCTAGCAAATTACATTCCACATCTGTCATGCTCGATGGTTTGTTCACCTTCTTAGATAGCGGAATATAAAGATCCTTCTGATAAAGGTAATCTTCCATCTGCATCTTCCAAAGACTGAAATTCTACCCGTTGAATTTATCAAACCTTGATATTCCATCATCTTCCATAGCTCCCACTCAAGATAATTATTTCCCTATGATTCAACACTTTAGAAAACCAAACCTTTCTCTGATACCAATTGTTAGGAAATAAGGGATAAACTATGTGGAATAATCCCTCACAGAATCGCAGTAGTAGAAACTAATATGCAAAAAATATTACAGATCTCAAATAAAAGTGTAGAATAAATTAACACAACACAAAGAGACAATATTTAATGTGGTTCACCTAATTTGGGGTACATCCACCAAGAATCACTTGCTCAAATTTTATTACAAGCCAGTGCTCTCTCAATACAATACCCAGATCTGTTTGGAGCTATGCTCAACAAACTCTACAGAATTCACACCCAAATTCAAAACACATATGCAATGATACATCATGTCTATCATATGCATAAAACTATATAAGTAGACAAATGCTTAAGCAATTTTACAAAACCGTGGGTATCAAAACCATGGGCCAAAACCATCCCAAAAACCTATGGGTCAAAAATCTTTCCCATATGAGAAAATCATGTTTCCTGGTATATTGGGCACGTTTTAAGGTCATTTTTTTTCTGGGGGCTGCACCCCCAAACCTTTGCTACTGGGGGCTGCCACCCCTGGAGCCCAACTCAGGGCCCGGCCCGGCCCCGAACCCTATCAAGACAACTATGGAAACTATACAGTCTTCAACACTTTCTCACATGAAAATAGGCTCCACAACCTAACAATTTCTATTTTGCATGGTACATTTAGTCATAAGTTGTGCTAATTTTGCTTGATTAAAGTTAATGAATGTTGCATCTTTATTTTTGGAGGATAGGATCGCGTATGCTCTTCCCTCACACCTTTTAGGTAATATTTGGAATCAGAAACGATTATACACCTTGTCTATTCTTTCAAAAACATCACATTATACTTATTTCCTAAAGGAATGAATGTCAAAGTTGGTTAAAATAAACTAGCTTGCACTTTAAAGTGTTTTCCATTACTTATTTATAGTTAAGTTTGTCGTGTTGTGTACACTCTTCCCTCACGCCTTTTTGGCGTGGGAATCAACAACAACATGTAAGCTTTATGTGGACATTGTGATCCTTTTGGAAAATTACCAACCTTTGTGTGTATAGGACCAAATTATTTTGTCAAAGAAAGGAGTTGCAAAACAAAAACCCGCTAAAACATTTTTTCATATAGGTTTCCAAATGGTGTGCTACTTAAGACCACATCAAGCAAAAAAAGATTAAAAAAAAACACACCACATACATCACATTGTATTACAAGTTTCAAAAAAGGGTACTTCCCTATCCACTCAACTAGAACATAACCCCTTTGGCATAACACCTTAAGATAAAAAAATGGGGGTGGTTCTAGAACCTAAAGTAATCCATTGCTGAGTAACCTCGTGGATGAAACTAGAAACACTTCACTTACCCACTTGACTAGATCTTTACGTTGTAAGATAGAGTCAAAGTTGTCTATATCGTGGCCCTAGTGACGATCCAATTGAACACACTAGTTTCTCATTATATTGGAAGGGGGTAAATTAAAGCTGAGATAATTCTTGGGAAACCTTGGGAAATCAAGCTTGCATTAGAAAAAATGTTGACACCTAGTTGAGTGAACTACCTAGGAAAGCCATATCTTATTGGAGCCCACTTTGCTAGTCGATTATCACGTCTTGGAAACTCTCATGAAGTGATGACTTGTTTGGACTCAAAACCTTATTTTTTGAAAAAATTAAAGAGTCCTCTTAAGTTTAATCTAAGTGTCTTTCATCGCGAAACTTGTGTGACATCACTTTTACTTAGTTTTCACTCACCGTAAGATGAAGCGAAACTCTACCAAAGTAATGCCAAACATTTTTTCACCTCCACTTGGTCTATTTCCTTTGTTCTCTTTTGGCACTTTGTAAAAGAGGAACAACTATACGAGTGTTTTCAATTGACTTTATCGCCACTTTTGTGTCCATTTACGCCCATCCATGTTTGCGGATGGGTTGTTAAACGTATAAAGTGTGTGGATATGTATTTTCATCATTGATAGCCATTTGATATTAATACTCAAGTCAAGATCATTATTTTTACTGACGATTGGTTCTTCATTAGGTTCTCCTTTGAGCGTTTATGTTCCTTGCATCGTGTCATAACATTTTTGATACTTATGTTTTGTTCCTTGTGAACTTGGCTTAAGTGTTTAGACTATAACGTTATGCTACGCACATTTAAATAACTCATTGGTATAATTTTTCCTTGGTTTACTTTTGAACATTACCTTGATTTTGAAAAGGGGTGTTGTTACTTGATGCGCATCATATTAATATCATTTCGATACAAACACCTTAATTTTTCCATAGAGTTTGGCTATGTGTATCTTGGTGGTGTTACATTGTTCATTATTTGTAACCCCCACTTTTTGAGAGATAAGTCTTGTTTAGACTTAAAACTCACTTTGTGTGTACCTTGTTTGGGAATCACTTTAACTATTTTTTATCACTTACACCTTGTTTGCTTCTAAACTCGACATAAGTGGTGACACTTCATTGGTCATCTTATGCGTCAAACTATTATTTGGTGTAACTTAGGAAGTAATTCATTGTTTGGTTAGTTTAGGGTGAACATTGTGTGATTGTGTCTTATGATTTATTCATCGCATTGATTTATCCTTTCTAAGGACAATCCTTTTAAGCCTTTGATTCCTTGTAGTTACAACTTGGTATCCAAACATTGTTAGATTATCAGAATTGCATTATCATGATGTATGTTTTCCTTATGTCCCTTTTGGAAAAATTACACAAGCATCTCCATCTTTATAGAATGTTTAATTGGTTGTTGTTATGCTGCCCAAATTGACATGGAACTTCCCTTTGAAGGAGTTCTATCACACTATCTAGATCTAGTCATTTTTACCTAAACAATGCTAACAATGACTGACTATCATGTGGTTCCTCATACTTACAAAAATACAGACCCTAGGTTTAGGTATTCACATCAAAAGAGGCTCATTACGACTAAACCTCGTTTGGTTCTTCACGCTAGAGGGGCCGACCGGGTACCTTGTTCCCCACCTTCATCTCACAATTAGCGGTATAGTTTAGACACTTCTAATCCAAATTATTATTCAGGTTCTCTCACTCGTCTTCTGATTCAAATCCAAACTACCATTTGGATTCCCACTTTTCTTCTAAAGATTTAGATTCCGAATATTATTCAAATACCCCTAGATCAAATCCTGAATCACTTTCCTCCCTTTCTTTAAAGGACCTTCATTCCCAATCACCTCAATGATGTCTTCCTCCTTTGAAGACTCGTGTGACTCCAAGTTCCGTCAATCAAACATATAATTTAGTTCTTGAGTAAGGGTCCTCCCTTTCTTCGCAAGACCTCCTTCATCAATCACCTCGATGACCACTTCCTCCATTGAAGAGTTCCATGACTTGGATTCCCTCTAGTTAACTATCCAATTTGACTCCTACATCGCAACTTAATGGATGACTATGCGATCATAATTTCCTTCCTACATTGCATTGTCTTCTAGAAAAATGACCTAGGTCCAAATCCAAATCATCTATTCATGAGACACCTTCCTCCAAGTATATATCCTCTCTTGAGTCATCTTGATCTGCTATCATTCTAACTTCAATCCCTCTTCAGCCCTTGATCGCTTTAAACCATATCATACCATTTCCTTGTCCATCTTCTAAATATCAATGTTTGTGACCACGTTGAACCATTAGAAAGAAGCCATGTGCTAAGATATATTTTCGAAGCACTATTAAAACTCTTCGTGGGAGTGATAAGGTCGAACCTTCCCCACGTCTACATTATCACACGTCTTCTAAAACTTTCATGCTTGTTGAAATCATTTCTTCTAGTCAACCTCATATTGTCAAAGAACAAAAACCTCTGCTAATTGATTTCTCTCAGGATGACAGAACAATCAGACTACATGAATATATCCCTCTAGATGATATATTCGTGAAGAAATTTTCTGGAACTTGATATTTTTGCATGTTGGAGTGAAGAAATTTATTCCTTTTGTCAAAATATAGAGGAAGAGCCTAAAGTCATGGAACTTGATTCTTCTTCTGTTATTCCATATTTAACTTCCTCTGAGCATGATAAGATGTCGAGGTCTAGCATTTATTCACATCCTATCTTCTCATTACCCAATCATTCCTTATCTATCATCATTCCTCACTCAAAATCTCGCCTTGGGTCACCACTGAGTAGCCCATCGTCTTGTTCTATCCTAGAGCCACCTCCGCGTAGCCCTCTATTTTATGCTTGTGGGTCACCTCCTGGTAGCCCATTACCTTCTATTCTTGGGCCATGTCCTAGTAGCCCTTCATCCTCTTCTATCTATGGGACACCTCCAAGTTGTCCATCCTCGTTTGTACTTGGGTCATCCCAAAGTATTCCCTCGTTATCTTATTCCATTTTGGGGCCACGTCCTAGTAGCCCTCCATTATCTTTCAAATATGAGTCACCTTGGGGAAACCCATTACCTTCTATTCTTGGGCCATGCCCTATTATCCCTTCATTCACTTCCATCTATGGGACAACTCCAGATATCCCATCATCTTTTATTTCTAGGCCGCGTCCTAGTATCCCTTCATCATCTTCTATCTATAGGAGACCTTTGAGTATTCCCTTGTCTTCCATCTGAGGGCCATATCATGATAGACCTTCATCATCTTATATTAATGGATCACCTCTTGGTAGCCCATCCTCTTTAATTCTTGGACCATATCCTCTTCAGCTATCACGTTCTTTTTCTATCAAAGACCGAAGCAAGCCCACCATCATTTCTCTCATTCCTATCATCAATCATAAACGTTCGCTTTATTCACCCACTTCTCTAGATTAGACAAGTCACACGTCAACTTATAGGAAACTCAAACATTTTCTTAATCAAGCTCAAGTCAAAAATTCTAAGAGCTCCAAATCTCCCAACAACTCGAACAATCTCAAAGTTTTAAATCAAACACGATTCAAGAATGAACACCAATGTAACCATCAATTATGGTGTAAAGTGAAAACACCTATGGATATGGAAATTAAGCCCCGCATATGAAATCCATGTTTTAGGATAAGTCACAATAATTTATTAAGTATGAGCTCACCACGATTATCGAGATTGGTGAGCACATTACTCTTGATAAACAAACGTGCTTAGTCTACCTTATTAAGGAACTCACAAACATTGTTGTTGGATCCTATCATGCCGAGTGACTTTGTTAGTCCCAAATTTCCAAAAAATATCAAAAATCTAAAAATCAAAACAATTCATAAATGCAAAAAAATTGAGAAAACATAAAAAAATCAAAGGTACAAAGATCAAACATTGTAATCAGGTATTGTGTATACATGGATGTTCTTTCTTCCCTTCCTTACTATCCTTTTGCAAATCTTCCTACCATTTTCATCCCTTCGATGATATTTTGGTGAGACTATCTGCACAAATTTTGTGAAAATTATCTCTTTGGCATCTGTTTGACCTTGGTCTTTCATCACGTTGGTAAATTAAAAAATGACTAACCTCTTTGAGATCCTATCACAATCAACATCTAAAAAACTTGTTGCAAAGAACTTTTAGACATATTTGTTGACACTAGCCGATGTCATCATTGGAATCACTTCCATATCCTTCCATTAAGCCATTTATGGTTCTTAACCCCTTGTCAAACAAGAGAGCTGAAATCAATTTTTAGAATGCAAAAAAATCAAAATCAATCAATAATCAAAAAGCCAAAAGCTAAAAAGTAAAATCAAAGTGATATAAAAATCTCTCTTGGGGTATTTCCAATAATCTCTACCGAGGCTATGGATGCCTGGTTGGTAGTAGAGTAATGTTGTGAATAAATCTTCATCAGGGATATGGATGCCTGATTAGCAGCAGAGTGATGTATGGCTATCCTTTCACCCTCCATTCACAAATCAACTGTTGAAATCAATCATTCATACACATTGGTTGTCTTGACTTGTTGTCTATCAAGTCTTCCCTTCAAGCGGTAATTAATTTCCACGTGCACACATTGGATCTCTGTGAGAAAACATGATTAGTATGTTATGAAGTGTCTTTTTTTTTACCTATTTCAGACTCTTTCTGTAGTCCATATCTCATCTCACGATTTGTGCCTTTGACTAATTACTTCTTCATCACGACGCTTCTAAGATATATTCATATCATTCACATCGTTCTTTGACTTCATTTAAAACATCTATGTGTATAAGATTACCTTTTTTCCATGTTTACGGACACCTTTGTCCCTTTCACAAAAACAATCTTCTACTTCCTTTCTATCATGTGTTTCTTGGCCAATGTACGTTGGGAACATCCTCGCTCCATCCTAGCATGTCATTGAGTTTAATTTCATTATCATGTTGAACATATACATATTAGAAATGATCTAACTTCTATGCTTGAAGAGTTTATCTTTGAATACTCCCACTTAATGCTGGGGCATTTTTCGCATCTTCACTTTCTTTCGCATGCGCATGGCATTCTTCCCTTGTACATCCCATCTATTGTTGGGGGCATCCACATTTCTTTGTCTTCATGTACACAGTTTTAGAAAAATTTCAAAATCATAAAAAAATCAAATATGTTAGAAAAATAAAAAAATTCAAATATGTTTCAAAAAACTTCTAAAAATTGAAAATCATCCTACAAAACATTGTTCTTTTGTTCTTTCTTGTTCTTTTCATCAACGAACCACAAATCATTTTGATCTACCTTCATTAACAAATCTACTCTACATGCTTTGTCTATACTCTGGGGCACAATGAGTTGTCTGATACTGTTTCGTAACACACAATGCTCTTTCCTAAGACCCAAGTGTCCTCCATTATTCCCCTCGCATGTACAATTTTCTTGGGGCACCACTTTTAGCCCTTGTCATTTTACATGAATAGGTTGTAACTAAAGATCGATAACAAAAACATTACATTGTGTTTCTCTATTAGGTTATCTAGTTTACTTTCTTGTATTGCATTACATTTTGTATGTTGCATAGAGTTAGGCATCTTTTCCCTTCTCGTACTACATTACATTTTGTATGTTGCATTGAGTTGGCAGTTTCAGCAATGGATAATTGTTTGTATTATGGCTTTTCATGTCATTCTATTCCTTTATTGTATGCTTGTATTTTAATAAGGACCGATGATGAATATTCTTATTAATATGATGTAATTGATATTATCTTATACACAACAAAGTTATTAATAACTCAATATCTCCCCCTTAATATTTTCTCTCTTCTTCCTCTTTCTTCTCTTTCGCACTATTTTTTCTTCTATTCTCTTTCTATAATCTTTTTAATCATCGATCGACCTCTTTCATCTCCCTATTGACACTCGAAGGGGAATCCTCCACCCTACTAATTTTTCTTCCACCCCTTCAAAAAAAATTTAGTTATTCGTGTTTGTCTACTTTCTTTGAAGTGACGTAGTTTACGCCACCCCGAAGAGGGGAAAATGTAGACACCTGTCGTTTGATCAAATCTCTATTATTCTTAATATTGCACTAACTCTCCTCCCCTTCGTAAATTGATGACATCCCGTTAGTTAGAGCTTTATAATTCCCCTCGTACGACACTCTTTTGCTCGTATTCCTCTTATAAACCAATTAAGAATACTATTATAGCCTCATTTTGACTAAACCCTCTTCTAATCCCATTCTAGACCACTTCTACTAGCTTCCTAGGTAATCAATCCATTTCATTGGATTGATTAAATCTCTCACAACACTGTCAGAGCCCTAATTTCTCACTAATTGTGATTAATTAGCCTAACCCTAGATTAACCAGTCCTAATCATGTTTTGACCAAGTTTCTAAACAAAAAAGTGACTTTTGGACTATCATTTTGTCCCACATTCACCAAAACCTTTCCATATTTGGAAACCAAAAACTATAACTAGGACTAGACCTAGTCTCATTTCCTAAGAACATTTCCCCTCTTTAGGCTAAACTATAGTATTATTTGTAGGATTAGAGACATTCTTCATTGTTATTGAGCTATTTGCTTTACCATTTGCATATTCAAAACTTATATCTTGAGTAAATGGGATGAACCATTGGCCTTGAAGCCATTAATGGTGAGATCTCACTCTCCAAACCTTGATCATCAAACAAGCATAACTGATTTCTAGGAGCTTTAATAGGTTCATTATCCATAGCTTTCATGGAGTAAAGAAATATTTAGATATGCTAGGGTTTGATTATTTATTTCAAGTTTATATATGCATGCAAAGAGATAGTTCTTGTTTAGCTCTAATCTGATGGTCCATTGAATGGTTGTTTAAAGATTTTGAGGCCTCTTGAGTGTTCATACCCCATTTTATAAGCTTTTACAACTTTTCCTTGTTCACAAAAACGATGTCCAAAGAAGTCTCCCCAAGCTCATTCATCTCACTCACTAGACCCATTGCATAATCATTGGCACTCAGCAGCTCCTTCATGTCCTATGACTCCCCGTTCTTCACAAGAAGGTGTAAGTTTGTATCAATATGCATCCCAGTCACCTGCTTCCGGTAAAACTTCTTGTTTTTTTCCCTCTTTCAATTGCTTCGGTGGATTCAACAAGTGAGGGGTCCACAACGAATTGTTTTCATCTAGATGTCACGAGCTTGAATTTGGGCCCTTTTTAATGTCATTTTGATGGAAATCACACGAGAATATTGATGCACAAGTGAAGGAGGGATTGTATGGTTTTACTCTGGATAAACCCTAACTTCCATGGTGATATTGGGATTTGTACTATGGTGGGAGCTCATGTCATCCATTTATTCATCCAGTTCATTTATTCTTCATTATTCACCGCAAGCCAAACTCTATGTTGTACAACACAATACGTAGATAAAGAATCATCTAGAATAGGTTTTGGTCCCTTTCGACTGTGATGGAAAGCGTCATTCCTAAGTAATGTCTGAACATATTTTTTTCTTTGGCCTTATGGGTGCCGACTATGCCTTTGTATGCAACTATTATCATGTAAACAAAAATTAAGTGGGACTTCCAACTTCCCAATAGACAAACCACCCCCTAAGAAATCTCCTTCAAATTTGCACAATCAATGTAATCATTTCTATCAGATTAAATTCCAAACTTTAGGGTAGAAGAATTATTTTCCACGTGGCATGTTATTATTGATCATGAGAAAAAGTTGTTTCCAACTAATAGAAAATAACTATGCACGTATAGAATAAAGCCTTCAGCTAATAAAATTAAATTAAAAGCTTTACTTTTTACAAATAAAATGAATTTGAACAATCAAACTTTATTCCAAAAAAATGTAAATACAAGTGGCACTCTGTAATTGATTCATGACAAACTAAGTATTTGTTTTAGCGGAGACAATATAGTGAAAAATTGAAAAGTAAAAATTAATATGATACTTTTCAAAAATTTAATGTAATTACCTATCATTTATTATGCAATTATTGTGAAGAGTTTAAAGAAGTTAATCTTTTGAATATAAATAACTATTTTTAGATTATATAGATACATCAATGATTAGTCAATAGTTCAAGACAATTATTATGAAGAGTTTACGTAAGACAATGTGTTGATTAGGACACTTTTTAAATATAATAATATATTGACTTGACATTTATTTAATTATGTACTCATTCATTCAATTTTATGATTATTTAGATATGTGGAAAATATAGTGATTATTTAGTTTATATAAAAAATAATTTGTGAGATAAATTTATTTATTTTTTATATAAAAATAGATATTATAAAAATTGATATAGAGTCTTTAATGTTATATGTTGTTAAATATTCTAAAAATTATTTTATATTATTGATTATACTAAAAATCATTTATATATTTTTAAAAATAAAATAAAATATTTATTAATTTTGTAAAAAATTATTATTCTTAAATTTATTTTTATTGATTAAATATAATTTTTATAAGATTAATTTTTGTAATTAATAATTTATTATATTTTTATTAGTAATATATTTCATTTCATTCATATATTTTTCATTAATATGTAAACATTTGATTGTCATTAATATGAATATACTTAGTTAAAAGTTTAAAACAAAGTTATATTTCTTTCAACAATACAATGGATGACGGTGAAAAGTTAATTTTTATATAATACATATATTAATTTTTTATTTAATAAAAACAATGTTTATAAGAATAAATGTTTTTATAAAAACCTTTAGTGTAACAAATTAACAATGATCAATTTTTTAACATCTTTTTTTTAGGAATAAAATTAATTTGAATTAGTGTAACTTCCTAGATGGAATACTCTTAATGTTTTGGTGGGTGGGGACCAATTTTCCTGGTCTTTTACAGGATGAAATTACTTTGAATTTATCTGGCTTATGCACCCTCGTCTGGTCCCTTTCTTATAATTGACACCTTCTAACCTATTTGGGTATTTTAATTCAAATTTCCATATTTCAATGGGAAGAAGCAGTACAATTGGTCCCCAGGAATTCTACACAATAATCAGTGCATTTGTTTGCCACCTATAATAAAGAGAGGACAATAACGTTCTATGACACTGCCACGTATCTTAGATGGGCAAATACTTGGGAACATTTACCAATGAAATTCATTTGAAAAGAGTATTGAACTGTAAGATACCTTTCAAACTAAAGTTGGTGAGGATACTCGAAAGTTGAAGCATTGGCTCTTCAGAGTTGAGAGGACAAGAATAAGTTCCAAAACAACTCATATTTGAAAGTGTGCACATTATAAAGAAGAGGCCTGTACTGATACATATCTATAAACTATTGAATGGGCAATAATGGATACCAGAAAACAAATATGTCTGAAAGTTGAAAAGGAATAAATGGTCCATGCTAAATAAGATGTCAGTTCATGATCAATTAAGCAAAGACCAAACCCACAAGCTGCAGTGCCAACTATGAACAACTCATTTTACTTTAAAAACAGTAGAAAGTAACTAGTACTCATGTAAGGAATAAAAATAAATGCCATAGATTGCTTTGGGTGAAAGTCCTCCATTCAAATCTTATAACAAAGTCTGGAAAAACCAGCGACTTGAATTGTGACACGAATGCCCGGCCCAGGCATTCAGCTATTTTTAGCCCTAACACTTTAAGATACAGGTGTCCGAAGGCCCTGATAACGTATGCCCACCCGGCCAGTCCTTGTAGAATATATATAATTTAGAAATTTAGGAGTGCTCTGTGGGACGGTGCAGATTCATTCCATACAGCTTGCTACAATATAAGGTACAGTTTGGCACGTGAAAGTGATAAAAATGGCTAAAATTTAGTACTGGATCGTGGTACAGGTTGCTATAATTGATAGGAGCTGGCTTGTCCAAATATAAAAAAATAATATCATTTTCTTGTGTACCATAAATGAGAATCTCGAGAGTCGATATATTAAGTAAGAAAGATGGCTTCAATAGAAATTTGAGCAGAACAGGGAGTCCACTGTCCATGGTTGTGTGAAACTAAAAGTGAGTTACCTATATGTACCTGAAGTTGACACCATGGTGGTTTTTAATTTATTTTTTTAATATTTTTGTTTTCCATTATTGTTCAGAGAGCTTTTTACAGAAAGTGGTATCTGATATATGTGCTATGCCGTTCTTATCTTTTTCTGGGACTTTGTGGGGATGCTTTTTAGATTTGTTTTTGGCCTCCGTAATGCAGAGATTGTTTGGCCTGATGTTTAGGTATCAAGAAATTGGTCTGTCTGTTCTGGATCTGACCTGATCTGGTCTGTGGGTGAGCTGCAAATTGACTGAGAATGGTGCGGGGGAAAACTCAGCTGAAAAGGATTGAGAATGCAACGAGCAGGCAGGTTACTTTCTCCAAGAGAAGAAATGGATTACTGAAGAAAGCTTATGAGCTTTCAGTGCTGTGTGATGCAGAAGTTGCCCTCATCATTTTTTCTCCCAGAGGAAAGCTCTATGAGTTCTCCAGCAACAGGTATTCTTTGCTTGTATTTTGTTCATTGCTTGCCTTAAAACATATGTGAAATCTGACAGAATAGATCAGAAGGCCTGCAATGTTTTTAGAATTTATTTTATGCGTTTGAGTTCTGATGTATGAGAAAAGAGACTGCCTGAAAAAAAATTAAAAAATAAGCAGAATGTTTTCAAGGAAAACATGTGGAAGTGGTTTTGAAACAAAATGTGGTATTGGTTATGTAATGATCGAGATATCAATGGTGGGATTTTGAAGCGTCACAGGTTTACTAGTCGGTCTAAACACAAAAGTGCCTCTAGTTTTCTCTCTTTAAGGGTTTTTTTGAGGTTTTGGAGGCGGTAGGATGTAAATTTACAATGGTATTTAAATATATTTTCTTCACACTAGACAAAATTTATATAGGAACACGGACGTTACTTAAAAAGCACACTGAAATATTTATTGTTAAAGTATGGCAGATTTTTGTTGGTTTCTTGCCAGATATTTGTTAATTTCAGTACAAGTCAGAGAGACAAATAATGAAACTATGTGCAACAGTGCAACAAATGGAGAGAGGGGGAGTAACAGTACAGAACAAGTACATAACATGGCCAAATGTTAGAAAATCATACGATCAGCAGTGGAGAAGGACGATCTTTCCATGACAACTTGACAAATATGTAGAAAGCCAAAACAATCATTCTGTCAAAATCAGAGATAAACCAGTACTGGTGGATGATTGACCCTTTCTGCAAACTTAATAGGAAAGGTACCATTCCATACAAATATATAAAGACCAACATACCTACTAGGTACATTCCCTTAACCTCGAGTTTGGAGAAAAAATATAAGCATTATTATATATATCTGAACACCAACATTTCACATCAGTATGAGCAATAAATACAAGTTAATAACACTCCATAACAATCTACTCACTGGTTTGAGGTTTGAGGATAGCAAGTTTTTATAAAAGTTATCTTGCGCTAGTTTTGCGTCCTTCTATAGATCCAATAAGGTGAGCTGAATAAAACAAAAGTTATTAGAGAACTGTGGGAACAATATACGGTGTTAATAGGGTGATAAAAAGGAGTATAACTTCAATATCTATAGATAGTGATTACAACCAGACAGCTTTAGTATGATTGAAACTCAACAAAAACCTCGGAACATAATAAATTTATAGGAAACTATAGATTTAAATTTCAACAGATAGTAACACAACCATCAACAAAAGGCAACACAAATTTCATAAGTTTTGCAGCTGCAAACTATCGTGAAGTTTGATCACATGGTATAAACTGAAAGAAGTGCAACATTAAATAATATATACTTAAATAGAAAGACGATCCTTTTACAAGAATTTTGCGTCTTCCTAAATAGTGACATGCAATAAGGTACCGGCTAATTGGACAATTGTTTGCACCCGTACATACACATGACATGTCACGTCATGCCATTATATATAAATTAAATGATACATATAACAATTTCATTAATTTTTTTAATAAAAATTTGGCGTATTTTTAATTTAGTGATTAATATATATATATATATATATATATATATATATATATATATATAGATAGAGAGAGAGAGAGATAGGTTTTTAATGGTAATGTTTTATATTAACACAAACTTTGAACTGATAAAAAGACACCAAAGATTTAATTTAAAATTTGATGAATAATTTTATGTGAATATAGTTGTGGATAATGGTTTGCCAAAAATAATGTTATTTTTTAAAAAAATTGATTAGGTAAATGTAGGCTATTGAAAGGTTCAAAAAACCTTACAACACGACATCAAGATATAGAAACATTACAACACACTCAACTAAGCAACCATTTGCTTGAGCATTCCAAGCATGTCAATAACTTCCATCCATCAACTTTGACAAATGATCTACAATGCTCTTCAGTCCTTAGGAAAAACGAGTAGTCTGCAATAAGTTAGCGATTATATCGCCAATTTACCATTGGATCAACCTTTTTGAGATCACAAAGGCATCTTAGAATGTTTAGTTAGCCTCTATTGTTATCCTTTCCTCTTCTTACAGACCTTATTCCATTCATCATCAACAAGGGAGATAGGAATAAAAATTTCCATATCCAAATCAGAAGGAGCTATGTCATGTACATTGTGCCCTACTCCATCCTCACTTAGGCTCTTTGAAGCTTTTCCTTTCCAGTCAATGGTCCAAGGAGCCTCCCTCTTCAGCCCCTCAAACACCTAATTTTGTTCCTCCACCACCATTTGAGGTGGCTCCTTTTCAATAGCATTCCTTTCATCGAAAGGAGTGTTTGGGACCATCTCATTTAGACCATTTGTCTATGTTTTAGACTCTAAATCACTTTCCCCAATTCCTTTCACAGACAAGTATTGGGTAAGAAATTTTTTCCACCAATAAAATTTTTCTTACGCCTTATGTTTTAGGCTAAGGCACTTCGAGGCCCAATTTCCTAATGTGAAACACCTCTTGCACTGAAAAGGTAAAAATTCATAATCAATGGAGTCAAAGTTTTGTCCAAAATATAGAGCTCACTATTTCTAGAAGATCTTTGAAGTGTCCAAATTCACCCAAAAACAAGAAAAAATTAGATGGGATATAACCTTGGTTTTCTGGATCAATGGCCAAAATACTATTAAATGTATTTTTGATGGAGGTAAAGTAGCTCAATATTTCTAGAAGATCTTTGAAGTGTCCAAATTCACCTAAAAATGAGAAAAATTTAGATGGGATATAACCTTGGTTTCTAGATCAATGCCTAAAATACGATTAAGTGTGTATTTGATGGAGGTAAAGTAGTCATTGCTCAAAAAATGTAGTGCAAGATGATGTATCCTAATGCAGGAAATCTTGGTAAGATTATTTTTAGTAATGGGATGGAAAGAAAGAAAACAAGGCTTGACTACTAAATGACGAGATTGAAAATCCCAGATCTTGTGAAAAATGGCATCTTTGTCCTTTATTAAATAGAAAACAATGATGAATATACCCATTACAAATGGGTAAATATAAACTTGAACATTCATAAACGGGAAGCAAGGCGATAAAATCCATGAGTGTAATGCCGATAGTCTAAACAAGAAGCTACTGATACAAAAAAAAAATGAATTCTCATGAAAACATAGTTTTTGCACAGACTAAAGGTTTAACTTCTTGGTTGCAATCCTTAATGGATTATGTAGCCATGTCCAAATAAGAACATCAAGTAGGGTAGAGACCACCTGCAACAATGCCAACTATCGGCATCAGAAGAGGAAGAGTACCTAGAAAATGGGGCTCCAAGACCTTAAATTCAATCTTAGGTAGCACATTCTAAAGTTCAAGGGGTCGACGTCCACTGAAGAAAACTGAGGACTTGTGTCAAATTTTCCTTGGATCCTTCTAACCAGTAAAGTAGGGGTGAAAAGATATGAATATGGTCACCTAAGCTCGCATCCATCCCACTAGAAGGACATTGTGGAACTGGTTCTCTCTACTACAACCATCACTATAACAATGGCTAGGTTTAGTACTTCCAAAATGTCATGATCATGTCATCTTCCTTATAAAGAATACATTATTCTAAATACATTGCATTGCAATTAGAATTAATTTAAGCATAAATAATAAATAATATTTTTATATAATCATTATTTATAAAATAATTTAAAAAATAAAGTTTGATAGATAGGATTTATAAAATAAGATTCAAAATATTGATAATCATGAAATATGAATGTGAGTTGATGGTGAAGAGCATTTTTATAGAGGTATTTTACTTTTTTCATATATATTATTGAAATAGCGTCTCTTTTATGAAAAACATGTTCACTCATGAGGTGAACATAAAACAAAATTTTAAAGTAATTAGAGAGTGTGTCTCAAAGAGCCCAATCCATACAAGTATGGTAATAGTTGTGTCATATTTGAATAAGTATGAAAATGGCCGATGTTTGTAACTTTCAAAATAAATGGGTGAATCAATTTTTTCAATCTCTAAGCTTTGGGAATAGTATCCAATTTTATTAAATTTTTTGTAAGTTATTATAAAAAAAATATTTTTTAAATATGAATTTGACTTCAAGTCTTTAGAAATGTTGTAATAAACTAAACAAAATGTGAGTTTCCTGAACATTTACTACCATTTTACGAGTAAACAAGGTGGTAATTAACATATCAAGATATTCTCTATATAATGCAAGTGACAAACCCTTACCTTTTCAACACATACATGTATTAATTAATGCTATATAATTTGAAAAATTCTTTCGACACAATGATTTTTTCATCAATCACAACATCTCCAGTGTGTTATAAAAATATATGTATTATTTCCTAACAAAGTCAATATTATTCTCTCTAATATTGACATGGATGTGTCTTAAATAAATTAATGCATCTCTGTATTTATAAAAATTCTTGAATTCAAATTAAGATTCTATTGACCCTCTAAAGGACTCTTTTGACACAATGCCCATATGGGTTAGGTTATTTGGTCTTCTCCTCAAACTTTGAGATGACTCTTGCCTTGTAGATATTGGAAACAAGTTGGGGGTGTATGAAAAAACCGACGATGCAGCCACTTAGTAGCTTCACACAACAGATGCCCTGATTTTAGTGGATCTTGACTTATCCCTAAACTTGCTTGATAAGATCAATTTGTACATTGGATACAAGACATAGAATCAATGTATTGACCACAAAATGTTGGCCTTCCATTGGCACAGATGTTTTGAAATTGGTCATCTGATGGTAGACTGTGGGCATGCTAAGAGAAAAAATGGGGCACCTCTAGTTTTGTGGAAAGACACTCTCCCTTCACACTTTACTGTCAATGCCTCTTCTAACATTGCTACTACTACTTCTTCTTATACTTCCCCCTCAAGGTTGGATTCAGTTGAGAGCCCCATTAAGATGCCTATCTAGGAACCAACTCCTAAGACTCATATTACCCAGAACTCTTCTGGGTCGAATAGAGAGAGAGAGAGAGAGAGAGAGAGAGAGAGAGAGAGAGAGAGAGAGAGAGAGAGAGAGAGAGAGAGAGAGAGAGAGAGAGACCCTCTTCTCATGTTGTGAATCATTTATTTTCTATTTCCTCTATTGAGGTTCTCCTCCCGTGTGGATCTGCCAAAGAAGACAAGCTTAACAACGAGGAGTGGACATTGGTCCAAAACAAGAAAAGGACCTCTTCTAAGAAACAATTATCCCCTTATCGCATGACACTCAGGTCTCAATATTCTGCTTCGGGTTGATTGTTGTTGATCTATTTTTTTGTGCTATGTTGATTTTTGCTTCGCAGCTTGTTTTTCTTATGTTTCGTGTGTTCTTCATTGTCTTTTCTTGGTTTTTTTCCTTTTCGTTCTTGGGTAGGATCCCAGTCAAAAAACATTTATCCTTAATAAACGAAATATTCTATTGGCACACAAGTGATGACACAATGAACATAAAGGTCAACAATAAGGGAAAAACCTTGACACACTTGAATTAGATGATAAAAATGGCTCATAACATAGAAATCTTGAATTTTGCAAGTATGATTGAAGGTTAGAATGATATAAGTATTGAGTGGAAATTTTTTTCACAACAAACAAATAGGGAATTGAAAGAGAAAACTATATTCCAAATGAGAGAAACTAGAAGGAAGAGATTTAGACACACACAACATATGAAATATTAAAGAGTTGATACGAAGAAGATGAAGTTGTAAATAATCATTACAAAGTAAAAAATGGTACAAAACACAAAAACAAAGTAAATAAGTGAACAACACAAAAAATATGCACAAATAAAAAGCTAACCTAAACTATTAACCAGTAAACATAAATAAATTCAATCACAAATATAACTAATTAATTCTAACATAAATAATATGTGATTTTTATCTGTATTATATCCTAATCTGGTGTATGTATTTTATAATATATTTTTATATTGTTTGATCTTCATTGGTATAAATGAGTTTTATATAATATTATATATTATATTTTTAACTTTTTCTATTATAAAGATGTTATATAGTTTGTATAAGTATTTATTTCAATACTTTTAGTTTAATATAAGGCCACTAAAAAACACTATTTCATATTCATGCATGAAAATGCGAAAAAACATTTCAGAAACAATAACACGCATAGGTAATAATATTCGCTAGAATATCAATTTTTAGAGAATTTAATTATAGTTACATCCCATCTTCACATTCTATACAATTGTAATAAATTTTGCAATAATATACACAATGCCAAACATCGTTATGATACTTAAAACTAATATAGATATCTTAAACACATTTATCTAAAATACAACGAGAGATATCAATCACGTGACACCTATCTGACTATATAAGTTTAGTATAATTATACAAAAAAGTTAAAATTAAAAATAAACATAATATAATAACTATATTATAATAAATCTATATGAAATGCATCAATGAAAATAAATTTCAAGAGACTCCTTCTCCTTGTGCGTTGGATGGATTTTTTCCCCTTCCTCTTGGAAACTTAGAGGAACATAATAATATTGAAATCTATATTCCGGTTCACGCAATTGAAGAAGAAAATTTGAAAGCCGGTGATGGATGGTCTACTGTGAATAGAAGGAAGAAAGGGAACAATGATTCTCTTAAGATGCTTCTTAGATCCCAAGGGAAGGGGTCCCAGGGATAAGCTCTCCAGCTTTTTGTCTTGCTATTAGTTGTCCTTTATGCTTTGGTTGTGTTTTTTGTTTACCTTGTGCGCCGTTGGTAGAGGCAACTTCAGTTGTTCCTCAGCGTTATATCTTTTTTCTCCATTATTGTATGGGGTAGGGTCCCCTTAACCCCCTTTTCACCTTTATCAAAAAAAAATTCAATATTCTTAGGTTTGATTTTTTATAGACCTCGGTAATCAACAACTTCATTAAATTCTATATTGATTTCCTATTGATTGTGGTAAATAGAATAATTTATCTACCTGAATTTGTAGATATCAAAAATATATTTAAAAAAAAAACTCAAACATTGCTACATGGCCATGATATTACTATTTTTGATTGACTTCTCCAAGAAAAAAATTTAAATTATTTGACAGTCCAATAAAAGTTAAATTTATGAATGGACTATCGCATGACGGTCAGATGAATGCCAAATTTAATCTCGAAAATAAAATTGAACAACACACTCAATTACAGCCTTGTTTTCCACTGTAGAACGCCTCTCGACGTAGTAATGAAGTTACATTTAATCAAAGTTAAATAATAGTTGAAAGATTATAGTATTTTTATTACGAGTAAATGGCAAAAAATTTCCTCCATAGTATGAACATGTCTACACTTTACAACGATAAGGGTAGAATCATGTTGCAAACGAATTTGGTGAAATAGTCAGCCTTCAATCCTTTATATTGAGAAGGATATTTTATGTTGAACGTATCGATACTTGATCAATTTTAGAAGTTTACAAATAATTCAACTTGTTTCTAGTTAAGCTAGGGATCTAAATAATCCACACATATATAATGATATGTAGTGATAAGTGGTTTCACATTAGGCCTAACTAGGGTAGACATTAAACTTCATTCCTCAGGTGATCTTTTTTGGAAAATATAGTTCTAGTAGCTTACAGATGTTCTCTATTTCACTCATAATCTCAAATTCTTACGATTGTATATATATTTATGATTTATCATTGCGTTACTTGCATTGCATAATATTTTATGTGCCCATAGTAAACTAAAAACATTCAAAATATCAATAAGAACTCTTTAGATCATTCATTTCATGTAGTGCATAATCCATATAGGATCCATTACTTGACTCTAAATAAAATTTCAAAATATTATCATCCTTAATTCCTTAAATAAAAAAAAAACATTAAAAGCTTCAAATTTCATTCAATATTAGCAATTGATTTAATTTTAGATCCTGTAATACAATTATAATGGAGGAGTAAACATCCTTTAAAGTATAAAATTTGAAATCACTTGTGAGTGGTGCAATGGAAATGTTGATAGAGAAGATTAAAGGAGAAACATTAAAGGAGGAATATGGACCGTGTATCATTTGTATGAATTTCTTGAAGGAGAAAGGGGGTGTGAGGTGAAAATTCTTGAGTTAGCATACTCTAGAGATAGCTTTAAAATTAAGTCCTTATGTGTCAATATTCCAGATGCTTAAGTTGAATTTTCTTGTGATAACATTGTTATCACCAATGTTTGAACACATGACCTCGAATTTCTCTTACTATTTACTCATCTCATGGTGAAATTCATGGCTTTATTCACTTTCCTCCTAGACAAACATGTTTCCAAGAACTTAAACTACCATATATGGTTGGTTTCTCAATGTGTAAAACAAAAGAATAAGAGGATTTATATGACAAATGTACATGATTGTGAATTCACGATTCTTTAATTTCTCACATTGATGTATTGATTGTGATGATTGTAGTTACACACAAGTGGTGAAAAGGGTATGCTGATAGGAAGGGACAAAGTAAAAATATTGTAGGAGGAAGTGGGTTGATGAAAAATGTGACAAAGGGAAGAGAATTATAACGAAAGAAGAAAAGATGGATGGAACAAAGGTGATCCATCAAAGAAAGATGTGATTTTGTTTTGAGCCATTTTACAATAGATGCAAACAAATTCATTAGTGAAAGGATTGAGATTTAGTACCTCAAACCATAATTTAAGAAAATGCAGTCATGTTTGACAAGAAAATCAAAATGTGAGTGGATTTGAAAGGGATAAAATGGAAAGCCAATAAAAAATTTCTTCCCTTTTAAAAGCCCCCAATATTTCAAATATCTCCGTAAACATTTATGACCCTCTTTTTTCTTCTAGTATGACATATATGGATTGCATTCTTGTTGTGTGAACCACTTGAAGGAGAAAAGGGGTACAGACTATGCGAAAGACACATGGAAATAAATGTTGACGTTTGGATCAAAGGTCCATATCCTATGTACCTTCATTAATATTTCTAATATGTAAATGGAAAAAATGGAATCATTATTATTTTCTGGCTATTTATGATACTAGTTTTCATTTGAACATAGGATCTCAAATTGTATATATGGGACATGAAATTTTATTGAGTTTCCATTCTAGTGTGGGACCTTGAATATTTGGTTGAATTCTTGGGTTACACATGACACACGATGAGAACAACATGATTGGTTTTGAAGGGGCTTCAAGTAGGTGATGCCAAGGGAGACGGTCATCCCAATGACAATACATTAACATGTCTAAACATATAAAATTAAGATGTAAGGCTAGATATACATATTTACAATTAAAAATTATAAAGAAATCTTTAAAGTTTGTAAGGAAAACTAATTTAATTTAATTTAATATATTTACTTCCCTTTTAATGTTTCCATTTTTATTGGCCATTATTGACCTTTGGAGCACACTAATATTTAAATTAAAATGAATGTGTAACTACAACATTATAATATTAGCTATTTTTGTCATGCAAATGTGTGACAAGGAAATTAACAATTTTTGAGCATGATAACTATACCACTATGATAATGTTTTCATGTCCTATCATTCCAAAAATCCCATAACTTCCCAATGAGTTCAATGACCTCTGAATTAACATTTTTAATTTCTCATTCCCTAGGTGATTTAAGAAATTCCATTAATTCCCCCTAGGTGATTTTAGGAGTTCATTAAAAGTTGCAAGCTACAAGAAATTGTGGGAGGGGTTATCACTAACCTTCATAGGGCTGGAGCAATCCCATAGAATAGATAAGAACAGCCCAAGTGGATGTGGAGATGTTTTAAATGTCTTGGTACATCATGGAAATGAGTCAGGAATATTTTGGAAGGGCTTAGAGAAGTTGGGGGAGTTTCACAAAAATTAGGGTTCACAAATGGTGATTCCAGGAGCTCCAAATGGAGCTAGGAGTAAAATCAAAACATCACTTGAAATAGAATTCCAAGAACTTAAATATGGTGAAATAATATTTTTCACAACACTTTGGTGCATTAGGTCTATAGGATAGTTTTTCTCAGGCACATGTTGAGTATCAAATTACAAAATCTGATTTTTCAGGAATCAAATGGAATAATCAAGACATTATACCCCCACCATTGGATTCAAAAATTTCAATTCAAGTTAGAATCATATAAAATGTTTCTAAAAAAATCCATCGGGAACTCAAATTATCATCATGTCGCAAGTTGTTCTCTTAGAAGCAAGTTCAGGACTTAGCCAAATTTTTGGAGGACACAGTGTCAAGCTCCAAGAGCCTGGTCACATGATTTTATATCCCCAAAGTCCCAAAGGTTTAGGTACATCAACCTTGGAAAATTTTTCCTAGCCCCCCATGTAACCTATGGTACCCCATGCGACCATCAGGATTGTCTAGTTTAGCTCCCGAGTGTAATTTGGAGTTCAAATTCCCTACCATCGTTAGATCTCTCGCTATGTGTCAGCTACTATGACCAGCCATGAAATTTGATGTCCCTCATGTCCCTCAAAGGTCAGGGAAATAAAAACTTGAAAAATGTTCCCATCCCCCTAGGAGAGACTTATTTGGTCACCCATGTGAATTGCTTCCAACCCCTCAGTCCTTTAAAGCTAATTTTGGAGCACTCACTCCCTGTCGTCATCGGATCAATGCCATGTGTCACCTTCTTACTCACTCATGGAAACTGTTGTCCCTCACATCCGTTTGAGGTGATGCATGTTAGGGACATGAAAATGTGACCCAACTCAAATTGATAAATTTGAAACAAATTCTAACTGTTTGATACTTCTCACTGTCTAGAAGAAAAGTTGTAAGAGAACACCTCAGTTCACAATTGATGAACCTTGAACCAGCTACTACCATAGACAACCACATCCTCAAAAACATAAAAAACACATAGGTCTATGGGAATAAATATTGATTAGGATAACTCAAGGATCAAAGAACGGAAAGAGGGAAATAGAGAAATCATCTGAAATATCCTCACTACCGTAAAATAAAGATTTGAAGATATCATACAAACCGATACACAAAATGTTGAATTGTTTGTTGTTGAGTTATTAACTCTCAAAAGACATTGAAAAATCACCTTCAAACCTCCCATTTTCAGCAAGGAATGCTCACAGTGAATAAATTTCTCTTCCGGCTCCATGAAGAACAAACTGTCAGATTTCCCATCAAATCGACAACCAGAATTTAAGACAAATTTCACCAGTGAGATCAAGAAGCAAAAACCTATCGCAATGGAATTTATTTCGTCGTGAATGGAGAAAAAAACTAGAACCTGCAAATTTAAAAATCCATTAATGGCTGCCATATGACACATATATTGGAAAAAATCAGCGAGCTACCTCTTAACTTCTCAGGGTTCCTGTGGGCGAAATCAGGTGAAAAATTGGAGGGAATGATCGTTGAAAAATCTAGTTTCATGTGAACTAGTTTTTGAGCCATGAAGTCCCTATTTTTTAGGGATACAGAGGAATGTGTTTTTTATCAATATTCTACCCTTTTCGAAGAGATTCTCAAATTTTTGAAGATCTGGTAGGCTAAATCATCCAAAATTTAGAGGGAAGGGTCTCTAAAAAAGCTAGTTTCTCTCAAACTAGTTTTTGCATGATGAAGTTTCTAGTTCCTCAAGATATGAAGGAATGTTTTTATATCAGTATTTAGTCCTGGTAACTCCACACTCGAAGCTCTTACTATACATATATTTTTATTTTTCATTTCTGAGATTTCTGGAAAGTGAATCATTATGAAAATTGGGGCATGAGCTTGTGACGAAGATTCGAATCCAACAAAGTTGTTCCCATCGCAAACAAAGGCCCTTTTCATCACCTGCTAAAAATAACATATGTTATACTTCCTCAAATGCTATAAATGGTGAGCCCCACTGAATTGCAAGTTCGACCACTTAGGACAATAAGAAAAATGGTAAAATGGAAAGTAAGACAGAAAACGAATTCTTCCCAAAATAGCAGGTCCCCCAATAACAACCTACTAAAAAATAGAAATGTGCTAAAAATAGGAATATCTCAGGAACAAAGGAGGTTGGAATATGGTAGATGGTTCAAAAGGTGAAACTGGAACAAGACAGGTGATATGCCCCAGAATAGCAGAACACAAGCTTATATTCTAAAAATAGAAAGTTTTCATTTCAAAGTGGAAAATTGCATATGAATTTGTTTTCACTCACCTTATTGCTTTTTGGACTCCTTTTTGGATAATGAGATGGTTTCACAAGTTGAAAAGGAGGAATGAAAACTTCACGGAGGTCTTGGAAGCATCATCTTGAGTGCAATGGTTTACAGAGGAAAAGCAAGGCATTGCAAGACACGTCATGTGAATTCATCTTCATCACTTAAGGAACCGAGTGATGCAAAGTGAAGTGGTCAGAATGATTTCAACGAGTCAAAGGGTTCATCAACCAAGTTTCAAGGAGGGCCATTGTGGGAATTATTTGAGTTCATCTCAAGCTTGCAGTGGTAAACATCATAACAATGTTTCTAAACACTCATTCTATGGTCCAGGATGTCCATGCATCATAGAGTTTGCGGTCATCACTAGATTGGGAAAATGATTCAAAGTTATTCAAGGGAGGAATCTTCATCAGTGTAGAAGATCACTAGTGGCAGAAATCATCTCTCAAAGTTCATGGTTGCATCAAGATATTCAAAGCATTCCATCACGAGGAGTATTTTCCCCTCCATCCCTTCCCTCTCCCTCTGTTTCCCTCCCTACTTTCTCTCTTCATTATAATTCTTCGTTATGCATCATCATTGTATTTCGTCCTATTCACTTAAGTGATCAATTTTAAAATTGTAAAAAAGTATTTTCTCAAACTTATAAGAGAAATATTTAATTAATGGAAAATGAAAGGTCATGAGTGGAATATGGAAACGAAGAGTCATGTGAGGGAGGTGAAAGGACAATTCAGATTGCTATAAATTGTAATGAGCTCTTCATCCAAAGGGTTTTAATTCTGAAATTCTTCTAGCCGGTTGTATTCTTGTAAATTCATGAGAGAGATTTTGGTCATTTGTGAAGTGAAACGAGTTAGCCACTTTCCCCCTATTCTCATTGTCTTCCATTCTCATACTATGTACAATTTCTTCTTGAGCATCAATAAAAGAAGTTTCAAGCCTTTTTTGACTAAGGGGTCTACTAATACTTTGTGTTCATTAAATTCTAATTGCTCTTGTTGTTGTTTGCAGTATTCTTTCTTCCTAACTTTAGTGCATGTGATGAAATTTCTAATTAGTGTGTGCAGGAATCTAATTTTCTACCTGCAATATTAGTTCTCCTACCTCTGTTCTCACTCCCCTTTCCCACTCTTCAGATAAAGTCTTCCCTAGAAAGATATTGTTAGCTTTGCTGGAGGGTTAGTGGAGTGCCCCTGTTGGATCCCCGGCCGTAAGGCCACCCGGAGAACACTCACTTTCACTCGTGCATGCATATATGGTAGCTGCACCGATTAAGTAGAGGGACTTAGTCTCCCAGAGCGTTGGCAAGATAACCACAGATTTATCTCAGCGAAATTTTCTCGCCAACAACTATTAATGCAAAAAAAAATCCTATTTAATGTAATGTTTATTAATTATTAAATTTTCCTTTATTTCCACCAACCTACAAATCTTGGCTTTTTAATGTCTTTGTAACCTTGTGGGATTATTGCAATTACATTGTTTTGTGTTTCAAAGAGTTGAACTAAGAAAACCAAAAAAATATGTTATCTAGAAAATATATAAAAACAGAAAAACATGCTATATTAAGAATAAAACTCAACACAAATTTAATAATTTTAAATATTATAAATAGAAAATGGTCACATACACTAGACTGGAAGAAACAATAATTCGACAAAAACTCCCAACACTTAACACTAGGACTAAACAAATGCAAAACAAATGCAAAATAGAGGATTGCGCTAATAATATTTATTTCTATTTTAATAACCATGTATTTTTTTGATCTAAAAAAGGGGAGCCTATGGGCGTGAGATATGGGGGTTGATTGACGACACATTAGACCAAATCAATGACACAATTTCTAATTTGTACAACACGTACTCTTTATGAATGCCACAACTTCTCACCAACTTGAAGAAACTTTTGAGAAGATCCATTACTAACTAGTACATGTGTTTTGATAACATCAACCTCTGCAAAGGCCATCTCAAGCAAGACGTAGAAGGTGAGCTCAAAAGGTATCGCATTTGGTGAGCAATTCGTTTGTCATGGTGGGTAGCATTTCTAATGAAACACATCAAACACTTCACAAAGAGGATTACTTCTCGAGCTTAGGCATTTTCTGTTGTCGAAGGATTTTATGTCGTCTAACAAGGAAGGTTTCCCATTATGAATGTGGGTGGGAGATCGTAAAATTTATAGGATCATGCCATTAACATATGGGTTAATGTTATTGTTGCAAATGATGGGAGAAGTCGTTATAACACCATTTTAGAAAATATGTCCGCAACACTGAAAAAGAGAATGCTCATAAATACACAATCCATATAAAAAGGGGTATATAAGGCATGTTCATTGGAGGCAAAAACATATCAAGAAATAATTTCAAAAAGAATGACGTAACACTAAAAAGATCAAGAAAAAATACCATGTGGATGGTTGTGATAGGTTACACATCATTGACTAAATAGTTATAAATGTTTGAAATAACCATTTTGTATAAATTGCATATTTTAATATGAACATCATTTTTATATAGATTTAGATGTAACTTATATTAATATATTAATAAATACATAAAATAATTAAATAAACAAAAATCTATCTTTTATTCAAATTATATTAGTTGTGTATGGATAACATTGTTTTGTAGTTTTTTGAAGGGAAATATTTGGAACTTCCTAACATGTAAAAATTGTTTGATAGACATTGGTGGCTATACAATTTAAGTCATGGATGAAGCAAAGCTCTGGACATGAGAGATTGTACTTAAATACCAACTTTCTTAGAATAGTAGTGAAATACTGCACAATAGAGTGCAAGGGTAAAAAATGTGCAATCCATTTGAACGAAAGATGAGAATCTAAAAAATAAAAAGAGTAAGATAACATTGTTGGGAAAACCACAAGTGGTAGAGATGATGAAAAAAAAAAAACAAATTACTTGAGAAATACTATAACTTAATAAAAATAATCTAACTAAATTTCTCATGCAACCTGAGAACTTAATAAAAATGAAAATTATTTTCCGCGGTTACCATAAAAAACCAACTCAATTGTATTAATAATTTAGACTATATTTCACTATACCATATGCCTTAACAATGACCAAAAGTAAATATTAAGGAAATTATACCACGTCTCATGTGATTTGATGACCATAAAATCAGTTCCCTTACAATTAATCCAAGAGCTACGGTGTAAAACTTGTTCCTTGATGGTGTGATTGGAATTGGCTAGCTAATACAAATTTTCACAGATACAAACCTTCCCTTGGTTACTCTCTGTTGGCTCCTCATTTGATTGACAGTGATACATTTAACATGTGTTGGTTTCTTTCCTCCTTGGCTTCTATTTGGTCCCGTCTCTTTCAAAGGGTTTGGTTGGCCATTGTAGATCATGAAAAAGATCATTTTATTTGGTGTCTTCTCCTCCAAGGTCTTCTTGTTGGTTCCCAACTCAAGCATTTTGGGCTTAACACCGTTTGCTTGTGCTGTAATCACCCGAAATCTATCAAACACATTTTCTGGTTTTTCCTCGTGCTCAGATGGGTTGGAGATGGACTCACTCCCTTTTCCAACCTTTTTCTCCAGAGTTTTTCACTTGGAAAGTGGTTCTCTTGGGGGATTCGACCATGTTACTTATAGTTTACAATAAAATGACATCTCAGAACTGATAGTTTGTTTCATTTATGGAAAGACATAAATAATGTCATATTTAATAATGTTATTTTTTATTATGATTTATTTGTTACTAATAAAGTGGTTGTGATTTCTACTTCTAGGTGCTAGATTCAAAACAAAGCTTAAAAAGTGCGCTTAGAGGTGGATCATCTCTTGTGCCTCCTTGACCATAAAGGTTCACATCCTTGTGCAGTCAGTTGGGTGCCCTAAGATGCATCTCTGCATTGCCACTTGCCACCTTGGCGCCAACATTATCCAACTCTTGTTCAAGGATGAGGGACCCTCGTCATTGTCCGCGGAGTCCTCCTCCTCGATGGAGGCCCCCTCATTTGAGGCTGCCTTTGATTGTGTCTGCTTTGCTTGGTGATTCTGGTCGGCTTGGTTTATCTCAAGGCAAATTCCCTCGGTTAGATTTAGCCATTTCTCACCGCAAGCATGATTAAGATCCTGGTGAACAACTGAAGCAAGAAACTAGCTGGGATAGGTGGGAGAATGTCTTTGAAGAGGCTCACCCCTCTGGTTCAAGATGGGGCAATAATACCGATAGTTCACCTTATCCTCCGCTACTTGCCTCCATGTTTGTGTTGTTGATTGATGTTATTTCTCTTTTTATTGAAGTTCACACTTTGTGGTTGTTAATGTAAGTGCTTTTAGGTGACTTGTCCTTTCTCGAGGCCTTTTGGGCTCGATTTAATTAGAACCTTCACATTCTTGGGTGTGACTCTTTCCACCCAGGTTTTTGTTTGATTAGTGTTGTACATTTTTGTTATTAATATAAAAGTGTGCTTTTTAATAAATAAAAATAGTTATCACATGATGCAGACAAAATCTTACATGGACGGGGGCCACACATATAACTTGTATATCCTAACCATGTTGCACTATAATTTACATCTTCACATTTATTTGATTGGATGAATATTTTTACTGACTAGTGGCCTATAGTTTTGAAATTTAATTCAAGGGATGTCCCAAGAGGCCAAAACCATAAAAAAGCCACACAAAAGTGGATATTTACAAAAGGTGAAAAACTATTTAACAATAAAAATATCTATTCAAAGGAGGTCCAAAAATTTCAAGGGTGAATGTGAAAAAAGGAAAAGAAGTTGTTTGTTGATGAAACCTTTAGAATCGATAGAAGTATTTTATGAACATAACTCATTTTGTTTCTTTAGATTGGAAATTCAAGCTTAAATCCATTTTCACATTATCATTTAAATTGCTATCATTTTTTAATGCTTTTTTGTATCAACGGTTGACATGACCTCTGCAAAATCAATATTCCTATCAATAAAATCTATTTCTTGATTTTCCTTGTCCAAATGATATTCCTATTTTGTATCAAACATGCGAACTAACATTACTTTTATCGTTTACTTGTCTTTTGGTGCAATCTGGGGCTTTCTTTACCTTTCTCTTGGTCAAGAATTTTTCCAACTTAAACTGGTATTGAGAGATGGGTTGTCATGTAAAATAAAATAAGAAGATGATTTAGAAGAAAGTTATACATAATTCTTTGATTTCATGATTCTTATGTGTCCCGCATTCATGTATTGATAATTACAATTGTGCATGAGAAATGAAAAGGGTATTCTGATAGAGAGGAGAAATGGTAAAACATTTTAGGAGGAAGTGGGTTGATGAAAAAGGGGAAAATGGGAAAAGAATTCTAGGGGAAGCAAAAATGTGGGAGGTAATGTATATTATCCATCACAGAAAGAAGGGAACTTTTCAACCCATTTTACAATAGATGTCAACAAATGCATTAGCAAAAGGATTTACAAATGGAACTTCAGACTATATTTCAACTAAAGGAGGTCATGTGTGACACAAGGCACACACAATGTGAGTGGATTTGAAAAGGAAACAGATGGAAAAAATAATAGAGATGGTAATCCCTTTCAAAATATCCTAACAACTCAAATCCCTCCTTCACTATCCATGATCCTCTTCTTTCTTCCAGTAAGCCACATATGGGGTGTATGCCTTTGGTGTGAACTTCTCGAAGGAGAAAGGGTGTGTAGACTACGTTAAGGACATATATAAAAAAAGGTTGAAATTAAGATCAATGTTCCATATCCTATATACCATCATTGTTCCTTCCAACAATAAATGACAAAAATGCATTCATTGTTAATACAGGTCTATTTATGATGTCAGTTCTCATTTGATCACGGGAACTAAAATTGTATAAGGGGTTTGAAATTGTATGTAGGTTCCATTTGAGTGTGGGACCTCAAATGTTTGGTCAACTTCTTAGTTTACATGTGGCACAAGGTGAGCACAACATGATTGCATTTGATGGGGGTTCAAGTAGGTGATATCATGGGATACGATCAACCCAATTACAATACATTAACGTGTCTACACATATATACTTGAGTTATGAGATTGGCTATACATATCTACACTTAAACATTAAAGAGCCATGTTTAAAGTGAAGGAATTATATTTAACTCCTAACCTAGAGGGTGTGTACTAAGATAATGCAAATAGAAACAATATTATCAACACACACAAAATCACAAGAGAAATTTTGAAACAAGGCTTTGTATTAAAAATACTCCAGAGCACATTGGTGCCTTCTCTTGATTTTCTTGCTTATTGAATTACAAAGGGAAACCTCTTATTTATAGATGTTTTCCAACCTTCAATCTTAGAAAATATCTCATAATATCTTATATTAGATATAATTAATCTTTTGGATATTTTATAGATATTCCCAGATATTTCTAGATATATATAATATCTCTTGATATTTTCTAGATATTATATACAATATCTTTTGATATTTTGGAGGAGTTAATATTCACAATAAATGTGAATATCTTTTACAGAAAGTTGAATTCCATAAAGTTGGAATTTATCTATCAAGATTAGATATTTCCAACACTCCCTCCTAATCTTGATTCTTCATGTATTGTTGGAGGTATACAGACCTATGATGCCTAAGCAATCTCTCATATGCTCAAATGTGTCCTTTGGTAATGGCTTGGTGAACATATCAGCATATTGTTTTGCAAACCTACAAAACTCCAAAACTATTTGTCCATTCTTGACTAGCTCTATGATAAAATGATACATAATATCAATATGCTTGCTCCTTTTTTGAAAAACATGATTATTTGATAATGCAATAGTTGAGTTGTTATCACAAAAATATCTCCGTTGCTCCTTGTTCTTGCTTTAGATCTGGTAATACTCTTCTCATCCATAGTGTTTGACATGTTGTTGTTGTGGCTACCGCATATTCTGCTTTTGCTAAATAGAGAGTGAGAATAGGTTGTTTCTTAGAAGCCCATGAAACTGCACCTGATCCAAAATGGAAAACATAGCTGAATGTGCTCTTTCTGTCATCTATGCTTCTTGCACATTCACTATCTATGTAACCAACTAACTTGAAAATATCAGAAGCTGTATATAAAATACCAAAAGATTTTGTTCCACTAATATATCTTAAAATTCTTTTTCCATCTTGCCAATGAGAATCCTTTTGGGATTCCATAAACCAGGAAATAAGACTTACATTATACATGATATCAGGGCTTGTAGCAATCAAATACATCAAACTACCAACGAGTATTTTGTACATAGTTGGATCAATATCACATCCTTTATCATCTTTTCTTAGTTTCAATCGTGTGGCAACTGGTGTTGATACTGGCTTGTCATCATGCGGAACCTTTTCAAAATATCATTGTAATATTTTGATTGACATATAAAAATTCCATTTTCTAATTGACTGACTTCTATGCCAAGAAAACACTTCATTAGCCACAAATCGTTCATTTAAAATTATTTTTTCATCGCTGTCTTAAATAAGTCAATTGACAAATCTCCTGTGAATATTAGATCATCAACATATAGACATACAATTAGAATTTGATCCTGATCATTCATTTTGATGTATAATGTTGGCTCACTATTACTTTTGCTAAATCCATTTTTCAAAAAATATGAATCAATCCTGCTATACCAGGCTCTTGGAGCTTGTTTTAGACCATACAAGGCTTTCTTCAATTTGTATAACTTGTGCTCTTGACCAAATATTTCATATCTAGGTGGTTGTAAGACATAAACTTCTTCTTCTAGTATATCATTCAAAAATGCAGATGTGACATTCATTTGATAGGCATTCCAATTATTTTGAGTTGCTATTGCTAATACAATTCTGATAATGTCTAGTCAACCTACTGGAGAAAATGTCTCATTATAATAAATTTAGGGTTGTTGTGAGAAACCCTTTGCAACTAACACAGCTTTATGTTTTTCAACATTTCCATCTGCATTGAATTTTTTCTTGTAGACCCACTTCATGCCAATTACACTCTTTCCTTCTGGAAGGCTCACAAGATCCCATGTACGATTCTTTTCAATAGAATCAATTTCTTCATCCATTACTTTTACCCATTTTTCATTTTCAAATGCATCTTTAAAATATATAGGATCATCATGAGAAAATAATGTAAAATCAGAATATAAATTAATATTCTCATCACCTTGAGTTTAGTCATAAATCTCCCTTAAGCTTCTTGTCTTTCATGGGGTGTCCCTATAGTGAGACCTTTGTGTTGCCAATGTTGGATCTGATATGTCACTGCTGTGAGACTTTGAATACGAGGAATTACCTTCATGCCCTAAGGCTTCATGATGATGTAAATTTGCTGGAGGGGATGAAAATCCACTTAGGATACCTCTTATGATGCTTTTTGAAACTGGAGTGCTATTTGAAGAAAATGTCACTGCACCAATCCCTTGAGGTGCTAGATGAACATTTTGTGTGATATTTTCATGAATCTCATTCTCATGATGAGTTATTCCTATAGTGATAGTTGCTAACTTATCAATACTTCCATCCCATGCTTATTCTTAAATGAACTCAACATCTCTACTAATAATAGAATTCTTTGTGATGGGGTTGAATAATTTATAGGCTTTTGATTTTTCATTGTAACCTACAAAAGTACATCTTTCTCTTTTATCATCCAATTTCTTCCTCCTCTCATTTGGAATATGAGCATAAGCTACAAATACAAAAAATATTAAATGTGAGACATTGTGTTTCTTTCCACTCCATGCTTCTTGAGGAACTTTATCCTTCATAATTTTTTTTGGACATCGGTTTAAGATGTAAACCACACAAGCCACTGCTTCAGCCCAGTACTCATTTGGTAAATGTTTGGCTTTTAACATACTTCTAGCCATTTCCATAATTGTTCTATTCTTACGTTCTACCACACCATTCTGTTGAGGTGTATACCTTGTCATAAATTGCTTCTTAATCTCAAGAAATTTGCAGAAATTTAGAAACTCATTTGAAATATACTCTCCTCCTCTATCTGGTCTTAACAACTTTATATAGTAACCACTCTGCTTTTCAACTATGGCCTTAAACTCTTTGAACACACTAAATACTATTGACTTATGTTTCAAGAAATAAACCCATGTTTTTCTACTCATTCTGTCTATAAAAGTCAGAAAGTACATGCTTCCTCCAATTGATGGTGTTTGCATAGGTCCACATAGATCTGAATGGACAATCTCAAGAAGAGATCTAGCTCTATATGACTTTCCAATAGGAAAATTTTTCCTATGTTTCTTCCCTAGAATACAACTTTCACAAGGCTTATTTGGTTGCTCTATCAAAGGCAAACCCTTCACTATATGCTTCTTTTGCAATAAATCTAAACCACTTAAACTTAAGTGTCCAAATCTCAATTGCCACAACCAATTCTGATCTTTTAGAGAAACTTTAAATGATAGTGAAGAAATCTTTTTAGATGATAAATCATGTTTGATTCTTAATGGAAACATTTTGTTTCTTGTCATCTCAACCTTTGTAATCAATTTTTTACTTGGATTTTTATCCAATATTACACATGCATCATCTTCAAAATAGAATTTATATCCCTTCTACACTAACTTCCCAATAATCATTAGATTATGTTTCAACCCAGGAACATAATACACATTTGGAATGTGTTTGTTTTCATCTTTCTTAATTTCAATATTTACGGTTCCTTTTCTCATTACTGTAACTTTATTATCATTTCTCAACTTAACTTCAGATGTAACTGACTCATCTATGTTTGCAAACATTTCCTTATATTCAGTCTTGTGATTGCTACATCCACTATCTAAAAACCAAATATCCTTTGCACTTTCTTGAGCAACATTACATGTAATGAACATTGAACCATTGTTAGAACTTTCAGACTGATTTTCTTCAGAAAAATGTGGATTTTGTCTACTCATATCAAATTGTTTCTTCTTGCATTCATTGGCATAGTGTCCATACCTTTTACAGTAATGACATTTAACATGCTACTTGTTATACCTATGACCATAAGTATGATTTTGATTGTTTCCTCAGCCTCTAGCACTTACAGTGTAGAAATTTGAATTTGTTCTTCCTCCTTCATAATATGTGTTTTCTCTTCCAGATTCTCTTTGGAAATCTCTTCCTCTTCCTCTGTTGAAGCTCGATCTTCCTCTTGCTCTATCGCTGCCAATTGAAACTTGTGATTCAAAGGCTTGCTCAAGAGATGAGCTACCTGATCTATTCAATATTTTCTCATGGGATATTAAAGATCTCATTAATTCACCTACAAACATTTGGGTTAAATTCTTTGATTCTTCTATTGCAACAAAAATCACATCAAACTTGCTAGGAAGACTTTTAAGTATTTTATCTACAATCCATTGTTCTTCTAAAGTCTCACCATGAGACCTAATTTGATTTACTACACCCATCACTTGGGTGAAAAATAAATCTATTGAATCTAAGTCTTTCATGCAAATATTTTCAAAATCTCTTCTAAGATTTTGTAATTTTGCAACTTTTACTTTACTAGTACCTTGATAATTTTTTTGAAGACTTTCCCATGCTTGCTTTGATCTATTTACTTATGCAACACATGGAAATATGGACTCGTTTACTGCTTATTGAATTTGAAAAAAAGATTTTACATCCTTTTGCTTGTTCTCCTTCAACAAATCCTTATCTGTTTGTGCCAATGCTTGAAATGCTTAAAGATTTGTAGGTTCTGTAAACCCATTCTCAACTAACTCCCACACATCTAGTGAACAAAATAAGGTCCTCATTTCTATGCTCCAATAATTGTAGTTCTTCCCATTGAATATGAGGATTTGGGATTGAGTGAGACTGATGCTCATACCCACCATTTTGAACTAGGCTAATGGAGTGAAATAAAAACTTATAACATAAGCTCAACCTAGATTTGATACCAATTTGAAGAAATTATATTTAACTTCTAACCTAGAGGGTGTGTGCTAAGATAATGCAAATAGAAACAATATTATGAACACACACAAACTCATAAGAGAAATTTTGAAACAAGGCTTTGTATTAAAAATACTGCAGAGCACTTCGGTGCCTTCTCTAGCTTTTCTTGCTTATTGAATTACAAAGGGAAACCTCTTATTTATAGATGTTTTCCAACCTTCTAACTTAGAAAATATCTCATAATATCTTATATTAGATATTATTGATCTTTTGGATATTTTATAGATATTCCCAGATATATATATATATATATATATATATATATATATATATATATCTTTCGATATTTTCTAGATATTATATACAATATCTTTTGATATTTTGGAGGAGGTAATATTCACAATAAATGTGAACATCTTTTACATAAAGTTGAATTCTATAAAGTTGAATTCCATAAAGTTGGAATTTATCTATCAAGATTAGATATTTCCAACATAAAGTTTGTAAGAAAAATAAATTTAATTTAATTTAATTTAAAATATTTACTTCCCTTTTAGTATTTCCATTTGGGTTGGTCATTCTTTACCTTTGGAGGGCACTAATACTTAAATTACAATTAATTTGTAACCATGAAATTAAAATATTTGATATTTGTATAAATGTTTGTCCTATATAATGCAATGTTTATTGAGTATTAAATGTGTCTTACTTTCGGCCAACTTACAATTACTTCATTTTCAATAGCTTTCTAACCTTTCAGATTTATTAGATTATGGTATTACATGTTTCAATAACATAAGATTTGAACTAATAGAACAAAAATATTCTATAACAAGATTATAAAATACTTGGAAACAAATAAAACATGTTATACTAAGATTAAATTTTGACACAAACTCAATAAGTTCAAATATTATTAATAAAAATTAGGTTGCATACATTGGAACAAAGGAGAAAATAATTTGATACTAACTCTCAACACTTAAGCCTAGGACTAAAAAATGCAAACTAGAGAACTCCACTAATAATACTTTTTGAAAGTTTAAAACCATGTATTTTTTAGATATAAAAATCAGTGGTTGACATGTGGGGGATTGAATAACAACACATTGGATGAGATCAATGATACACTTTATAGTTTGCATAACATTCCCTCTTTATGAAATTTTACAACATGTCATTGACTCAAAGACAATTCCAAGAAGAACCATGACTAACAAGTACACGTGTCTTGATAGCTTCCACCTCTTAAAGGGCAATCTCAACAAAAATTTGGAATGTGAGCTCAAAAAGGTATCACATTCAGTGATGAATTATCTTTCCATGGTGAGTAAGATTTCTGATGAAGCACAACAAGAAATTCATTAAGAGGATCCACTTCTTGAGCTTTGACATCAACTGTTGTTGAAGGATTTTTATATCATATAGTGAGGAAGGTTTCCCATCATGGATGTTAGAAGGAGATTGTCAAATTTTACAGGCTCCTACCAATTAGCATCAAGGATAATGTTATTATTGCAAGGGATGGGGGAAGTTGTTATAAAACTAATTTAACATTTGTGAACATAACACTAGAAAAGAGCATGAGTAAATATGTAATCCATAACAAAAAGGGGTGTATGAACCAAGTTCATTAGAGATGACAACGTAAAAAGAAAGAAAGAAAGAATAAATAAAAAATAGTATTTTTTAAATCTGTAACAATGTAAACATAACATTGCATTTGCGAAAGGCTTAAACACCTTGGTGTTGTCAACCCCAAATGTCCTCCTTGTGGTAGTATTAAAAACTTCATGAATGCTTTTGGTTTTTCCCTTGTTCTCAAGTTTCCTATACTTCGATACACTTATTTTCCAAACCCTATAATATCAAGCATCTCTCTTAGAATATGGCTATGTTTGGAGAGTCTTCTTAATGACTTGCATACATTTATTTCTTGTGTCCATTTTTTTTAGTTATCATTCTTTTTTAATTATATAAGAATCAAAAGGTAACAGTCTGTAACACTGATACTATTTCTATTCAATTCCAATGTAATAATAGAATTAAAGATCTTCTCACACACTTGGAAGTGCTCCTTATATAATGATTCGGGTACCATCGTATCATCTCCATTTGATTTTTCCACCTCCATTTTCTCAACATTGGTAGAGCCACTCGCAAAGTCATTGTACTTCCCTGGGTTGTGGCCATTTTCATGCCCCGCTACCAAAGTGATAAGCGGCCAGATTGAGTCTACAACTACTATGGGGGAAACTTGCGGCTAGTAACTCTTGTTACATCGAAATGTTGGACTTATCTTGTGCAAATAGTGAGTGTCGCTTTAAGAGGGATCACAAGATGAAAAAGGACAAGACCCCACCTAGGAATGTGTGGTTTGAAAAGGAGAAGGAAACATGGATGAAGATGGAGATGTATACATTAATACTTTAAGATCTATATATGTAATAATGCTCCATTGTTTAGCTCAAAAATGTTGTATGGAAGTGGCGTAAGCTTGGAGGAGGCAAATATAAATCAATTAAGAAGTATATTTATATAGATAATCTATTTTTACAAACTCTCTTTATTGATGGTCGATTTCCTCAAGGGGAGGGAATGTAAATGAGTTCTTGTTACGATAGTGTTATCATGAAAAATGTATAACAATTTCAAATTGAAAATTTTGACCACGAAAACCAATCCCACCATTTGAAAGTCCCTCTCTTGGACATTGTGAACCTTTCCTCTAGCTAGCCCATCAGCTCACGTAGGCCCTCGGGGTCTATCACACCCTCATTTTGGATAAGAGGAAAGTGTTAAAATGGTTTTCAAGTGTGTTTCATGTGCAGGAGAATAGATCCAAGATTGTTTCACGATTATGATATGTCCCGAGGTATAATCGTGTTCTCTAAAACACAAAATTGACTATTTTTAGCCATATTACACCGTAAGGCTCGAAGAATCAAGTGATCTAGAAGTTTCATAAGAGAGAAATGATTTTATTTGAGGAAGTTTAAGGAAAATCCGTGGATATAATTAATGTTAGGAACAAGTTAAGAAAAACGGGGTCATTTTGGGCACATGGGACAAAGGATCCAAAGGAGAAAGACACCTTGTTTTGATGATTGTGGGAGTTCTATGAGGATTTGGGAGCTAAAAGATTAAGAAATGGTAATATCAAAGAATTCTTCACATGATGAACACGTCAATTTTGGTGCATGACTTCAAAATCTCCTGTGATAGCTCAAGTCATAGTTGCCGCTCCTTCGTTCTAAAAGGGGTGAATGGTGCCAAGAATAAAATTTCAAGATGAATTTAGTCTTGAAAATTGTGGGAATGAACTTATTGGATTTTTTGGAGTCAAAATCATATAAGGTTTCACCTCTGAACTTCACCTTTTTCTCTCGGGGTAGAAAAGGCAAGTTGTATGTTCTAATTTCACGTTGGGATGATGATATCAACATCACTTAAAGGCTTGAACACACTTTTCAATGAGGTGTGTCCCCTTGTAATTTAATCCAACATGAAAAGGGACATGTGGGACACACAATTGTGCTCGCCTATGCATGTTATGTTTTTGTCACTTAAAACTTGTGACTTAAGTGGCTAGGTGAGCACAATGCAAAAAAAGATAACTTTCTCATGATGAACATCTGTTAGCGCATTGTGGAGCATGTTGTGTCCCCTTTGATTTTCCCCAAAATGAAAAGGGACATGGGGTACACTAATGTGTTGTTCGCCATGAGGCTCCTCTCCTCGTAACTTGCACATGATGACTTTCGCCTGTAGGAACATGTCAAACTTGCATTTTGCTTAACTACTTCCCCATTTCTAATGAGATAATGACCCATCATGAATTTTGGAGTATGGAGTGCCCCCTTACATTTCACCAACAACAAAATAGATATGAGAGATAACAGTTTGCACTACAATCTCTCTTAGTCAGCCACTAGACACATGGAAAACCTTTGTTAAGCCCTGAGTGCTATTTTCCAGCCCCTACATCTCACTCTCATGAAACCACAAATTGAGACTTGCTATGATATGATGAAAAGTGAATTTTGGAGGCCCTCTTGTCCCATTTTTCCTTTTGTACCATAGTTTAATGGTGCAACTCCACATCAATCATCATTTATCCCTGGTTAATCTTGTTTGAGTCAAACTTGACTTAAGGTGTGCAAGCGAGAACAAAATGCTTCATATTCAAACACTTAACCAATTTTAAGTTTTAAATCTACATTTTCCACCCCAAGCTCACTCCCCTTGCTATTATGCTACTAAAATAATGTTAGAGACATATATACTACAAATGGAAAGTTGCTCATATCTCCCAAACCCTTTGTCCGCTACCCAGGAGATTTTAACAACAAAACCTTATAAAAAAAGCCTTTCCATTGATTCAAACTTTGCATCCAATGGTGTTCTACATTATTACATTAATGGCTAGATAAATTTTCTTAAAATAAAAAAATATTTTGCAAATATACATAGTTCTCATGATTAAAATGCTCTAAAAATTGGAGTAAAACATCTTTATGAAATAACAATAATTTTGAGACCACTTTCTTTCCATTCCAAAAATGGGAAGACCCACTTCTAAAATAATAAGCCTTCCAAAGCTTCATAATCTATAAACCATAAGTGTTTTGTAAATTTTTTTTATTAGAGATCGAATTTCTTCTTGCACATTAGGAAAACTCAAAAGTGTCAAATTGAGAATCCAGTGACTAAAAATAGACTACTACATTAAGGCTTACTAAAAATTGTAATTATCGGGGTATTTGTCAAGAAACTAGGATGTTGATCCTGTCATGTTGAAGAAACAAAACTTGGATATATTTTTAATGGTTGTGGAGCATCATGGTGGCTATAGAAAAAATCAAGGTTTCACAATATGCATTTCTAGCGGAATAAGGGAGTAATCCTTCCATCTGCAGGAGAAAACCTTTTTCAATGATTAATAGATGAAAAATAAGGTGATTAAGCATCCTGGGGATGATTCCATTTTAAAAGGAGATATCTTTGTCATGGAGATGAATTTTTCATCCAAAAGGGGTAAAGTGATTATCTCCATGTCCTAACTAAAACCTAGGCAATCATCTCACTCCAAATATCATAATAGTGTTTTTGTGCATTTAGTCAAATGCTCTAGAGTGTGTCTAAATCTCACAGGAGGAGGAGTTTGCAGTTTCAGTCTTTTCAATCAATAGGAGGTAAGAGGCAAAAAATCTCATTCATAAAGTGCATTTTCTCAAAGATCCATTAGAAACAGTTTCTCCACCAAAAAAAAGCTTTCTTGTCTCTGAATTTTCACTTCTCTCCCCCCTACCTCTCTCTAAATTTCTATTTCTTTATTGAGAATATAATTTTTCACTCTTTTGTTTTATTCACTTAAGTGACTTAATCATACATTATAAAAGTCCCTTTTCAAAAATATGAAAACGACTTGATTCCATTCCTAAGGAATGTGAAAGGTCATAAGTGGTAGTGAGATGAATATTCACATGGGGGAGAGGAAAAAACATTTTGTAAGATATAAATTGGAATGGATTCTCCATTCTAAAGGGTAAAAAAATGGTAAAAAAATGGGATTATGGTAAAAAAATGGGATTATGGCTCTTAGGAGCCTTACAACGAAAGATATAATGTGGGAACCCCCAAAGCAAGACAGAAAGGAGAAACATGACCAGAAAGAGAGTTAAACATACTTAACTCGACAAAGGACTAGGCCCTCAAAAGACACCTAAGGAAGAGACAAGCCCTCCTACAAGACGACAAACAGTTTGCGAATAGTCACCACTTAACCCTTATGGATAACATCATGTACGACTCCTATCCTTGATCACCAACACACCCCAAAGTCTCCTTGATGTAATATTTTTATTTCTCTCACTCCCAAAGAGCCAGAACCTTGAGGATATCCATATTTATTTGGGCCTTAGACTTGTGGGGCTTTAAATTAGTCTCCTTTTTGAAGTCCAGAACCACCTCCAACTTACCCAATGAGTAATCTGACATAGCTAATTTTGAAACAATAGGTTTGGCATTATCAGATTTGTTCTGATACTTTAGGGCTCTATTATGCCTTTCATTATACACCCATTGCTCCTCTCCATACGAGACCTCTCTTTCAAGCATTATCTCCGTTGAATTAGGGGAAAACACTGTAGGAGACTCTGTAGAATCCTACGAATCATAGTTAGACCCGTCCTCATCTTCCTTTCTTTCAGAAAACTCATCATCCTCTCTACTGCTTTCCAAATTTGAGGACTTAGGAAGGGGCTCCATTTTATCAATTAACTGATCCTTAGAATGGCCTGGGGAAGTGGGAGAGGAATTTGTAATAACCCCAACCACTGCCATCGCAACATTTACAAAGTCCAATTCACCAATTTTTGAATCGTCACCCTTAAGGGACATGGAAACAGTGTTAAAAGAGGCCTCACAGCTCTCAGCGCAAACAAATTATTTCAAACACCAATCCAAATTCGTTTCTTTGCAAGAAAATGACCCGTGTCCTATAGATCTACACTTAGCATGGAACACTAAGGAGTGATCATATTGAATCTACTATTCCACTGCCCCATGGGATGAGAAAAGATGAATGGAAGTAGGAAGATTTTTCCCTGAAGGAACATTGACATAGAATCTAGTGGATATCATCCTTGTGCTGGTAAGAGTCATTGGATAGATGAGCAACAGATCTCCAATGGCTTTGGAAATCCCTTGCAGCACTTCAACTTCCCAAAAGTCGAGGGCCAAGTCAGGAAGTCTTACCTAGATAGGGTAAGCATTTGGTTCAAAGTTTTTCATGTCCAACCCCAGTCACCATTTGGCCAGATGTAACATCTTCTTGTCGTAGAGCCAAGGTCCACCGTTGACGACATAGAGATATTCCTCCTCTATATTGAACTGGAATAAGAAATATTGATTAGAGATGGCCACAACAAATATTCCGCCCCTTGGATCCCATTTTCTTCTTACCCAAGCTTTGACCAGTTCAACATTAGGCTTAATACCAGAAAACCTAACAAACAGTGAGAGCCCATATCTTGTGCTTTCCCTTTTCACCAGATCCTCTGGCAAAAACAGGGTTCTCCTACTGCTTCCAAATCAAGTTCAGTGGAGGAGAGAAAGGAGTATCCACACTCCTTCCTGCTGCATGTTCGACCCATGTCTTTTGTGTACAGATCTATGCAATAGCTCCTAGCCCCCCATTACTATTACAAGAAATATGCTACATTCTTCTATCTCATTTCTTATGTTCTTTCCATACTCTATTCTTTCAAACTTTGTAAGCATTGTAATCTAGTACAACCAAGAAGGAACTTTGTTCCTTTTATTAATGAATCCCTATAAATTTGTGTCTCTAATTTATTAGTTTTGTTATTGCTTTCATGGTTGGTTCATTCCTACTTAATGTGGACCTCCTTTGGTTATTACTGGTGAAAATCTACAAGTTCTTACTCACAATCTTAACCCACTCTCTCTATTCTCCTATTGCCCTTTACCTCTTTCCAAAAATTCCTCCCTTATACAGTACAAGCACTTTTCCACAGGTCTAGTGGAGAATTTTTATGTGATCCCTAGCATAACATCCACCGCATAGTTCTATTTAGTTTACATTAAATAAACGGAAGCCTCCTCATACCAAAGAAGGAGAGGCCTTGCCTCATGACGATTGGTAGAAAAAAATTATTTTATCTGCAATCAATTATTTCACCAACAGTTTTTGGTGACTCTAGTAGGGAAGATGTTCCCTTTGTGCACCCTTGAAATATTGTTGAAAATCCATAAAATAAACTCTAAAACCCATAAAAAATGGAAAACTAAAAATACCAAAATTACTATCTGAATGTACTAATTTCTTGTTGTAATCCAATTGAAAAATATGTATTCTTCTAGTTTCATTCCCTACTAACGCTCTAAGAAAAATTGCCAAAAATAAAATTCAGTACAAAAAATCAAGCAGGTGGAATTGTAGACATTCTTAATCTTATGGTGTGAGCCATAAGAGAAAGAAGATCCCATTGGAGAATTAGCTGTGGAGCAATTAGATATAATCTCACAAGAAGAAGAAGAAGAAGAAGAAGAAATGGCTGCACTTGTGCCATGGGCACAAAACACTGGTCCACTAGCTTTGGCTCATCCACTGCATGAATTACCAAAAGGATTAAAGAAAGAAATTCCATAAGTTATATGGAGATGGAAAGCAATGTCTAGATGATCATATTACATATTTAGTCAAATTATGTGGTATTCTTGAATTGGGACACAAAGATGTTTCTATTTGACTATTTGTGGAGTCATTGCAAGATGCTACTACATAATGGTTTTACTACTTGCCACCTCACTCCATTACTGACTGGGATGTCATGAAAAATAGGTTTGAAGAAAGTTTAAAGACTTCGATAGATACCCATTACCTCCTTGCTTAATTAGCTTAGATGACGAAAAAACGACAAGAGCCCATAAGAGAATTTGTGGCAAAGTTTAACAAGTTCATTGTAGGACTGCTATTGGTGTTTTTCCTACAATAGATAATCAAAAGAGATTCTTCATAAATTTCCAGTTGCCTGAATATTTCATATTGTGAAGAGCTCAACCAAATACTTTGGAAAATGCTCAAAAATTTACCATTTATGTGGAAGATGACCTCATCATGTCAGGGAAAATCATGAACCATTCTGCGATAAATAAGGTCTAGAGTTTCAAAGATGAAAGTACTGATTTGTTACTGCAAAAATTGGTAAATGATTTAAATACATTGAATAAGGAAATTACTTGACATGCCTCATTCCAAAACTAGAGCAAGAATCTGATTATAGAAGCACCCCAAAATCTCACCTTGGAAGCTCCACTGGTTAATGCAGGAGATGAATTTGTTGAATCGGAAATTAAAAGAGAAGAAGAAGATGAATATGCAAACATTGGGTATTGTGAATACTCACCTAATGAAGATTTTGAAGAATCCGTGGATAACTACTCCTGTGCAATGTTCACTCACTCACAAATGGAGAAAGAAGCCTCTTCATCTTCCACTCAAGCAAAGCATTTCAATCCTTAAATGGTGACTCTATGAAAAAAAACAACAAAGGGAGAATCATCACTACCCACTTCCATGGGTTCAACCAAGAAGAATCCTAGTCTAAGTTAAGAGTCCATTTTCCTCTTTGAGTAAGTCTATTCCATCTCCCCTTGTCAAATGAGTTTGCTCTTCTGTTGTTCATAACAATGCAAAACCTAATCATGTCAAGGGTTTCATAACTCCTAATGTGCTGAAAAATTCTTCACCTTTTGACATCATTGATCATGTCAAGAAAGATAAAATTAAAATATCTAACTCAAAGTACTTAGAAAACCACCCCAAGCAATCTGATAGGTTTTTCTAGTTTATCAAAAGAAGTACAAATACATGTTCCAAAAATTTCAACATCAAAGAATCACTTCAAAATCCCAACATCATTCCTTCCCAGAATCTTCTTTCCTCAACATTTTCCTCTTCTAGGAAAGTAGAACCTTTTTATCTTTCCTTGCTCGCCAATGGGTATAAACTGAATAAATGCATTATTTACTTTGGTGTCTATATCAATTTCATGCCCACAAAAATTTCTAAAGGTCTTGGTCTTACTGTCAACCCCGCTTCTGGCCATTGTTACTCTATGGAAACCAAAGAAGTCCTTATCATTGGTAAAGTGAAAGATGCCCAAGTTTCATTTGTAGATATTCCTGACAAGAAGATTATGATGAAATACTGGTGGTAGAAACATGATCTTCCTATGGTATGTTGTTGAGCCATAGTTTTTATGAGGATGTTGGCAGAGATATACAGATGGATTTTTCATATGCCACCATTCATGTTAATGGTAAAATAAAGAAACTCCTTCCAATAAGAAAAAATGAAATGTATAATTCAAAAACCAGATGACCCAAGGGAGAACATATTATTTCAAGATTCAAGGTATGTCAACTTCTTCACAACTTTATATGATGAGCTTCCCATATTGATGGAAGAACACCCAGGTGTGCAGGGAAAGTTGAGAAACATCATGATGATTTGATGGATCCAAAATTTGATAGTGTGCGCTTCCCACTAAGCATGGATATTGATTCTCTACTTGGTTTTGATGAAGGAAATGGAAATCTTGTCTTACATAAAAAAAATCCAGAACAAATTGGTGATTGCTATAACAAACACGATGAAAAAATTGAATCTTGAGGATTTAGTTAGGACTTCATTGTCTAAAGAGATGAGGAGGAAGTCAGCTAAAGACTATCTTTGAAAGGAATATTTGGTTGTTCATGTACATGAGAATGAGAAAGGAAAGAAGAAGTCTGGAGAGAAGTTCCCAAAGTCCAAAGATAGATCTAAGACTCCAGAGAAATTTCTGATGAAGTGTTGGATCTCCGCAAAAACATGACACTTTCAAAGGAATTGGGAGATGAAGATGGATAAGAAGCTATCGAGGATGCGTAGATTGAAAAAGGAGAACAAAGCACAAATGAAGATGGAGATGTGTACGTTGTTTAGTTGAGAATCATCGAATGGTGGTGTGATAATCTTGGAGGAGGTCAAGTCTTAGTTGACGGAGAAGTATAAATATAGACAATAGATTTTTAGATAGTCTATTTATAGATGACAATTTCCTTAAGGGAAAAGAAATAAAATGAATTCTTTCTATGATGGGAAAGGTAAGGATACCTTTGGAAGTTTCTAGAGGAAGTAAAATTTATGTTTGGGAAGGATCTAAGAAAACTCGGCTTCAGAATTTGTGTGGTAACAACATTTGAACTAGATAACACAAGTCAAGAAAAGTTTTCACAAAAGTGATATATTGGAGGTGATAGTGTGATTGTTGTTGAGAGTTAATCACTAGAGAGAGATCTCCCAAAGCAAGGTTGTAAAAAACTTTTTGGAAGGTTGGGGAAGTGCTTAAAAATACTCCAAAGTAATATTTGGAGGCAGCAACACATTTTGAGTGGGAGTTTTAGCCAATGTGAAAACTCCAAGAGTTAGGAAAGACTAGTGCATGGGAGGTCTTTCCCTTGTGGGAACTTATATTGATTGGGATGAGGGAGATATTGTACTGCAGTTTCATCTAAAGTGCGTGAAGTAGAAAAGGTGGAAAGGATTGGGTGTGAGTAATTGTCTCAATCATGGGATCTCTGGGATATAAGGATGGGTGAGGTTTGGTAGTTATCACCCCTCTGGGGTCTTTGGTTGGGAGATGGAGAGGAGGAAGTCGCACTAGAGTACTCACTCCATTGTTGGAAATAGATAATTTCTCCATCATGCTTTTTATATTATTAAGAAAAGTAAAAAAGTAATTAGCTTTCCACGCATAGGATAGTTTAATTAGATGTCGCCAATTTTTAGGAAAAGAACATAAATAAAAAAGCAATGTATTAATGCACAAAAGCATGAGTTATTTTTTAGTTGATAGTTCTATTATAAAGATGTTTTATTGTTAGATGAAATACTTCAATATAAAGGAGGCACTTGTAAGTGTTTTACACAAGGATTGCATTAAGCCGTAGCTCTGACATGGAAGAAAATACACACATATTGTATTGAGTTGAAGCTCTGACATGGAAGAAGACACACAAAGAAAGTATTGAGCCATAGCTTTGACATGGAGAGAAGACACACACAAATTGTATTCAGATAAAGCTCTGACATGGGAAAAGACATATATGCACAAAAGTGCTCATTGAGTTTGGAAAACTTTGTTTATATGAAATTATTTATTTTATTTTTGTTATTCAATATTTTATGTGCCTAATTTCTACACCCATGACAACTTGACAAGGTGTTTGCAAAGAAGAAAAAGGTGATAGGTGAGTCCACATCCCTATGACACCTCAGATGTCGATAAGAAGGTTTCATATGAGGGTGATGAGGTAGTTCTCACCCTAACAAGACCTTGACACTAGGAGTAGTCCAGAAGGTGCAAGGAATTTCTCACTCCTGTGAGAACATAAGGTAGAACAGGTATAGCAGAGTCCTCGTTCTAACAATAATTGGGTGTTCGAAGGACACAAGAAATAATGTTATCCCAACTGTGAGACCTTGAGACTCTTGAAGTCATGTGTGCAAACGTTGAAGTACGGTAGTTCTCGTTTTTACAAGATCTAACAAGAAAGAAGTGGTTAGCTGGGGAGTTCTTACGATAGCGAGATCAGGCAAAAATGATGGATGAAGCTAGGGGAAATGAAGAAAGGTTGAGGTGTCACCACTGCAGCATCTTGACAGTGTTAAATGACGTCGAAGGAGAAGAGAGAAGTCATTGCTATGGCATCTCATCAACATGGACAGGAATTGGTGGCCACATCTTGGAGAAGCTGGGGGTTAGCGAAGTGGAGTTAAGGATATTTCATCCCATTGGCATGAAAAAAGGAATGTTGAGGAAGTGTGTAGGGGAGAGAAGATTTAGAGCTATTGCCTTAATGATATATGAGAGAAGATGTAGCCTTACAAAATGGAAAGGGGAGAAAGATATTATCCCATCGGTATCTCGGAGGAGGTAGTTATAGTTTGGATAGAAGGAAGCAGAGGAATATATTGCCCTAGTAGTATCTTGAAAGTTGATAAAAAACTCTCAACCAGAGAGTATCCGACACACAAGAGGAGTTGGAGGACATGGTATAGGTTCTGTTTGGAGTTACGATAGGAGACATGTTGTTTGCAATGGGCAAACAAGATCTGAGATTACACAAACAACATGATCTGAGATTATACAAGCAACATGATTTGTTAGTAGAGGTATGTCCAATCTAAACATGGAAGATTGGAGTGCGCTGGAAGTGAATCTTCAAGGACCTGAAGGGGAATTATGACCATGTTATTTTCTATCAAGGGGAGTACTCACTACGCTAAGATGTTGGTGTAAGCATAGGAAATGTTGTACAATGATGTGTAATATTATTTTGAGAGGGAAATGGTAAAGAGAGTGGAGACAAAAGTGAAGGTAGCGGATTCATTAATAAAGGGTAGTGTTTTCTGAGAAGTTCACTTGGAACATAGGAGATTCATTTAAAAGCTCGTCAATGCTAAAGAACAAGTTCACATTTTCATTTATGACCCTAATTTTCCTATCCAATGGCCATTCTCCAACCACTCATTTCATATTGATAAATGGGTTTCTCCTACCTGATAAAAGCTCCAAAAAAAGCCCATTCTGTCCTTACTCCATCCTATATCAAACAGATTACTACAATCGAAATGCTCTTGTTACTTAGGCATTAGTTAAACTTAAAAAATCTTGATTGCCATTTGTGAATGTTGGGTTTTGTGTTATTTGTTAGCTTGGACAGTTGTTCGTCCATTTGCTAAGATTAAATAATAATTATCTTATTGTTGAGAATGTATTTAATTATTTTCTAATTTTTTATTTCCTTTAGTGACACCTTACAACCTATTTGTTATGGTGTTAAGTTATGTATCTCAACCATCGATTGAGAATTGATCTCGGCCGTTGGTTTACCAATGAGAGTAGTATAAAAGGAGTTCATTAGGATTTGGAGAATACAAGTTTTGGAGAAGCATTTACAATGCTAGAAAATGAGTTTGTAAGTTTGCAGTGACAACAAATAGTCTTGCAGTGTTAGCAAGGGTGCAGTGGATAGCGTTGGGGATAGCAGTGGGGGGAATATCAGTGGGAGAAGTTGGGAGATGTCGGAGTTCTATCAGTAAGAGGTTAGGAACCTTGTATCTCTTAATTTGTTGAAGTTAATATAATTCCTCATCTGTAGAACTGGTTTTCCCTTAGGGGTTTTTCCAAGGAAATTTGTCCAAAAATATTGTGTTCTTTGTGTTACTCATTTCTTTCCGTATTTTTATTAGTAAAGTTGCAGTTGTGTTATTTTTCGATATTAGCTATGAATTAGTTTTCAGCAGTTAAATAATCTTTTAAGATAGGAGATTAATAATCAGTGACTGCAATAGAATTTTCGCATGGTATCAGAGCTGTGTTAAGGGTAGAAAAGGGTTTCCCTAGGAAAGAAATTGAGGGTTTATATAACCTAGTTTGATCTCTTTAAATTCTTTTTACTTTTATCCTTTGAGATGGATTTAGCTAGTTTGAGAGATCAGGAAAGATTAGATGTGCCTCGAATTTTTGTATCTGGAAGACCAAACTTTATTTATGTTGGAAGAGAATGGTATAAAGGATTATGTTACCACTGTTGTAACTGTACCTACAGATGCAGCATAGCTTACAACATACAAGAAAGAGGATGCCAAGGCAAGGGGGATTGTCCTTGATGGTGTCAAGGATCATATTGTTCCACACTTCTCTGAGTTAGATATGGCGAAGAAGATGTGGGATGCCATTTTGAATCTGTACCAGAATGCTACCATTACAAGGGAGAAGACGTTACAAGCTACCTCACTAGGCTTAGACTCGTCAAAGATGAGTTAACAACTGTTGGAGATAAGCCAGATGATTATGAGCTAGTAAGAATAGCCCTAATGGCTTTACTAACAGTGGGATGCCTTTGTTCAAGTTGTTAGTAGACGAGACACCTTACCGAGATTGGGATCGACTATGGGACTTGATTTCAACTCAGGAGGATTTTAGACTAAGTCTTTCAATGGGGCCAACAAGAGGTAGAAAGTGAGGGAGAACAAAAAAAACGTTGCCCTAGCGGGAAAAGGGAAAGCAAAGAATGGATTTAGCAAAGGATCAAATTCTCAAAGTGAGAAGAAGAAGGACATGTCTAAGGTCAAGTGCTATGGCTGTCACGAGTTTGGCCACTATGTTAGTAACTACCCGCAAAGGAAGAAGAATAATAAGAAGGGCAAGAACCAAGTGGTGGGGTCAACAAGTGCAGAGGAGCTCTCTAGGAGATTGGAGGATGAGTTTGCACTCATAGCTTGTATGGTTAGCTCAACCTCATAGTGTGTTTGGTATATAGATAGTGGGGCATCATTTCATATGATAGGAGTTAGGGAGTACTTCTCCAGTTACCAGGAGGAGGACACTGTATGATGGAAAAGTGATAAGCGAGCATGGGAATCTACAAGTAACTCTTCCTCGCACCCGACCTCCCGATGTCATGCCAAGACAGCCGGTGGGGATGGAATATACGTGGGGCGCAGAAAAACTAGTTAGGAAATCTTATGTCTTTGATGCACACTAATGGAATCTACGAATCTAAGGTAAAGAAGGCCCTCCTACCTTGAACTGGCGTGATAGATCGTTAAGTGAGGATGACTACTCAAAGGCTCCAATTAATATCGAGGTCTGACGTGATCCGATCTATAGGTTGTGGGATACGTGGAAGATACCTGTGGGTGCTTCGTAGATATTCCCGACAGGGTCATGAAAATGGATGATGGATGTATGGTGGATTCTATGGGCGATTCTCTGGTCTAGTCCAAAAATCCTTAGCTTGATTAGCTGCTATGTCTAGTGAGGATAGTTGTGCGATAATGATTGGTTGGAAGTGGAGGATCTAAATACTAATGTGCCATAAACCAACATCAACGTCTGATTGACCTGTGGGTCCGTTGGTTTGTGGGACCTGTGGATCACAACCGTAGGTTCATGGTCGTTGTGGCAACCTATGGTCATGTGCAAAATCAATCCCTAACCCCTAATATCCAATAGTCGTATGCCTTTTCGGCCTTTATGTTAGAGCTAAAAGTTGCGCAATCTTCTCAGAGTACCTTACAGGCGTTCAGGCAACTTGAATTCTAAGCTAGTGTCTATGTCAATGAGAATGTCTCCGCGTTTGGCTATGGGACCAAACGATCATAACCGAATGTTTGCTCTTTTTCAAGCCCTTCTACAGTCATGCGGATATTTATTTAGGGCAATCTGTGCTTTGGCTGGTTTGACCTAAACGTATGCGCTTTATCGTCTTCTATGTTTAATACTGTTAACTGTGAGCTAATTTCTTGTAGGTCTGTTGTTGTTCGGAAGACCTGAATTCTAATATTTTAGCTATGTCAGTTATTGCTACAACAAGATTGGGTTGAGGCACGATTGGCTTCGAATATGTATTCTCTGGGCTCCCTAGGTCCCGTTGATTGTCAGACAAAAGAACCAAATAAATCTAACTAAAGCAAGTAAATTAATTATGTAAAGTATATTCACAGCATAATATAAATTCTCTATTTTTGTATTTTTAATGAGTATTTAACAGAATTAAGATAACAACTACTTAATATCTAGAAAACGACAACTAAGCTAATAACATAATTTAAAACAAACAAAGTAGCCGAGTAATAGCTACCTACCTGTGTAGTTGTGAATCTTATTCTGAATAACCAAATAACTGATCTAATATATTTGAAAGGACCCTTGATCTTACCTCAGAAGTGAGGAATGAATCACAGTTTCTCAGAAACTATCAATCCCCACAGCTTCCCTGGCAATATCGAAAGCGAGATTAAACTGAAATGAAATAATTCACTACTCTATTTGATATGTTTAACTAGAAATTTTGATAGCTTGAACCTGGAGTTTGCAGAATAGTGGCGAATTCGATTGTGTGTGGCTTTGTCCCCTCAATGTGGTCTCCTCATTCTTTGTGCTCACATGAATCCAGAAAAGCGTGTAATGCTAACATCAATAGAAGTAGGTATTGGGACAATGCAGCTTGGATGTAGACTGAATACAATGCGAGTAGGAGAGGGATATCACAAGAGAACAGAGCTTGGCTTATGCAAATCCTAGCGGATTTATTATGAGTCATGCAACACAAAACATCCAGAAATTGAAACTATCCTTCTTGACGAACAAACCTGTAACTCTAATGGCATCGGACTAAAAATGAAACTATCCTACCTCAATTGATTTATGAACAGTAATGATACAGAACAAGAAGATCGTGTGGCTTCTAACAACAAAATAAGACTAACTAGGCTGCAACAAATGAAAACTATTGCATTCCTAAACAATAACTGAAAGACTAAACTATTGAAACGAGAGGATGAGAGGCAGTTTTTGAGGGGCCAATTTGCTTGCAATCAAACAAACTATTTATAGAATTCCCATTCACCCAAGGTAACTCCAACTAGGACTCTTTTACTAATAAACAATGAAGAAACACTATTCCAGGGAACCAAAGTCATAAATACAAGCAAAAACGGATGAGACAAGATGGTAAAAGTTGAAAATTTACGTGAGTTGCGTTAAAAGAAGCATTCTAGAAAACGTGTGAAGGACTGCTAACCTGTGGCAGGGTGGCGATGTCATCACTGAAGACCAAATGTAAAGGAAAAGAGGGGGAAAGAGTAAAACAGGCATACAGAGGCTAAGTGGGGCATGTGGGATGTTAACGTACACATGGAGGAAGAATTTTCGGATCCCGAAACTACCTTGCGAGGAGACTTGTATCATCATTGGGGCATGTGTAACAACATTCTGGTAGTGCAGTACCCTTATAATTTTGGGTACGTACATATTGCCCCCTTGAGAAGCATTTTAGCCGAAGAGGAGTAGTAAATGGTGGGTCCGAGTATGGGCGGTCCCGAAATGGGGAAACTAGAATTATACCTAACACGTCCGTTTTGTGTCGAAATGACGCTATCCAAAATTCTCACTACCTTTAATGAAAAGAAGACTAAAAGTGCAGATAGATAAAATAATGAAGAGTGAGGACTACCATTTTCACGGGATAAGAACTTACCTCTGTCGACGCTCCAACCTGCGAAAAGGGGCATCCAAGATGAGTCAAAATGCTAATATATGAAAAGGGCCGATTTTTCCTATTATTACGTGTGTTGATTTGATTTATTTTGAGCTCTGGGGACCACGGTGCTGGTTTTTTTGAGGAGAGTATAGTCGAAAGGTCATGAGGAGATAGCAATCAGGCCTCCACGAGCGGAACAGAGAACCCATGAGATTTCAGGTTAGTTCTCTGATTTACGTTTTTATACATAAAATGTTAAAAAAATGATGAAATCTTAGCCAGGGGGGTATTTTGCAAGTTTAGTTTAAATGTGTCCTTAAGGGGGGACGCTAATGGGAGGCTCACATTTTAGTCAAAATGGTCATCTTTTTGTGTTTTTGAGCATTTGTAGGGCATGTGCCCAATTGAAACACGGAAAACACAACCACCGCCCTAACAAAGTGGCGGTATGGACCGCCACCTTGCTCAGGGCGGCGTCCTTTACAGAATGCCAAAAGACATTGTTTGAAACCATTTTTGCTTTTTTAGTATTCTTCATATGTTTGAATGATTTTTTCTTAATGTGATTGTGGGTACTAACTCTTTTTTTGTGTTTGCAGAAGACGAGAGTACATCAGATGGAGCCATGAGAGAGCGTGTGATTGGCTTCCAAATTAGTGTTGGATGTGTACGTCCAGCTGAGTAAGATACTCTCAGAGGGTTGGTATATTACGTATACACGGGATTCCTCAGGGTCAACACTCTGTCACATGTACTGTGTGACTGTTTTCGTAGTGGGATGCTGATCGGAACCTTTTCGATTTCTAGGGAGTCAGGGGTGAGGGACTATCACCCGGGAGGATGTCTACTACATCTTGGGAGTCTCGTCATCGGGAGAGGCTACACTTGAGACAGCGAGGTCGAGGGCTCAGATAGCTTAGGGCTAACATATATGGAGATGCAGTGTCTCCACTGGTTCGAAGAAGGGGGTGAGGTTTGTTCCATCCTAGCTTGCCTATCCCTTTTATGCGTCAAGCCCTATGGGGATCCTTTCTCGAGATTGATCTGGGTCAAGGGAGGGGACACCTTACTCTACTACTGGTCCCCTAGTAGTGCACAAATTGAGGCAAATGGCCGGATTTATGCTTGGGAGGCTGAGTATACTTGGACCACCTACCAGAACCAACAAAACGTGGTCCACATTAAAAGGACAGTCTGTGAAGCCATCCGAACCTTGGTTATGAGAATGGTGGGTTATGAGAGTATCATGCCTAGGGGAGGAGATGTGTAGAAGGTTGCGCAGATCATGAGCCGTGAGGAAAGCTGATGGCAGAGTGGCGGTGCTTAGGCACCTCACCAGCCAGTTGCCTCCCTAACTATGATGTATAGAGGCCACACTATCCGACCATGCGGGTTTGGGGGCGAGGAGACCCTCACTTTGATTTACTGCTCTACTATAGGTTAGCTTGTGGTGGACAGACAAGGAAGGTAGAGACACCCCTTTTGATTTAAGTGGCATCAGCAGTTGGCCTGCCTACGTTGGTATGCTTCCCCCAGTGGTTGTGTTTTAGATCAGATCGGGAGGGCTAGGGGAGGTCCTAGCTGGCCGGGGTTGGAATGTTGTTACTCCCTGGTTGTCCATATGGCAGCTAGGTGGTGGTACGTTCCTGAGAGAGTTTGGTGCTCTCAAGCACCTTACTGCAGATTGCCGCGATCTTTCCCATAACAGTTGATTGGACCCTATGGATCTAGACTTGAAGTTCTGAGGCGAGTTCACAGGGGGAGAGACGAGGGGAGGACAAGGACCTCGAGGTCAAGCGAGTAGTGAGAGGCAGGATAGCGATCCAAGTGGCATGACACTCAAGAGGATCTTACAGGCTGAGAGGCCAGAGCAGAGTGTGGAGAGAGGGTGACTTAGTCTCAGAGGAGTTTGAGTTGCCATCTTAGACCTAGGCAAGGGAGGATGAGTCTTGTAGTAGGACGTATGTGGCACCAGAATAGGAGGGGACATTATGTTTCGGTAGCATCTGTGGCAGGCATGATACTAGGGATCCCTCTTGGAGGCCTGGAGATGGGATTCGAGTGAGTTTTCACTCTTTTTTATTATTTGTTTTTGCTAGGATTGACTAGATGCTCATCTCTCCTTTTGTTTCATCTTTGTTTTTGATACTTTTTGATATTTTCTAAGTTGTCTGCTTCTTTGTTTGTAGAGATGCTGATGAGTGGCAAGACTTGATTCGTGGGTACGGTACTTATACCTAATGCTCCCATGGAGAAGAAGAACGCGCCAAGCTATCGGTGGATGTGGGGGAAAGCCTTTAGCAGTGTTGGTAGGCATTAGTGATGTCTTTGCCCCTGTTGCATGTGGCAACGATGGTACTTCCCGCGCTACCGAGTTATTAGCCAGGTATAGTATAGCGAATGTAGAGAACCTAATGAGGAGCCACTCCATAGAGGGCTACAACTATTGTTCGGGACCATGAGCCTTCAATGCACTCAGAGCACCGGTTGGTGTAGCTGGAGTCCTAGACGTGTGGTCTGCAAACACTCGGAGAGATCTCATGGGTTGAAGAGGCCAGTTGCTCTTTTGTAGTATTGACTCTTGTTAGATTGTTATACGCTTGATTTGTATTTTCCAGGCTCATTGAGTGTTTGACCATGCCCAGCGATGATTAGGTGTACATAAAAATGGATTATATATATACACTTCCTTTTGGGATCAGATCCCGTGTCAGGATTTTTGTTGATTTATTTCACCTGATATTACTCGCCTATTAGAATTCGTGTTTATTGCTTTTTCAAAATGTATGTAATGGAGAACAAAATGATACAAATGTTGTCTTCATTTTTGTATTTCGTGATGCGATGTTATGATAATGTAGACACAAGGTGATCTGAACTTTAGCTTCTGAAGCAATTTTTGGGACTTCATATTTGTTCTTACAAAATGTGATGATTAAATTGATATGATGAGCGATGTGAATTTTCCCCCACTCTAACTCATGCACACTAGTAAGATGCGAGGGCTCAAACCGAGAGCTAGAACTGGCACAAAGGGTTATTGTGAGGAGGAGTGTTGAATTGATAATGATGAGAGATAGACACAGGGTTGGTGGTGGAACCAAATTAGGATGTACAAACCTACCCCTACTCAAGTTGACCTCAGAGTTTAGAAAGTGACTTTCTTTGTAGTCTATCTAGACTTAGATCCAAGATGGCCACTGGTTGGACAAAATCTTAGTTGTCGGGTTTTGAACTCTCTTGGAATTTGGACATTTGCCATTATTTGTTTTTGACCTCAAGAATCAAAGTTTATTTGAAAAATATTGCTTATGACTCAACTTTACGATCAAGAGGACCCCCTACACCTGGCCCTGCTACTAGTAGGAAGCAGGGGCTTATCACCGTGGACAGTACAAGCGAGTAAGGGCCTTCCCATCCTTTCCCACCATACGTCACAAAGTAGAGAGGCAGTCATCACCGAGGTTGGGTAGGGCAAGGAACAAGGAAATGTGTAAAAGTAAAAATTTTCGGTTTGAAAATATTAATCGACTTATTCTTTATTTGAGAAAATGTCCGTATGTTCTTATTTCCAAAAGAGATCACTATATACAGATAGATGTGACAATGAAAGACTTCTAGACTAGACCATAGGCAAGAAAATATCCTAGGAAGAAAACAAAATTGAGAGAACAAAGCAGCAGGCCTTGGTATGGTACCGTTAGGCTTTTGTCATACTAGCTTTAATTGATGACATGATCTGAATAGTTGGATGTTATGAAAAATGAAGAATATGATTTGAAGCTTCTGTCAATACCCTCAGAAGTTTGAAGAATTTTAGAATAAGTTCCCTTGATCACCAAATTTAGAAACAAAGTGAAAAAATGAACCATCTTAAATGAAAGATGCCCAATGTAGATATAATTATAACAAAAGTACTGAGCTCATTGCAAAAACCATTTAAGGTTCAAGGAATTGATAGTTCAGTTGAATTCCTCGCCTTCCAGTGTACATAAGAGATAAGCACCATTTCCGTAGTCCCTTCATGAATCGGTATTGGACAACATTTGGGACGAAATTTCCCTTCCTTCAACGGTATCTTACAATTTCTTTCAGCTACTAGTCTTAGAAAAGATCTCCTTCAAATATTTATTTGCTCATAGTAGACTTTTTGTTATATGTCGGCACATCAGTCAGCATAGATCTATGCCCTCTATTCAATGTTAAGTGGCCTATCTAGGCTTTCTAGTTGGGAGAGGCGTGCCTCTCTAAAGCTCTTATCAGAATCCCTTGTAGTGAGAGAGAGACTGCTTTGGTATTTCAACTAAAGTGGGAGAGAGAACTTGCTTCTTGCTCCGAATACCAATGAGAAAGGAGTTGAACTCATATTGGTGTTATTATTAGGTTTCGGTGGGCCCACAGGCTGGACTATAAATGTAAATGCCAATCTTGGGGTTTCTTTTACCGTTTGAGTAGAATAGCTTTCCATGTTGGTTTATTGCTTCAGCCTGCCCGTGGCTTGCTTGAGGTAATACAGGGAGGCGTATCATGGTTTTTTTTTTATTTGAAATTGATTGCATAGCCTCACGGCACTGTCATTCTTCAGGACGTGCCTATATTTTGAGATAATGATTTGTGGGACCACTATAATGCAAATGATTGTTAAAATGAACTTGCGATCACGGCACCTGGTTACAGTGGTAAGCGCATAGCCTTACCCATTTGGTAAAATATTCGGTGGCCTGTGTGTTAGAAGTTATGGCAATCGGTTGACAGGGAGATAATTTCCCTATCAAATCGAGGACCCCATGTAGAGAAAAAGGCCATGCGAGACTTGGTTGTAGAAGCTGTGCCGGCATCCATATCGTGGGAAAATTTTGGCATTTATGGGCATCTGGTACAAACTCTACTAAGTCTGTTGACGAGTGGGTCAAAAATAGCCCCATTCGATGTATTTTGCGGGGTGGGGGACCATGAAGTGGCCTCCAAATATCTCCATTGTGCGATAGTAAAGGAATCTTCTTGGATTCTTCCGTGTCAAACAATTCTAAGCATTCCATCGAAAGCCTTCGATTATGCACTTGTTCTATAAATCAAATTTAGCTTACGATAATGTGTAACCGCCTTTGTTGTTGTGGTTTCGGGATGTTGTAGCACCTTCTGGATATGTATGGTCCATGATTAAAATTGATAATATCAGTATACCAAGGACATTCAGAGATGGGAGGTCTGGTTTTGATGTAATATATGAATTCATTGGGAAATCAAGTATAGTTTCTACTAGATAACCTCATCTAATGGGTTTGATCGGCTAAACATTTTGCCATTGATGTGTCCCTAACGTGACTTTTGGTTTACAAAAGTTAAGTCGAATTCAACCCATAAGGTTATATAAAGAGTTCCTTCCAGTAATTTTTCGACAAAAAACACGCTGCGTGAGGAAAGTTCGTAATGGTTGTTTTTACAGACCCTGTTTCTGATTATCAGGATGCTCTTTAAGCGTTTGCGTTTTTTGCAAAGATTATGGCAAGGCATTATCGTTCTACATGCGTATCACATGGTTATATTGAGGCAAACGGGAAACCTAATAAAATAGACCACCCGTTCTTAGTTTATCATCTCTTCTTGAGCAAAATGTAGGCTCGCGAAGACATCCATTGCGAATGAATATAGATCAAAGGAGATAGTAAGAGCGTTAATAAACTGCTTCGAAAGCTCATGGCATCCTTTGTTTAAATAAGCAGCAATCCTTTTCAACAAATGTTGATCAGGATGTACAACAAAACTTAAGTCCGGAATGATGAAATCTCAGATTGCACAGAGCTTTCAAGAAAGGATTCTAATGACAGAAAGAGTCATCTGATGGTGGGATCATATCAAGAACCAAACCATATTTTGGCTGGGTTGGGTTACATCGATCCCTCGTGATGATATAATGGAACCCCCTAGGAGTTTTCCCCTCCCTGTCCACCAAATAGTATTTTTCTAGGTTTCGTGTGAATTAGTATTCATCAAACGCTAAAGAATGATGGGAGCACTGCAGGGTGTGATCACAGCGTCGGCCTTGGCCAACAAGTTCACTAAATAGGATTCCATGATTTATGAATTACGATCGTGAAATAGGTAGTCATTTCCAGTTGGTATGTAGCGCCCAACATTTTGAGACCCGAATGGACATAATAGCGTAGCAATAAGTTCCCTAGGAGTTATAAATGTGGTGGTGTGCAAAATAACAGCCACCCCTTGGATGCAGATCAGGCCCTTCTAGGTTGATTTCACTCAGGAATCCAGTGTGATTGCCACAAATGGAAGGAAAACCTCTCTCCAAGCGTGGGGACTTGTGAAACTGAGAGCCGAATCTCAAGAGAACGCGGGTCACTGCTCCTAAATACATGCCACAGCATTCAGTGCAGGTAAGCTAATCGAATCCTAATAACCATGCCAAGGAGACAGAAGAGAGAAAAGAGAAAGGAAACGAACAAAAGCCTACACTAAAAGGTGATACACCAGAGAAGGAGAATGTGGCAGACATTATCAAAACTGCCATGGGACAAAGAGAGGCTGGAATGGGAAGATGGATCGATGCATCATAGGCCCCTCCAAGGATAGATTTCACACAGAAAATTTCCCAAAACCCATGAAAAACAGATCCAACCATGCACAACGGAAAATCAAAATGCACAAATACCTGCCAATGACGAGAGGCAAGAAGAGAGAGAACAAGCAAAACGAGCAAGGAGACAGATGCATCCACAAAAACTGTTTTGTGCTCCAGAAGTTGCACAGAACATCATTTCAATAGAACAGGCAAAAACTGCCATTACAGAGCAAGGGAGGATGTTCGAACTCATTTCAAAACCTAGAGAAGAAAAGAGGGAGGGGAAGAGTAGAAAAATATGAACAAACTTGTCATTCATCTTTTTTTTTTAGACAAACTGAGCCAAATCGGGGTTTATACAATGCATGGGTTGAGCCAGGAGACAGAAGGAAAACATAGGAAAACGTGTTGTAAGAGCCAGCCCATGGACCAAAATGCATTCTCATTAAAACGGTGGTTGAGAATCACTTCTGGCCATTGCTGAATGAAGACGAATGCTGTGACCCATTGTGCATGAAAATTGGTTATTGAAAGTCACGTCTGGCATTACACGCGTAGATACAGTTCTCATTTCTCTCTCCAAATGCACCAAAAATTCAGATTGATCCCAGAATCATGTAGAGAATTTCATAAGCTTCCGTTGATTAAAGAATGTACAAAGCCGAGGATCTGGATCGAAAGTTATGGATGGTCTGAAAGTTTTAGGCACAAAACAGCGAGGAGGGTTGTTTGCAATCTTTCCCGCAGCTCTACACCTGGAGACAGTGGCAGGCATTGATTGTCATGTGATTCTATCCTCTACCTTTCGGGTGGGATTTCATTTTGAAATGTCCTTGGGGGCCCTTAAAATTGGACCTGTGGCGTGCATTGATTGGTGACAGGGGCGCGGGGGCAGACATTCTTGGCTTTTAGCTGTCGGCCAACACTAATGCCAAATTCTCTAACTCCTTCCCGAGCTCGCAGTCCCGTTCCATGAGGACACGTGTCCTCTTTTTGATTGGCTCGGGCTGATGATCCCCTCAAAATTTCACCCTTTGACCTTTGGAATTTTCCCATGCGCCACGTTAGTGATCTGGTTGGGTTTAGGCCCTTTCGGCTCATTAGCACCCTGCGCTCTTTATGTCCCGGATGTACCAAAACTGCTGGGATCCCAAACAAATTCTGATACACCCAAAAGGGCTCATCCCTCATTTGGACGATGAAACGTGGCATTCGTTTGATGAATTCAGCCTCCTGTCGGCTACGTGTCCCCTCGCGTCCTGCGGCCCAGATGTCCCATTTGCTCCGGACTGTTTGTTCTCATTTCGGCCGATCCGG